>CM067167.1:93516803-93557976 GCA_034093135.1 Erigeron breviscapus
TGGTCGAAGAGAAAGGAAAGTACCCATCGCCGCTTCTGGGTCGTTGCGGGCTTCATTAACATCTCCCGTCAAGGTTCGTCCTCGAGGTTGCACCTGACGGCTTGGTTCGTCGTGGTCTTGGGTAGAGATGGCAACTTGAAGTTGATTATGAGAAGTCGCTACTTGGGTTTGTGGTCCGATACATCTTGAACAAGCATTTCTATAGTGGTCGGGGCTACCACACACAAAACAAACACCTGTTGGCTCCGAGGGTGGTTGGCTTGAGGATAAATGATTTGAAGAGGTGTTACATTCAATGGTGCCGCTTTCGGTGCTCTATAATTCCTAGCTACGTGCCCGCGCCGATTACCATTTAAGCAAGTCCCACATTGGTTAGTGGGAGAGTGGTGAAGATTACATCTTCCACATAAGGGGTGAGGTCCCAAGTAAGTTTTCCTTGCCGGCTTCACCGTCGCCCTGACTCTACCTTTATTATGACCGTTGGGGTCAAACCTACCCGCCTTCCTTGCCTCACTAGATTCTCCAACTTCTTTCCTTTTCGATGAGGCTTTACTTAACATCTCCTCGTCGCCCATATTTACTCTAGCTTCACGTGTTTCATTGCTTCTTTGGAGACTTGACGTGACTTGGGCTACGATAGTAGGTATGGCGTTTGCTACTGCTTGGGCAATCACGGTTGCCAAATCTGGCTCATCGCTATGGCTAGTCGCATTCCTTCTTGGTCCCACCATTACCTTTAAGGTAAGTAACGTGTTGACTCGAAAGTTAGCCTCACCATGCTCACATATTAGTCACACAAGTAGCTAATGCTCTCATACCGATGTAATATACTCATTTCATATCATCAAGCTAATGTAAGAGTGCTAGAATCCTATGGGATTGTTACTTATCATTTTATCATGTCAAGTTCACTACAGTTGTTTATCGTTAATTCAAGTTGTCATGTCAACACATCATACAATAAAACTAACTTGTTAACTTCATTCATACAATCGTCCATCTACTAATACATTTTTACACGTGTATTACCAACTACATTATATCATGCTTACAACCAAGTTTAACAATGTCTCATACATGTTCAATTTCACATACCATTAAGCAACATATCCCTATTGTTTACCGATTACAATTAACATCATTTGTGTTGGAATATCATCCGTTTATAATACATGGGAGTTAAGATGCTTACAACTTTGACACTCCCGTAGGGTGCATATCAACATATTTATCACATTGTATCCTAACCGTTTATCAACACGTTTAAGTCGGGCAACAACGAAAACGTTTACAGCATCAATGTGACCACTACAGGGCATACATACATACACACATGCATAATCTATATGTTAATCATACTAGACAACATATCAAAGTTCTCAAGTAATTGTTATCTATCATGTCCTCGTGCTAAGTTCACAACAATTATCCACCATCAAAACCAAATACTCGTATTCAACACATCTCATTACAAGCAACTAAAACAAGTCAACTAACACGAGTGGTTTAAAGTATAATTCGAATTCGATATGCTCTCTAGTTATTGACCGGGTATGTATATAGGGTGTACCAACGGCTAACCCTCCACCCAATCAACTTCCATTAAGCATATCGGTTCCTTATTATACTCTAAGCCATGCATGCGCAATCCATGATGTTATTAACTTGTTATAATATTGGGTGACCATAAAAGAGTTGATCGGGTTCTTTTAGGGTTGCCACAATATTATACTAAGTTAATAACATAACTTCATTTTGCTCTAAATCATCCAACTAGTATCAATCAATAGTAACAATCCATATCAACGACAATCACCTCAATCAATGCACACATTAACCACATTGTACTCAATCCACATTCATCACATTAAACTCAAGTCATCACATAAGTGGTTTTAACTACGAACTCACAATATACACTTTCTAGGGTTCACATAATTCACATTGCACACAAATTCCTAACCATGCATGCTATATGAAGAGTTTTAACTTAAGCCGTAGTCTAGGTCAAACCGCCTAATTCTCTATGACCACGCATGGGCCACCATTCTGTAACACCCTAAGCCAAGGCTCAGAATATCACGGAAATCATATAGCACAGGGTGGGATTAATGTAGAACATGAACTAAATGCAAATAAAGGATTCAGTGAATCTATACACTTGGATGTATGCAATCCTCAACCGAGGGATTATCAACAATGTATGCATGCTTACAATCAATCAAAAATGCATCAATCATAACTCAACAATCACAATACGATGAACATGAACCAACAATCAATATTCGACAAACATGAGCCAACAATCAATATTAACACCAATTCTATACGTACATACACTTAAGAGGATTCTACTTTCTTCGAGTCCCAGATGTTTATATATAGGGTCACCCGCAGCCTTCCCACCACATCTAAAACCCATTGAAGGCATAACCGACTTCCATGTATGTACGTCTATCCTAATATTAATGAAATACTTAACCAAAACATAAACCAAGTCAACCAAACGAAATAAACCGTCACATCAATCCAACAATCAAAACAATCAATCAATCAATCAACAAATGCAAGTAAACACGTCAAACCTACACTTTTCAGCCCGAATCTCAAACGAGTAGGGAACTACGAAACTCACCTTGATCGGCAAAGAATCTTAAGTCGAGTAAATGAAAGATTAATAGCGAGTATTGGGCCCCACGCGTCCACAACCTATCAAAGCATGTCATATAACATAATGTTAACTCTATAATCATAATTAAGCTAGTTCATTTAGTTTAAGTCGAGTCACGAACCCACAAACACTTCTTCAACCTTACCGAGTAAGAAACAAGACACTTTGACTCGACATTTTTAGAAATGGGGAAAGTCTCATACAAAATGAATGTTACTACAAGAAACTAGGTTAACATCCACTATTTTTGACCCGTCCAACCTTATGTGTAATTTGACTAACCTTCGTACTTAATGATACCTTTGAGTCCATTTGGTGACTAAATGAATTATAATATGCTCGACGGGTTGGGATGACAATTTATTATGCGAAACGTGCGAGTCAATGTGTGAATAATCTAGTTAAGTGTAAACGGGTCGACCCATGGGCTACCCATGACCCATCGGCCTAGCTAATGACCAGCCCCCCCCCCCTGTCTCCTCATTTCACCACACATATCTTTCTCTATCTCTTTCTCTTATCTCTCTAGCAATAAAAGCAAGAACTCCTTTCTCTCCTAAATTCTTGTATCTTTTGGTTGTTTAACTTAAATTAGAGATAGAATAATAATCATCATCAACACCTTATCATCATATCAAGAATTTGAAGTCTCAAGTGCAAGAAAATCTCATCTCTAGCTCATTTCGGGTTTTAAACCTTTAGTGGTGATTTTGGTAAGTAAACTTCGACTTATAATTATCATTTCATGTCTATAATCATATTCTAAGTCAAACCCTTGGTTTTGTGGGTCAAAATCGGGTCAAAGGCCAGTTTAGGGTTTATAAGCTTTAAATGGGTCAAGATGATTTTTAGAGGATTAATTGGTGTTTGGAATGGATTTTAAATGGTGGGTTAAGTGTATTTATGTTTGTAAACACCTATTGTTGCTGCAAAACGAGTCCCATAACTTCATAAGTCGAATTAGGGTTCTTGGGGGTGAAATTTTAGGGTTTTGGTCGAGCTAATCTACTCCTGCTGCTGCTGTTCTTGAGCTGCCTGGCAGCCGGCGTACCTTACGCCCCTCCCAGGCGTAGGTTACGCTGGTTGAGTGTAGGCTGGGCGTAGGTTACGTCCAGGTTGGGCGTAGCTTACGCTACGAATTTATCTTACGTTGAAACTTCCTGTTTACGCTGCATGTTACGCCTAAATCCATCGATTGCAGGCCACCGTAAGCTACGGTGGAACTGCCGTACCTTACGCCTGTTCATTCTTAGCTGCCGTACCTTACGCCTGTATGAACTGTATCTTACGCCCCTTCATCCATGAACAGCCGTAGCCTACGGTGGGCACCACCGTAGGTTACGGTGGTGCTGTGTTGTCTTTTCCTTTTTGGACTTTCAGAACTCTAGACTCGTACCGGGCTTCGATCCGAACCACCACACAACTTCGTTAATGAGGTATTGAGTCTTGGAAGTCACATTAACCTTTGAAACGCTTATGAAACCCTAGCTAGATTTTGTAACCTCAAGTGATATATATATATATATATATATAGAAATACATAAATGGACATAAATTAATTAACGACTCGGGATTATTCTTAAACGACGTTCGTCGGGTTCAAACTTACTCTTGGCCGTATTAGTTACCGTGTCGAGACTTAGTAGTTGGTTGAGACCTTGTAATAAGCTAAAACCTAATTAGGGTTTTGGCAAGCAAAATGGAGTATGTGTATATATGTGGATATAAATATTAATGTATATGATTGATATTTAGGTGTTGGACAGGAAGTGATCATTGAACGACTGTAACGCGACTTTATATCAAACTTAACTTCTTTGCCGATCAGGTGAGTTCCGTAGTTCCCTACTCAATAGAGATTCGGGCTGAAAAGTGTAAACATACGTGCTTCATTGTTTGAGTGATTTGTTGATTATGCGGTAAACTTTGGTTACATATTGTGATTAAGATAGAACATGACGTGCATTGTAGAGTCGTATGATTTGTTGTACGATAGACTTGTGTTTGAGGTTGATTATGCTTTTGTGTTTATTGATATATTGATTGTTTGACTTGATTGTTGGATTGATGTGACGGTTCTTTTTGTTTGATTGACTTGGGTTATGTTTTAGTCAAGTATTACTTTTACATTAGGATAGACGTACATACATGGAAGTCGGTTATGCCTTCATTGAGTTTTAGATGTGGTGGGAAGGCTGCGGGTGACCCTATATATAAGCATCTGGAACTTGAAGAAAGTAGAATCCTCTGAAGTATATGTACGTATAGTTGGTTTAAATTGTGAATAGTGGTTCATGATTGATGAATGTTGATAGTTGGCTTATGTTGGATGAATGTTGATAATTGGCTTATGTTGGATGAATATTGATTGTTGGCACAGGTTCATCGTATATTGATTGATGGCACAGGTGCATCGTATATTGATTGTTGGTTTATGATTTATGCATTTACATTTGATTGTAAGCATTGCATACATCGTTGATGAGCCCTCGGCAGGGGATTGCCGACATCCTGGTGCATAGATGTATGCACCCATTTTGGATGTAGAACGTGACCCGAGTATATAGACATATATATCTCGATGATTTTGAGATACAGCCTTGTTCATTGAGATGACAGAAGGGTATCGTTGCATAGGTGACGGAGTTCACGCATAGGATAGGCATGTTGGCTTATTCATGCATTGGCACTTACTTTGATTCATATATCATTTGTGCATTCTCATCACACATTTACTAGTCTTGTGTAATCTTGTTGTTGGACGATATTGTGTTGCTTAGAGGCTCGCTGTAAGTCATGCCTAGCCTCTATTCGTATATTGTGATTATTATCGTGGGTTCTTTACGAACCATTACTACGAACTCACCAACCTTGTGTTGACTATGCTTAGTACACTTTTCAGGTAACCAAGTTATTCCAAGGCATGAAGTAGGATCGATTTGTTAGCTTGCTGTTGAACCCGGACTTGGACTTATTATGGATAAGGATATTATAAAAAGATTAAAAGGAAAATTTCTATTATAAACATTAATTATTCTAATTCAGATTTTAATTAATAATGATATGTTATAAAAAGATTAATAGGAAAATTTCTATTATAAACATTAATTATTCTAATTCAGATTTTAATTAATAATGTTATTTATAAAAAGATTAAAAGGAAAATTTCTATTATAAACATTAATTATTCTAATTCAGATTTTAATTAATAATGATATGTTATAAAAAGATTAAAAGGAAAATTTCTATTATAAACATTAATTATTCTAATTCAGATTTTAATTAATAATGATATGTTATAAAAAGATTAAAAGGAAAATTTCTATTATAAACATTAATTATTCTAATTCAGATTTTAATTAATAATGATATGTTATAAAAAGATTAAAAGGAAAATTTCTATTATAAACATTAATTATTCTAATTCAGATTTTAATTAATAATGATATGTTATAAAAAGATTAAAAGGAAAATTTCTATTATAAACATTAATTATTCTAATTCAGATTTTAATTAATAATGATATGTTATAAAAAGATTAATGAAATAATTGCTTCAAATATAAATTATAAATATTTTATATTTTATATTTAATTAAAGTATAAAATATATTTTATTTAATAATTGTTATATCACAATTTATAAAAATGATATTACGACTTGTGAAATTTGTCTATTCGTATTTACATTTATATAAATAGACAAAAAATTACAAATGGATGCTTGCTGTCAATATTGTTATCATTATACTTGGGGCATCCACAATGGTAGGTTGATGAATGATTTTTTTTTCCAAAAAAGCTACTGAAAAGCATTTTATCATTGAGATGAAAGACTTTTAAATATAATATTCAAACAGAAATATTGTACATCAAAATTTTTTTATTACAAATGATATTTATTAATTAATTTATTAAAATTTTTGCATAAATGAACTTTTTTTAATAAACGATTTTATTAATTTATTAATATTATAATCTTAGAGTATCTACTTTTCAAAAAAAAAAAAATCTTAGACTATCTGAAAAGATATCATCCATCTGACATGTAATCTATAGAATAGATAACAGATATTTCAATATCCAAGAAAGATTTATACAGCACCTGGTGGAATTACAATAGAACAACTAAATGCAATTAACGATTCGGTGAATCCAAAACATAGCAAAACAAGTAACAAAATACAACAGGAGCAAATAGCCATCAACGTTACATAACACATCCAAAGATGGCAAACGATCCTAAGTATAATGCAAAGGAGGGTCAATGAATCCTTGATCCATGAGGTCCAAGTCCGGGTTAGACAGCAAGCAAGCAACTAAACACCACGTCCGGGGAGAACCTGATTACCTGAAAAGTGTACTAAGCATAGTCAACACAAGGTTGGTGAGTTCGTAGCAATGGTCCATAAAGAACCATCAACAATAATCACAATATACGAATAGAGGCTAGGCATGACTTACAGCGAGCCTCTAAGCAATACAATATCGTCCATCAACAAGATTACACAAGACAACAATGTGAAATGAGAATGCACAATGATATCTGAATCAATGCAAATGCCAAATGCATGAATAAGCCAACATGCCTATCCTATGCGTGAACGCAGTCACCAATGCAACGATACCCTTCTGTCATAACAATGAACAAGGCTGTATCTCAAAAACATCGAGATATATATGTCTATATACTCGGGGTCAGGAACTACATCCCTAACGGGTGCATACATCTATGCACCAGGATGTCGGCAATCCCCTGCCGAGGGCTCATCAACAATGTATGCAATGCTTACAATCAAATGTAAATGCATAATCATAAACCGACAATCAATAACCGTCAATCATAAACCCATAGTCAACATTCGACAACATGAACCAACAATCAATGATCGTAACGGGGCACACTTGTCAACAGAGGGATAAGGCCGTATCTCAATATACATAAGTCAAATCCCCTAACAGTGGGACATATGCACAACATATGCATCAATCAAAATTAATCACTAATCACAATATAAACCAACTATACGTACATATACTTCAGAGGATTTTACTTTCTTCGAGTCCCAGATGCTTATGTATAGGGTCACCCGCAGCCTCCCCACCACATCTAAAACCCTATGAAGGCATAACCGACTTCCATGTATGTACGTCTATCCTAATATAATTATAATACTTAACTAAAACATAACCCGAGTCAATCAAACAAAACGAACTGTCACGTCTCTCCAACAATCCAGTCAAACAAAACGAACTGTCACGTCAATCCAACAATCCAGTCAAACAATCAACAAATCAATAATGCAAATAAACACGCCAGGTTTACACTTTTCAGCCCGAATCTCAAGCGAGTAGGGAGATACGAAACTCACCTCGATTGGTTATGAAAGCTAAGATCGATAAAAGGTTAAGTTATCGCCGTACAATGCTCGCTTCACGTCCAACACCTAATTATTGATCACATACATTCGCATCAACACACATAAACACAGTACGCAATTATTGAATAAACGGCAAAACCCTAATTAGGGTTCCAAGGTGTTTCTCGACGTCAAATGACCTCTACGACTCTTAATCAATGTTATATATAATAAGAAGTGAATTAGATTAAGACTCGGCGCGTAAAACGGTCTAGAAGGTCAAACTAGGTCAAACAAGGAACATTTCAGGAAACAACTGCCGTAACTTACGGCCAACAGGGGCGTAGGTTACGGCGGTCAGAAATTAACTGGCGTAATGTACGGTGTCATGGGGCGTAAGCTACGCTAGGCAAAGTCTGGATGGGCGTAAGGTACGGTCAACAGGGGCGTAACCTACGGTCCTCTAGAAAATACATTTTTGGCGTAAAAGTTGGCGTAGACAGAAGCATTTTGGCGTAAGGTCCAATTTAAAGATGGGGATAAGCGTAAGCTACGGCCCAAATGGGCGTAGCCTACGCCCAAGGAAAAACAACTAGCGTAACCTACGGCCCCAAGGGGCGTAGGTTACGGCGGTCAGAAATTAACTGGCGTAATGTACGGTGTCATGGGGCGTAAGCTACGCTAGGCAAAGTCTGGATGGGCGTAAGGTACGGTCAACAGGGGCGTAGGTTACGGCGGTCAGAAATTAACTGGCGTAATGTACGGTGTCATGGGGCGTAAGCTACGCTAGGCAAAGTCTGGATGGGCGTAAGGTACGGTCAACAGGGGCGTAGGTTACGCCCCATACTGGGCAGCAACTACACCAGCAGCATCAAGTGCAGAAAAACGAACCCAAAACCCCCAAATTCAACCCAAACCACACCAAAACGATTTGTAACCCATTTTGAAGCATAACTAAACATCAATGACCATAAATACACATAACCCAACCCACAATTTCGACCAAAACATCAAAATCACTCGAGAATCATTCAAACCCTAACCCTAAACCTAATTTCCATTTTTACCATAAACATGTCTTGAAATCCCATAAAAACGACTAGAAACATTTGAACAAGTATAAATAGAAGTAAATGGGATGAATTTGACTTACCAAAACGTCTCCTTGAGCTAGAACCCGAATTTAGGTCAAATGGATAAAATGGTAAGAACTTGACTTTGATTCTTCGATATGAAGCAAACGAGGTTAAGATGGCTAAGATTCTTGTGTTATAATCGACCCACTACTAATTTGATGCAAGAAATGGTGAAGAGATTAAATTGGTTCTTTTGCTAGATTTTGAGAGAAGAGAGAAAGAGATAAAGAGATAGAATGAGAAGGGGGAGGAAGGAAAGGATAAGGGGGGGAGAAAATGTAGGCCTTGGGGCTGGTGGGTCATGGGCTACCCACGGGCCGACCCGCTTCTCCCACAAGCCATAAAACAAACGTTACACATTTAAACACCCATCAAAACATATTATCGACTCAAATAACACACATTGTCATTTAATTCACCAAACGACCCAATTATTTCATTCAACTAGATTGTTAGTCAAATTACACAAAAAGTCAACGGGTCAAAATTCACGGGTGTTACATTATTCCCCCGTTAAAAGAATTTCGTCCCGAAATTCAACAAAACCCTAATTTACAAATAAATGCGGATACTTGGACTTCATATGGTCTTCTCTCTCCCAAGTGAACTCGGCTCCACGTCTAGCATTCCATCTTACCTTCACAATGGTGTAGCGCTTCTTCTTGAGCTTCTTTTCTTGACGGTCCATGATCTCTACCGGTTCTTCAACAAAGTTCAAGTTTGAATCAACCCTAATTTCTTCCATAGGCACATGATGTGTGGGATCCGCCAAACACTTGCGTAAGTTACAAATATGGAACACATCATGCACACCGCTAAGCTCTTGAGGCAATTCTAGCCGATAAGCAACCTTCCCAACCCGTTCGAGAATCTTGAAAGGACCAATATACCTTGGCGCAAGTTTTCCCCGTTTCACAAAACGTACAACACCCTTCCAAGGTGATACCTTCAAGAGTACATAATCACCAACTTCAAACTCCAACGGTCTTCGCCTCACATCGGCATACTTCTTTTGACGTTCACGGGCCAACTGCAACTTCTCCTTAATTTGAGATATTACCTTGGTTGTTTCAATCACGATTTCTGGCCCGATAAGTTGACTCTCTCCAATTTCCGCCCAAGCTAAAGGAGAACGACATACCCTACCATATAATGCTTTAAAGGGTGCCATTTGAATGGTGGCATGGTAGCTATTGTTGTATGAAAACTCTACTAACGGCAAATGGTCTTCCCAACTTCCACCAAAATCAATTGCACACGCCCTCAACATATCTTCGAGTGTTTGAATGGTTCTCTCGGTTTGCCCATCCGTTTGAGGGTGAAACGCCGTGCTCATGTCAAGTCGAGTACCCATGGCTTTTTGAAAGGCTTCCCAAAATTTTGATTTGAAACGGGCATCTCTATCGGAAATGATAGAAACCGGCACTCCATGCTTAGATATTATTTCCTTGATGTACAAACGAGCTAAAGTGTCAAATTTATCGGTTTCACGAATGGCTAAAAAGTGAGCCGATTTCGTTAACCGATCTACTATCACCCAAATTGTGTCACGGCCGCTTCTTGTCTTCGGTAGTTTAGTAATGAAGTCCATTGAAATGTGCTCCCACTTCCATTCGGGCATCACCGGTTGTACCAACAATCCGGGTGGCTTCTTGTGATCGGCCTTAACTTGTAAGCAAGTAAGGCACTCACTCACATACTTAGCCACATCACGCTTCATGCCCGGCCACCAATACAATTCCTTCAAGTCAAAGTACATCTTATCCGACCCGGGATGGACCGAATAAGGTGATAGGTGGGCTTCATTCATAATAAGCGTTCTTAAATCGCCGAATATAGGAATCCAAAGTCTTTCCACCATGTAAAGCCCATTATCATTCTTTCGGTCAAATAGTTGCTCCATGCCATCTAGGTTTTCGTTTCCAAAGTTTTCCGGTAGGGTGGCTTGGATTTGGGCTTCAATAATCCGATCACGAATACTTGGCCCTACCGTGAGGCTCATAGCTCTAGCCCGTCTTGGTTTCACTCTCTCCTTTCGGCTCAAGGCATCGGCTACTACATTTGCCTTGCCCGGGTGATAACGGATGTCGCAATCATAATCACTAAATAGCTCTAACCAACGCCTCTGCCTCATGTTCAATTCACTTTGGTTGAAGATGTGTTGGAGACTTTTGTGATCGGTATAAATCACACATTTGGTGCCATAGAGGTAATGCCTCCAACACTTCAAAGCAAACACAACCGCCCCCAATTCCAAATCATGTGTCGGGTAGTTCTTCTCATGCACCTTCAATTGCCGAGAGGCATAAGCGATGACTTTACCCCTTTGCATAAGAACGCAACCCAACCCTTGCCCCGAAGCATCACAATAAACCACAAAATCTTCTATCCCATCCGGTAGTGTTAAAATAGGAGCATCACATAACATATCCTTAAGAGTTTGGAAGGCGTTCTCTTGTCTTTCGCCCCATTCAAAACTTTTATCTTTTTGAGTCAAAAGGGTGAGTGGTTGTGCAATACGGGAGAAGTTTTCAATAAATCTTCTATAGTAACCTGCCAATCCAAGGAATTGACGGATCTCGGATGGCGTTTCGGGTCTTCTCCAATTCTTAACCGCTTCAATCTTGCTTGGGTCCACATGAATACCATCCTTGCTCACTACGTGACCAAGGAAGTGGACCTCTTCCAACCAAAACTCACACTTGGAAAATTTCGCGTACAACTTCTCCTTCCTTAGTAATTCAAGCACTTCGCGCAAGTGCTTAACATGCTCCTCTTTGTCTTCGAGTACACAAGTATGTCATCAATGAACACAATAACGGACTTGTCTAAATATGGTTGACACACCCGGTTCATCAAGTCCATGAACACCGCCGGTGCATTGGTCAACCCAAATGGCATCACGGTGAATTCAAAATGGCCATACCTTGTGCGGAAAGCCGTTTTGGGGATGTCATCTTCATGTACCCGGAGTTGATGATAACCCGAGCGAAGATCGATTTTTGAGAAGTGCTTAGCTCCTTGAAGTTGGTCAAATAAGTCATCAATTCTAGGGAGAGGATATCGGTTCTTCACGGTGAGCTTGTTTAATTCCCGGTAATCAATACACATTCTGAAGGATCCATCTTTCTTTTTAACGAAGAGAACAGGAGCACACCAAGGAGATTGACTAGGGCGAATGAAACCCTTCTCTTGGAGTTCCTTGAGTTGAGTTTGTAGCTCTTGCATTTCGGTTAGAGCTAGCCTATAAGGAGCTTTTGCTACGGGCGCGGCTTCAGGAATAAGACTAATACGAAAATCAAGCGCACGAGTTGGAGGTAATCCCGGTAAGTCATCCGGAAAAACATCGGGGAATTCACAGACAATAGGAACGGTCTTCAAGTCTACCTTTGTGGTGGTAGCACTAAAGACTTTAGAATTTGGGGAATCGGAGGTTTCGCCTTGAACCCTAAGAATTTTACCGTTGGCCAAAGGTATCTTAACAACTCTCTCACCACAATCAATCGTCGCATTAACCGCCGCTAACCAATCCATACCCACTATAATATCAAAACTACCAATGTCAAGAGGCATAAGGTCAATGAAGAAGTCAACGTCCTCCAAAGTCAAGACACAATCACGGAGTATTTGGCTAATTCTAGTTAGTGACCCATTTACCATTTCAATGTCAAGCACATAGTTTAGAGCACATGGATGCACATCAATCAAAGGAACAAAGTTAGAAGACACGAGGCTAAAATCGGCCCCGGAATCAAATAGTACGGTTGCATAGAGACCATTAAGGAGGAAAGTACCTGCCACTACGTTAGGATCATTTCGGGCTTCGTTTACATTGGCCGCAAAAGCTCGGCCGCGTGGTGGCACTTGGTGGCCTTGTTGTCCCCGGTTTTGATTAGGCCCGACCATTTGGAGTTGATTGGGATGAACGGCCACTTGAACTTGTTGTCCCACCCATCGAGGACAATCATTACGATAGTGGTCACGGCTACCACATTCAAAACACTCGCCCCTTCTTTGGTTACCTTGAGGAGGAACGGCCCGAATAGGAGCCGCATTCATTGGGCCCGTTCTTGGAGCCCTACAGTTCTTGGATGCGTGCCCAACTTGGTGGCAATTGTAGCATGCTCCACATGGAGTGGTGGCGGGATGGTGCCTGTTGCACCTCCCACAGAAAGGATGAGGCCCGGTATAAGGCCTCCTAGCCGGTTCTACCGCCGCCATCACCCTACCCCTATAAGCATTCTTGGGATCAAACCTTCCCGCTTTCTTTACTCCGCTAGACTCCCCCACTTCCTTCCTCTTGTTTGACGAGGATTTGCTCAAAACACCACTCCTCAAAAGATCTTCGGTCACACTCCCGGCTTGGTTGACCGCATTAGCCAAGGAAGTAGGCATGTTTGAGTTCACATATGATCGGACTTGAGGATTCAAGCCCAATACGAATTTCTGGATGGCCTGTGACTCGGTACCTACCAAGTGAGGAATGAGAGTAGACAACTCTTGGAATCGTCTCACATAGCCCTTGTAATCGGCTCCTTCCATGTTGAGATTTGCAAATTCGATTGTTAAATTTTGTAGCTCGTACGGAGGACAAAACTTAGCCTTTACTTTTTCTTTGAAGTCAATCCACTCCAAATTTTGGGTCCGCCCCAACGTTATCTCCTGGTTCCACCAACTCAAGGCGTCATGCCTAAACATGCCGGATGCATAAGATATCCGGTCATCGTAGGTGCAATGACTCCTTTCAATCACTGCTTCTATTGCCTCAAACCATCTTATACATTCCGTGGGACCACCTTTCCCATCAAACTCCGGTGCCCCGCAACTTTTAAAATCCTTGAATATACACCCTTGACGGTAACCGCCATATTGGTTATTCATGGGCATCCCGATATTGACTCCCATTGGTACCTCTTCCTCAAATTCTTCGGCTTGAGGTTGATCATTTTCATTGTTTACGTTTTCTGGGGCTTCGTTATTTTGCCCAAGACTTGCTGTGACTTGAGCAATGATGGTGGGCATGATGCCAGCAACCGTTTGAGCAATTACCTCAGCCAAGTTTGGCTCAGGAGCTCTACCACGACCCCTACCACGGCCCCTACCACGACCTCTACCGCGGCCCCTACCTCCTTGTATTTCCGGTTGAGGTTCTTCCTCTTCAGCCCTATAGTTCGTTCGGACTCTCCTTGGTCTCTCCATTTCTATAAAACAAGTGACACGTTGACCCGAGAGTTAGTCTCAAATGCTCACATGTTAGCCACACAAGTAGTCAATGCTCTCAAACCGATACTACATACTCATTTCATATCGTTAAGTTAAAGCAAGAGTGTTAGCATCATAAGGGATTTTTACATATCATAACATCAAGTAATCATGCTCGTTACGTCATGCAATTAACAACTAACACGAATGATTCAAAGTATAATCCGAATTCGATATGCTCTCTAGTTATTGACCGGGTATGTATACAAGGTGTACCAACGGCTAACCTTCCACCTAATCAACTTCCATTAAGCATATCGGTTCCTTATTATACTTTAAGCCACACGTGCGCAATCCACGATGTCATGAACTTGCTATAATATCGGGTAACCATAAAAGAGTTGATCGGGTTCTTTTAGGGTTGCCACAATATTATACTAAGTTAATGGCATCCCATCATTTTGCCCTAACTCATCACATTAGTTTCAACAAATAACAACAACAAATCATAGTAACCATATTCATCATGTTGAATTCAAGCTATCACACAAATGGTCTTAACTACGAACTCACACGGGGATTCACAAAATTCATATTGCACACAAATTCCTAACCATGCATGCTATATGAAGAGTTTTAACTTAAGCCGTAGTCTAGGTCAAACCGCCTAATTCTCTACGACCACGCATGGGCCACCATTCTGTAACACCCCAAGCCGGAGCTCGAAATGTCACGGAAATCATACAGCACCCGGTGGAATTACAATAGAACAACTAAATGCAATTAACGATTCGGTGAATCCAAAACATAGCAAAACAAGTAACAAAATACAACAGGAGCAAATAGCCATCAACGTTACATAACACATCCAAAGATGGCAAACGATCCTAAGTATAATGCAAAGGAGGGTCAATGAATCCTTGATCCATGAGGTCCAAGTCCGGGTTAGACAGCAAGCAAGCAACTAAACACCACGTCCGGGGAGAACCTGATTACCTGAAAAGTGTACTAAGCATAGTCAACACAAGGTTGGTGAGTTCGTAGCAATGGTCCATAAAGAACCATCAACAATAATCACAATATACGAATAGAGGCTAGGCATGACTTACAGCGAGCCTCTAAGCAATACAATATCGTCCATCAACAAGATTACACAAGACAACAATGTGAAATGAGAATGCACAATGATATCTGAATCAATGCAAATGCCAAATGCATGAATAAGCCAACATGCCTATCCTATGCGTGAACGCAGTCACCAATGCAACGATACCCTTCTGTCATAACAATGAACAAGGCTGTATCTCAAAAACATCGAGATATATATGTCTATATACTCGGGGTCAGGAACTACATCCCTAACGGGTGCATACATCTATGCACCAGGATGTCGGCAATCCCCTGCCGAGGGCTCATCAACAATGTATGCAATGCTTACAATCAAATGTAAATGCATAATCATAAACCGACAATCAATAACCGTCAATCATAAACCCATAGTCAACATTCGACAACATGAACCAACAATCAATGATCGTAACGGGGCACACTTGTCAACAGAGGGATAAGGCCGTATCTCAATATACATAAGTCAAATCCCCTAACAGTGGGACATATGCACAACATATGCATCAATCAAAATTAATCACTAATCACAATATACGAATAGAGGCTAGGCATGACTTACAGCGAGCCTCTAAGCAATACAATATCGTCCATCAACAAGATTACACAAGACAACAATGTGAAATGAGAATGCACAATGATATCTGAATCAATGCAAATGCCAAATGCATGAATAAGCCAACATGCCTATCCTATGCGTGAACGCAGTCACCAATGCAACGATACCCTTCTGTCATAACAATGAACAAGGCTGTATCTCAAAAACATCGAGATATATATGTCTATATACTCGGGGTCAGGAACTACATCCCTAACGGGTGCATACATCTATGCACCAGGATGTCGGCAATCCCCTGCCGAGGGCTCATCAACAATGTATGCAATGCTTACAATCAAATGTAAATGCATAATCATAAACCGACAATCAATAACCGTCAATCATAAACCCATAGTCAACATTCGACAACATGAACCAACAATCAATGATCGTAACGGGGCACACTTGTCAACAGAGGGATAAGGCCGTATCTCAATATACATAAGTCAAATCCCCTAACAGTGGGACATATGCACAACATATGCATCAATCAAAATTAATCACTAATCACAATATAAACCAACTATACGTACATATACTTCAGAGGATTTTACTTTCTTCGAGTCCCAGATGCTTATGTATAGGGTCACCCGCAGCCTCCCCACCACATCTAAAACCCTATGAAGGCATAACCGACTTCCATGTATGTACGTCTATCCTAATATAATTATAATACTTAACTAAAACATAACCCGAGTCAATCAAACAAAACGAACTGTCACGTCTCTCCAACAATCCAGTCAAACAATCAACAAATCAATAAGTGCAAATAAACACGCCAGGTTTACACTTTTCAGCCCGAATCTCAAGCGAGTAGGGAGATACGAAACTCACCTCGATTGGTTATGAAAGCTAAGATCGATAAAAGGTTAAGTTATCGCCGTACAATGCTCGCTTCACGTCCAACACCTAATTATTGATCACATACATTCGCATCAACACACATAAACACAGTACGCAATTATTGAATAAACGGCAAAACCCTAATTAGGGTTCCAAGGTGTTTCTCGACGTCAAATGACCTCTACGACTCTTAATCAATGTTATATATAATAAGAAGTGAATTAGATTAAGACTCGGCGCGTAAAACGGTCTAGAAGGTCAAACTAGGTCAAACAAGGAACATTTCAGGAAACAACTGCCGTAACTTACGGCCAACAGGGGCGTAGGTTACGGCGGTCAGAAATTAACTGGCGTAATGTACGGTGTCATGGGGCGTAAGCTACGCTAGGCAAAGTCTGGATGGGCGTAAGGTACGGTCAACAGGGGCGTAACCTACGGTCCTCTAGAAAATACATTTTTGGCGTAAAAGTTGGCGTAGACAGAAGCATTTTGGCGTAAGGTCCAATTTAAAGATGGGGATAAGCGTAAGCTACGGCCCAAATGGGCGTAGCCTACGCCCAAGGAAAAACAACTAGCGTAACCTACGGCCCCAAGGGGCGTAGGTTACGCCCCATACTGGGCAGCAACTACACCAGCAGCATCAAGTGCAGAAAACGAACCCAAAACCCCCAAATTCAACCCAAACCACAACCCAAACCACACCAAAACGATTTGTAACCCATTTTGAAGCATAACTAAACATCAATGACCATAAATACACATAACCCAACCCACAATTTCGACCAAAACATCAAAATCACTCGAGAATCATTCAAACCCTAACCCTAAACCTAATTTCCATTTTTACCATAAACATGTCTTGAAATCCCATAAAAACGACTAGAAACATTTGAACAAGTATAAATAGAAGTAAATGGGATGAATTTGACTTACCAAAACGTCTCCTTGAGCTAGAACCCGAATTTAGGTCAAATGGATAAAATGGTAAGAACTTGACTTTGATTCTTCGATATGAAGCAAACGAGGTTAAGATGGCTAAGATTCTTGTGTTATAATCGACCCACTACTAATTTGATGCAAGAAATGGTGAAGAGATTAAATTGGTTCTTTTGCTAGATTTTGAGAGAAGAGAGAAAGAGATAAAGAGATAGAATGAGAAGGGGGAGGAAGGAAAGGATAAGGGGGGGAAAAAGTAGGCCTTGGGGCTGGTGGGTCATGGGCTACCCACGGGCCGACCCGCTTCTCCCACAAGCCATAAAACAAACGTTACACATTTAAACACCCATCAAAACATATTATCGACTCAAATAACACACATTGTCATTTAATTCACCAAACGACCCAATTATTTCATTCAACTAGATTGTTAGTCAAATTACACAAAAAGTCAACGGGTCAAAATTCACGGGTGTTACATTTGGGCTCAATGGCTTTCAATGAATTTAAGTAAATAAATAAAAACTACCCCTTTCACAACGAACACGATCAAAGTCTCTTTTCTTTACATTTAAATGAAAATAAGTTAAATAGATGAAATGAATGATTGCATTAGCTAATAAATTTTTATATAAACACAATTTAAGCGTGGTTCAAACTACTTTATAAAGATATTTTATTGATATCTATTACGGTTTGTTGTAATGAGCTAAAACCCAATTGCAGAACATTTTTATAAAATAAAGCTGAAAAATCTATAAAAATCTCTGGGAGGTAATTTTTTAAGTAAGTTGTATTGTAATTATTTTTCTTTTATTAAATTAAAATTGTTACTATAAAAAATAATAGTTTACTGTTTCATATACAAATTTATATTATTAGTTGCAGACGATACAGTATCATTTTTACAACTTTTATTTTCAGGACAATCAAGACAAGTTTAAATAGAAGAAATAATTAAAGATTCTTTTGGAACAAGATGAAGTTATATAAGAGAATGGTTGAATCTTTCAGTTACTAATGTTTTTCTATTAGACAGATTTATGTATTTCAGTTTTATAAAATCACTAGATTATTTTCCCGCATAATACGCGGGTCAAAAATATTATGTTTTCATAATAGCATAGTTAGTAGTTATAAATAAATATGTTGAAATATGGTAATATTATTATTCAGAAATGTTTTGTATAAAAGATGGTTAGTAAGATATGTATTTTAATTGTAATTTATTTTTTAAATCAATTTACTTTAAATAGTATTTTAAATTTTAAATTTAATTTTTAAATCAATTTACTTTAAATAGTATTTTAAATTTTAAATTTAATTTTTAAATCAATTTACTTTAAATAGTATTTTAAATTTTAAATTTAATTTTTAAATCAATTTACTTTAAATAGTATTTTAAATTTTAAATTTAATTTTTAAATCAATTTACTTTAAATAGTATTTTAAATTTTAAATTTAATTTTTAAATCAATTTACTTTAAATAGTATTTTAAATTTTAAATTTAATTTTTAAATCAATTTACTTTAAATAGTATTTTAAATTTTAAATTTAATTTTTAAATCAATTTACTTTAAATAGTATTTTAAATTTTAAATTTAATTTTTAAATCAATTTACTTTAAATAGTATTTTAAATTTTAAATTTAATTTTTAAATCAATTTACTTTAAATAGTATTTTAAATTTTAAATTTAATTTTTAAATCAATTTACTTTAAATAGTATTTTAAATTTTAAATTTAATTTTTAAATCAATTTACTTTAAATAGTATTTTAAATTTTAAATTTAATTTTTAAATCAATTTACTTTAAATAGTATTTTAAATTTTAAATTTAATTTTTAAATCAATTTACTTTAAATAGTATTTTAAATTTTAAATTTAATTTTTAAATCAATTTACTTTAAATAGTATTTTAAATTTTAAATTTAATTTTTAAATCAATTTACTTTAAATAGTATTTTAAATTTTAAATTTAATTTTTAAATCAATTTACTTTAAATAGTATTTTAAATTTTAAATTTAATTTTTAAATCAATTTACTTTAAATAGTATTTTAAATTTTAAATTTAATTTTTAAATCAATTTACTTTAAATAGTATTTTAAATTTTAAATTTAATTTTTAAATCAATTTACTTTAAATAGTATTTTAAATTTTAAATTTAATTTTTAAATCAATTTACTTTAAATAGTATTTTAAATTTTAAATTTAATTTTTAAATCAATTTACTTTAAATAGTATTTTAAATTTTAAATTTAATTTTTAAATCAATTTACTTTAAATAGTATTTTAAATTTTAAATTTAATTTTTAAATCAATTTACTTTAAATAGTATTTTAAATTTTAAATTTAATTTTTAAATCAATTTACTTTAAATAGTATTTTAAATTTTAAATTTAATTTTTAAATCAATTTACTTTAAATAGTATTTTAAATTTTAAATTTAATTTTTAAATCAATTTACTTTAAATAGTATTTTAAATTTTAAATTTAATTTTTAAATCAATTTACTTTAAATAGTATTTTAAATTTTAAATTTAATTTTTAAATAGTATTTTAAATTTTAAATTTAATTTTTAAATCAATTTACTTTAAATAGTATTTTAAATTTTAAATTAAATAATTTTAAATTTTAAATTTATTTTTTAAATCAATTTACTTTAAATAGTATTTTAAATTTTAAATTTAATTTTTAAATCAATTTACTTTAAATAGTATTTTAAATTTTAAATTTAATTTTTAAATCAATTTACTTTAAATAGTATTTTAAATTTTAAATTTAATTTTTAAATCAATTTACTTTAAATAGTATTTTAAATTTTAAATTTAATTTTTAAATCAATTTACTTTAAATAGTATTTTAAATTTTAAATTTAATTTTTAAATCAATTTACTTTAAATAGTATTTTAAATTTTAAATTTAATTTTTAAATCAATTTACTTTAAATAGTATTTTAAATTTTAAATTTAATTTTTAAATCAATTTACTTTAAATAGTATTTTAAATTTTAAATTTAATTTTTAAATCAATTTACTTTAAATAGTATTTTAAATTTTAAATTTAATTTTTAAATCAATTTACTTTAAATAGTATTTTAAATTTTAAATTTAATTTTTAAATCAATTTACTTTAAATAGTATTTTAAATTTTAAATTTAATTTTTAAATCAATTTACTTTAAATAGTATTTTAAATTTTAAATTTAATTTTTAAATCAATTTACTTTAAATAGTATTTTAAATTTTAAATTTAATTTTTAAATCAATTTACTTTAAATAGTATTTTAAATTTTAAATTTAATTTTTAAATCAATTTACTTTAAATAGTATTTTAAATTTTAAATTTAATTTTTAAATCAATTTACTTTAAATAGTATTTTAAATTTTAAATTTAATTTTTAAATAGTATTTTAAATTTTAAATTTAATTTTTAAATCAAGGTATCCCCTTCTGCAATATTTAATTTATATTCTAACCTAAAACACTATGATACGTATTCAGATATACATAATACTACTCTTTGATCTTCTATAGTACTTCAATTAATTTGCTTTTATCGAATAATCAGAATGTACATATAGTGAACAAATCAAGATGGAGAAAACAGATCATTTATGAGTACGAGCATTCTAGAATTCTAATAGAGTTCAAAGAATGTTCAAAAAAAAAAAAAAAAAAATAAAAAAAAAAAAAAAAAAAAAAAAAAAAAAAAAAAAAAAAAAAAAAAAAAAAAAAAAAAAAAAAAAAAAAAAAAAAAAAAAAAAAAAAAAAAAAAAAAAAAAAAAAAAAAAAAAAAAAAAAAAAAAAAAAAAAAAAAAAAAAAAAAAAAAAAAAAAAAAAAAAAAAAAAAAAAAAAAAAAAAAAAAAAAAAAAAAAAAAAAAAAAAAAAAAAAAAAAAAAAAAAAAAAAAAAAAAAAAAAAAAAAAAAAAAAAAAAAAAAAAAAAAAAAAAAAAAAAAAAAAAAAAAAAAAAAAAAAAAAAAAAAAAAAAAAAAAAAAAAAAAAAAAAAAAAAAAAAAAAAAAAAAAAAAAAAAAAAAAAAAAAAAAAAAAAAAAAAAAAAAAAAAAAAAAAAAAAAAAAAAAAAAAAAAAAAAAAAAAAAAAAAAAAAAAAAAAAAAAAAAAAAAAAAAAAAAAAAAAAAAAAAAAAAAAAAAAAAAAAAAAAAAAAAAAAAAAAAAAAAAAAAAAAAAAAAAAAAAAAAAAAAAAAAAAAAAAAAAAAAAAAAAAAAAAAAAAAAAAAAAAAAAAAAAAAAAAAAAAAAAAAAAAAAAAAAAAAAAAAAAAAAAAAAAAAAAAAAAAAAAAAAAAAAAAAAAAAAAAAAAAAAAAAAAAAAAAAAAAAAAAAAAAAAAAAAAAAAAAAAAAAAAAAAAAAAAAAAAAAAAAAAAAAAAAAAAAAAAAAAAAAAAAAAAAAAAAAAAAAAAAAAAAAAAAAAAAAAAAAAAAAAAAAAAAAAAAAAAAAAAAAAAAAAAAAAAAAAAAAAAAAAAAAAAAAAAAAAAAAAAAAAAAAAAAAAAAAAAAAAAAAAAAAAAAAAAAAAAAAAAAAAAAAAAAAAAAAAAAAAAAAAAAAAAAAAAAAAAAAAAAAAAAAAAAAAAAAAAAAAAAAAAAAAAAAAAAAAAAAAAAAAAAAAAAAAAAAAAAAAAAAAAAAAAAAAAAAAAAAAAAAAAAAAAAAAAAAAAAAAAAAAAAAAAAAAAAAAAAAAAAAAAAAAAAAAAAAAAAAAAAAAAAAAAAAAAAAAAAAAAAAAAAAAAAAAAAAAAAAAAAAAAAAAAAAAAAAAAAAAAAAAAAAAAAAAAAAAAAAAAAAAAAAAAAAAAAAAAAAAAAAAAAAAAAAAAAAAAAAAAAAAAAAAAAAAAAAAAAAAAAAAAAAAAAAAAAAAAAAAAAAAAAAAAAAAAAAAAAAAAAAAAAAAAAAAAAAAAAAAAAAAAAAAAAAAAAAAAAAAAAAAAAAAAAAAAAAAAAAAAAAAAAAAAAAAAAAAAAAAAAAAAAAAAAAAAAAAAAAAAAAAAAAAAAAAAAAAAAAAAAAAAAAAAAAAAAAAAAAAAAAAAAAAAAAAAAAAAAAAAAAAAAAAAAAAAAAAAAAAAAAAAAAAAAAAAAAAAAAAAAAAAAAAAAAAAAAAAAAAAAAAAAAAAAAAAAAAAAAAAAAAAAAAAAAAAAAAAAAAAAAAAAAAAAAAAAAAAAAAAAAAAAAAAAAAAAAAAAAAAAAAAAAAAAAAAAAAAAAAAAAAAAAAAAAAAAAAAAAAAAAAAAAAAAAAAAAAAAAAAAAAAAAAAAAGAAAAAAAATAAAAAAATAGAGTTCAAAGAAAGTTATCCATATAAACTGTAACACCCCGAGCCGAGGCTCGAAGTATCACGGAAATCATATAGCACAAGGTGGAATTACAATAGAACAAGACTAAATGCAAATAAAGGATTCAGTGAATCCTTACAGAACGATAAACAAGTATCAAATTACATAAAGGACAAGTCATCATCAAAGATTACAACAGAACATCAAAGGATAGGTAACGGTGCTAAGTACAATGCAAAAGAAGGCAAATGGATCCTTGATCCATATAAGTCCAAGTCCGGGTTCAACAGCAAGCTAACAAATCGATCATACTTCATGCCTTGGAATAACTTGGTTACCTGAAAAGTGTACTAAGCATAGTCAACACAAGGTTGGTGAGTTCGTAGTAATGGTCCATAAAGAACCAACGTCAATAATCACAATATACGAATAGAGGCTAGACATGACTTACAGCGAGCCTCTAAGTAACCCAATAAGGTCCAACAACAAGATTACACAAGACAAGTAAATGTGTAATAAGAATGCACAATGATATACGAATCAATGTAAGTGCCAATGCATGAATAAGCCAACATGCCTATCCTATGCGTGAACTCCGTCACCTATGCAACGATACCCTTCTGTCATTACAATGAACAAGGCTGTATCTCAAAATCATCGAGATATATATGTCTATATACTCGGGGTCACGTTCTACATCCAAAATGGGTGCATACATCTATGCACCAGGATGTCGGCAATCCCCTGCCGAGGGCTCATCAACGATGTATGCAATGCTTACAATCAAATGTAAATGCATAAATCATAAACCAACAATCAATATACGATGAACCTGTGCCATCAATCAATATACGATGAACCTGTGCCAACAATCAATATACGATGCACCTGTGCCATCAATCAATATACGATGAACCTGTGCCAACAATCAATATACGATGAACCTGTGCCAACAATCAATATATAACTCCAACAATCAATATACGATGCACCTGTGCCATCAATCAATATACGATGAACCTGTGCCAACAATCAATATACGATGAACCTGTGCCAACAATCAATATTCGATAACCTGCCAACAATCAATATACGATGCACCTGTGCCATCAATCAATATACGATGAACCTGTGCCAACAATCAATATACGATGAACCTGTGCAAACAATCAATATATCAATAAACACAAAAGCATAATCAACCTCAAACACAAGTCTATCGTACAACAAATCATACGACTCTACAATGCACGTCATGTTCTATCTTAATCACAATATGTAACCAAAGTTTACCGCATAATCAACAAATCACTCAAACAATGAAGCACGTATGTTTACACTTTTCAACCTGAATCTCTATTGAGAGAAAGAAAGAAAGAAAGAAAGAAAGAAAGAAAGAAAGAAAGAAAGAAAGAAAGAAAGAAAGAAAGAAAGAAAGAAAGAAAGAAAGAAAGAAAGAAAGAAAGAAAGAAAGAAAGAAAGAAAGAAAGAAAGAAAGAAAGAAAGAAAGAAAGAAAGAAAGAAAGAAAGAAAGAAAGAAAGAAAGAAAGAAAGAAAGAAAGAAAGAAAGAAAGAAAGAAAGAAAGAAAGAAAGAAAGAAAGAAAGAAAGAAAGAAAGAAAGAAAGAAAGAAAGAAAGAAAGAAAGAAAGAAAGAAAGAAAGAAAGAAAGAAAGAAAGAAAGAAAGAAAGAAAGAAAGAAAGAAAGAAAGAAAGAAAGAAAGAAAGAAAGAAAGAAAGAAAGAAAGAAAGAAAGAAAGAAAGAAAGAAAGAAAGAAAGAAAGAAAGAAAGAAAGAAAGAAAGAAAGAAAGAAAGAAAGAAAGAAAGAAAGAAAGAAAGAAAGAAAGAAAGAAAGAAAGAAAGAAAGAAAGAAAGAAAGAAAGAAAGAAAGAAAGAAAGAAAGAAAGAAAGAAAGAAAGAAAGAAAGAAAGAAAGAAAGAAAGAAAGAAAGAAAGAAAGAAAGAAAGAAAGAAAGAAAGAAAGAAAGAAAGAAAGAAAGAAAGAAAGAAAGAAAGAAAGAAAGAAAGAAAGAAAGAAAGAAAGAAAGAAAGAAAGAAAGAAAGAAAGAAAGAAAGAAAGAAAGAAAGAAAGAAAGAAAGAAAGAAAGAAAGAAAGAAAGAAAGAAAGAAAGAAAGAAAGAAAGAAAGAAAGAAAGAAAGAAAGAAAGAAAGAAAGAAAGAAAGAAAGAAAGAAAGAAAGAAAGAAAGAAAGAAAGAAAGAAAGAAAGAAAGAAAGAAAGAAAGAAAGAAAGAAAGAAAGAAAGAAAGAAAGAAAGAAAGAAAGAAAGAAAGAAAGAAAGAAAGAAAGAAAGAAAGAAAGAAAGAAAGAAAGAAAGAAAGAAAGAAAGAAAGAAAGAAAGAAAGAAAGAAGAAAGAAAGAAAGAAAAGATAAGGTAAGAGAAGGAATGGGTGGGTGTGAGGATGGGTTGGAAGGGGGCCGGCCTAGACACCAAAAGGGTAGGCTCCTGCTCCGCTAAATTCGACAAATACATCAAAATCACCACTAAATCATTCAAACCCTAATTAACCCTAATCGCGTTTTGACCCGATTCGTGACCCGAATTTACTTGTAATCAACTAGAAGCAAGTTAATAAACATAAATACACATAACCCAATCCACCATTTCGACCAAAACATCAAAATCACCACTAAATCATTCAAACCCTAATTAACCCTAATCGCGTTTTGACCCGATTCGTGACCCGAATTTACTTGTAATCAACTAGAAGCAAGTTAATAAACATAAATACACATAACCCAATCCACCATTTCGACCAAAACATCAAAATCACCACTAAATCATTCAAACCCTAATTAAAACCCTAATTAACCCTAATCGCGTTTTGACCCGATTCGTGACCCGAATTTACTTGTAATCAACTAGAAGCAAGTTAATAAACATAAATACACATAACCCAATCCACCATTTCGACCAAAACATCAAAATCACCACTAAATCATTCAAACCCTAATTAACCCTAATCGCGTTTTGACCCGATTCGTGACCCGAATTTACTTGTAATCAACTAGAAGCAAGTTAATAAACATAAATACACATAACCCAATCCACCATTTCGACCAAAACATCAAAATCACCACTAAATCATTCAAACCCTAATTAACCCTAATCGCGTTTTGACCCGATTCGTGACCCGAATTTACTTGTAATCAACTAGAAGCAAGTTAATAAACATAAATACACATAACCCAATCCACCATTTCGACCAAAACATCAAAATCACCACTAAATCATTCAAACCCTAATTAACCCTAATCGCGTTTTGACCCGATTCGTGACCCGAATTTACTTGTAATCAACTAGAAGCAAGTTAATAAACATAAAATGATGATTAAGGGATGAGTTTCACTTACTAATTCTTCTTCCAAAAGCTTTACCCAAATTTGACCCAAAAGAGGATGTTCTTGCACTTTTTGATGACCCAAATCTTGATATGATGCAAAGGAGATGAAATAGATGATGTTTCTAGCACTAATCTAACTTGAAACCATAATCTTGGTGTAAGAATCTTAGAGAGAGAGAGAGAGAGAGAGAAAGACATTTGTGTGTGTGTGCTTTGTTCTTGAAGAAGAAAGAAAGAAAGAAAGAAAGAAAAGATAAGGTAAGAGAAGGAATGGGTGGGTGTGAGGATGGGTTGGAAGGGGGCCGGCCTAGACACCAAAAGGGTAGGCTCCTGCTCCGCTAAATTCGACAAATAGCTAATCGTTAACCCCTTAAATGCCAAAACGAACCCGCAACATAATTTAACTTAACGTTTTACCAACTCGCTTAATCGCTCCAGTTTCTACCTTTATTTACGAAAGTCATTTACATTTAGTTGTTTTTAGATTGTAAGCATCGATTAGCACGACTAATGAACTCGACTAGCGCATAAGTCCCAAATTGTACGACAAATTGATCTATATGTACACATTGCACTTAAATGAACCCCAAAAGACTTAAATTTATATTACTAACTAAATTGTTAGCCAAATGGCACAAATAGTCAACGGGTCAAAAGTCACGGTTGTTACATTATTCCCCCGTCAAAAGAATTTCGTCCCGAAATTCAACAAACCCTAGTTGTTAAACAGTTTTAGGTATCCAACCCTTACACGGTCCCCTCGCTCCCTAGTGAACTCGTTTCCGCGTCTTGTGTATCCTCCAACCTCTGAAATTCGTGTAGCGTTTGTTCCTTAGCTTCGTGACCTCGCTACCTAAGATTCCTACCGGTTCCTCGAAATTACAACGACTCTCGCTCTCAAAGATTCAAATCTCGCTAATGTTATCCGCTCTCATCACTTGTAGCACATGGCTCCGTTTAGTACTATAGGACAGCTCGGGTTTCCACTCACATGCCAATCCCATTCTGATCATTCCATCTCGTACACGCCATGGTTGATTCCCTCGTTAAAAGAACTCCTTCATAAGTTACAATTTGTTACGCAATTAAATTTTTGAAAATCTCTAGGAATGTTTACCAACGATTCGTTTGTCTTTTCGTTTATAATCATCGCATCTATCTCAAAAACATCTTACTATTATATTAGCAAAAATTCATTCGATTAAAGGAGCCGTATTATGTAACAAGTTTTTAGTTTATAGCTCGTTAGGTTATTTAGATATATATATATATATATATATATATATATATATATATATATATATATATATATATATATATATATATATATATATATATATATATATATATATATATATATATATATATATATATATATATATATATATATATATATATATATATATATATATATATATATATATATATATATATATATATATATATATATATATATATATATATATATATATATATATATATATATATATATATATATATATATATATATATATATATATATATATATATATATATATATATATATATATATATATATATATATATATATATATATATATATATATATATATATATATATATATATATATATATATATATATATATATATATATATATATATATATATATATATATATATATATATATATATATATATATATATATATATATATATATATATATATATATATATATATATATATATATATATATATATATATATATATATATATATATATATATATATATATATATATATATATATATATATATATATATATATATATATATATATATATATATATATATATATATATATATATATATATATATATATATATATATATATATATATATATATATATATATATATATATATATATATATATATATATATATATATATATATATATATATATATATATATATATATATATATATATATATATATATATATATATATATATATATATATATATATATATATATATATATATATATATATATATATATATATATATATATATATATATATATATATATATATATATATATATATATATATATATATATATATATATATATATATATATATATATATATATATATATATATATATATATATATATATATATATATATATATATATATATATATATATATATATATATATATATATATATATATATATATATATATATATATATATATATATATATATATATATATATATATATATATATATATATATATATATATATATATATATATATATATATATATATATATATATATATATATATATATATATATATATATATATATATATATATATATATATATATATATATATATATATATATATATATATATATATATATATATATATATATATATATATATATATATATATATATATATATATATATATATATCGATCTCCGGGTATATAATTCCATTTTCTCAAACGAGTTTATTCCAGGAATTTATTATTTATTATTGTTATATATGTATATATATATATACATATCACGGTTAACATTTAGTGCAATTAGTCGTAAACAGGTAACACTTATTATGACGATTTGACTTATAGTTAGCGCACTAGTGACATGTTTCACCCCCTAGTCGGCAGCTCAATCACTGAAGTCAAACGTTTGCTTTCACCTCCGGTCTTCCATTCTGGCAATGGCAGGGCTCGTGTCCACGACATCCAATCTTGACGGCACCACCTTTGTGTGATGGACAACGATCTAGGGATCCGTTTAGTCCTAAAAGGTTTGAGAATCGTACACTTTAAGGGCTCAAGCTTCTCACGTTTCACTTGTGACTCTCATTACGGCACTCAATTGGCTCATCGTTCCCGTCTTTATGAGATCTCGGTTGCGCATTAAGTTAGGCGTCCAATTAAATCAACCCTTACCAATCGTGT
Organism: Erigeron breviscapus; assembly: GCA_034093135.1. Classification (NCBI taxonomy): domain Eukaryota; kingdom Viridiplantae; phylum Streptophyta; class Magnoliopsida; order Asterales; family Asteraceae; genus Erigeron; species Erigeron breviscapus. The sequence continues at coordinate 93,546,280 of CM067167.1, forward strand.
ACGTGATTATATACCACCCAATATCGTTTAGACCTCAACTCCATTCCCGCGACGCTCGTTCTTGCGCATATTTTACATGTTGGGTAGACTTTTAAATTTTTATTTTATTTGTCCAATCTATGGTTAGCCTAATCAAGGTCGTTCCTTCTCGCCCATAGTAAGTTTATAGTTGTATAGCAGCTCACAATGAATCGTTACGTTCCGTTGTCGCCATCGATATTGACTTCGCAATTAACTCCACTGTTATTCGTCTATTCTAATCAATCCACCTTAGTTAACTCAGGCATTTTCCTAAAGTTTCAACCTTAGGGATGTATAATACAATGAGGTTCTCATAATCGTAATACAGCCATACTTATAATCTCTACGTTGCTGACTAAGTTATAAAGTAACAGGAGGGGGTTAACTTAGCCAAGTAATCCTTAATCGCCCTACAAATTTATACATACAATTGTTCACGAACCCATTTACATCTATGCATGCATCTTGAATTCCTAGCTGTGTATTCAATAAGTAAGTTAGGCAACAAGATTTTTGAGATACTCAAATAAAGGGGGCTAGCATGGCAATCCATACACACAATTTCCCAAGATTTCAATTACCCTTACGCCTATATTACCAAGTCCTAACGATTTATTTCACCAACTTAGTTAGGCAACGAAATTTAAGCATATTCAATAATTAGAATATCATGGCAACCATATTTGTTCTACCGCATTTCCTAACAATTTATTTACATAACCTAGTTAGAAGGTAAGATTTTGTAGGTCTATCAACTAATCTCGCAATACCAAGCCATACATACAATCTCTCATATGTTGGGTATGACTATGCATAAGTTTTCAATCATTACTAATTCTTCCTTATAACTAGATTAAGAATTTACATTTTGAGCATACTCAAGTTTGAAACATGTCTACCGTTCTTATTCATATAATTGTCCATTTATTAAATATTTGTACATACATCACCGTATTCGCTTATCTCATGTATACAATTTAGCCTAATCAAGGTCGTTCCTTCTCGCCCATAGTAAGTTTATAGTTGTATAGCAGCTCACAATGAATCGTTACGTTCCGTTGTCGCCATCGATATTGACTTCGCAATTAACTCCACTGTTATTCGTCTATTCTAATCAATCCACCTTAGTTAACTCAGGCATTTTCCTAAAGTTTCAACCTTAGGGATGTATAATACAATGAGGTTCTCATAATCGTAATACAGCCATACTTATAATCTCTACGTTGCTGACTAAGTTATAAAGTAACAGGAGGGGGTTAACTTAGCCAAGTAATCCTTAATCGCCCTACAAATTTATACATACATCACCGTATTCGCTTATCTCATGTATACAATTTAGCCTAACAACCTACTTTATACATGCCAAACTATCAAACTAGTAAACCAATCCTTTCATGAAAGTGTTTGTTGATTAGCACACCTACATATGCATTATCTATTTCCGTTACATCATGCATAATGATCACGCTTAACCACATATTTTCTCATACCTTTGCCATATAACTAATATGTTAAATCGATTCATAAAATTCTCCGTTGGTTAATACATTTTACGCATGCATCCCCAAATATCTCATATCCCGCATACAATCAAGTTTGACAATGTCTCATACGATTTTAAGTTCATATACTATTAAGCAACATACCCCCATTGTTCACCGATTACAATTAACATCTTTAGTGTTGGAATATCAACCGTTTATAATACATAAGAGTTAGGATACTTACAACCTTGATACCTTCTTGGGGTGCATATCAACATGTTTATCAGATTGTATCCTAACCGTTTATCAACACGTTTAAGCCGGACAACAACGAAAACATTTACAACATCAACGTGACCACTATGGGGCATACATACATACACATCACACATGCATAACATATATGTTACTTAATCATACTAGACAACATGTCATTCCACTACCAAATCCAATAATAGTAATAGTTCTAGAGTCTATGACCCGGGGGTTTGCTTCCCAATTTAACTCAGGTTGGCCGCATTAATAGTTAGTGTTTTAACGCCGACACACTACACATGTTCAATGTCTTTTACTAAGGCCGACACATAAATATTCTCAATTAACTGTCATATATCGTGTTATCATACCAACATACCATACGTGTTTCATATCACTACACTAAGGACAGCATATCAAAGTTCTCAAGTAATCGTTATCTATCATGTTCTCGTGCCAAGTTCACAACAATTGTTTATCGTTAATTCAAGTAATCACGTCAATACATCATACCATCAAACAATTAACACAAAAGGGTTCAAGTATAATCTGGATTCGATATGCTCTCTAGTCATTGACCAGATATGTATACAGGGTGTACCAACGGCTAACCCTCCACCCAATCAACTTCCATTAAGCATATCGATTCCCTATTATACACTACGCCAGGCAACTAACACGAATGATTCAAAGTATAATCCGAATTCGATATGCTCTCTAGTCATTGACCAGATATGTATACAGGGTGTACCAACGGCTAACCCTCCACCCAATCAACTTCCATTAAGTATATCGGTTCCTTATTATACTCTAAGCCACACGTGCGCAATCCACGATGTCATTAACTTGTTATAATGTTGGGTAACCATAAAAGAGTTGATCGGGTTCTTTTAGGGTTGCCACAATATTATACTAAGTTAATGGCATAACTTCATTTTGCTCTAAATCATCAATTAGCACCAATCAATAACAATAATTCAACAATATGCACATGACCTCATTGACTTCAAACAACCACGTTGACCTCATGCACTTGACCATCACACAACCACACATTGTCCGCATCAACCAAGTTGTACTCATGTTACCACATTCATCACATTGTACCCATATCAAAACAACACATTGATCACATAGTATCCATATCAAAACAACACATTGATCACATAGTACCCATATCAAAACAACACATTGATCACATAGTACCCATATCAAAACAACACATTGATCACATAGTATCCATATCAAAACAACACATTGATCACATAGTATCCATATCAAAACAACACATTGATCACATAGTATCCATATCAAAACAACACATTGATCACATAGTATCCATATCAAAACAACACATTGATCACATAGTACCCATATCAAAACAACACATTGATCACATAGTACCCATATCAAAACAACACATTGATCACATAGTACCCATATCAAAACAACACATTGATCACATAGTATCCATATCAAAACAACACATTGATCACATAGTATCCATATCAAAACAACACATTGATCACATAGTACCCATATCAAAACAACACATTGATCACATAGTATCCATATCAAAACAACACATTGATCACATAGTATCCATATCAAAACAACACATTGATCACATAGTACCCATATCAAAACAACACATTGATCACATAGTATCCATATCAAAACAACACATTGATCACATAGTATCCATATCAAAACAACACATTGATCACATAGTATCCATATCAAAACAACACATTGATCACATAGTATCCATATCAAAACAACACATTGATCACATAGTATCCATATCAAAACAACACATTGATCACATAGTACCCATATCAAAACAACACATTGATCACATAGTATCCATATCAAAACAACACATTGATCACATAGTATCCATATCAAAACAACACATTGATCACATAGTACCCATATCAAAACAACACATTGATCACATAGTACCCATATCAAAACAACACATTGATCACATAGTATCCATATCAAAACAACACATTGATCACATAGTACCCATATCAAAACAACACATTGATCACATAGTACCCATATCAAAACAACACATTGATCACATAGTATCCATATCAAAACAACACATTGATCACATAGTATCCATATCAAAACAACACATTGATCACATAGTATCCATATCAAAACAACACATTGATCACATAGTACCCATATCAAAACAACACATTGATCACATAGTACCCATATCAAAACAACACATTGATCACATAGTACCCATATCAAAACAACACATTGATCACATAGTATCCATATCAAAACAACACATTGATCACATAGTATCCATATCAAAACAACACATTGATCACATAGTATCCATATCAAAACAACACATTGATCACATAGTATCCATATCAAAACAACACATTGATCACATAGTATCCATATCAAAACAACACATTGATCACATAGTATCCATATCAAAACAACACATTGATCACATAGTACCCATATCAAAACAACACATTGATCACATAGTACCCATATCAAAACAACACATTGATCACATAGTATCCATATCAAAACAACACATTGATCACATAGTATCCATATCAAAACAACACATTGATCACATAGTATCCATATCAAAACAACACATTGATCACATAGTATCCATATCAAAACAACACATTGATCACATAGTACCCATATCAAAACAACACATTGATCACATAGTACCCATATCAAAACAACACATTGATCACATAGTATCCATATCAAAACAACACATTGATCACATAGTACCCATATCAAAACAACACATTGATCACATAGTATCCATATCAAAACAACACATTGATCACATAGTATCCATATCAAAACAACACATTGATCACATAGTACCCATATCAAAACAACACATTGATCACATAGTATCCATATCAAAACAACACATTGATCACATAGTATCCATATCAAAACAACACATTGATCACATAGTATCCATATCAAAACAACACATTGATCACATAGTACCCATATCAAAACAACACATTGAATTTAAGCTATCACACAAGAGGTCTTAACTACGAACTCACACGGGGATTCACATAATTCACATTGCACACGAATTTCCTAACCATGCATGCTATATGAAGAGTTTTAGCTTAAGCCGTAGTCTAGGTCAAACCGCCTAATTCTCTACGACCACGCATGGGCCACCATTCTGTAACACCCCGAGCCGAGGCTCGAAATATCACGGAAATCATATAGCACAAGGTGGAATTACAATAGAACAAGACTAAATGCAAATAAAGGATTCAGTGAATCCTTACAGAACGATAAACAAGTATCAAATTACATAAAGGACAAGTCATCATCAAAGATTACAACTGAACATCAAAGGATAGGTAACGGTGCTAAGTACAATGCAAAAGAAGGCAAATGGATCCTTGATCCATATAAGTCCAAGTCCGGGTTCAACAGCAAGCTAACAAATCGATCATACTTCATGCCTTGGAATAACTTGGTTACCTGAAAAGTGTACTAAGCATAGTCAACACAAGGTTGGTGAGTTCGTAGTAATGGTCCATAAAGAACCAACGTCAATAATCACAATATACGAATAGAGGCTAGACATGACTTACAGCGAGCCTCTAAGTAACCCAATAAGGTCCAACAACAAGATTACACAAGACAAGTAAATGTGTAATAAGAATGCACAATGATATACGAATCAATGTAAGTGCCAATGCATGAATAAGCCAACATGCCTATCCTATGCGTGAACTCCGTCACCTATGCAACGATACCCTTCTGTCATTACAATGAACAAGGCTGTATCTCAAAATCATCGAGATATATATGTCTATATACTCGGGGTCACGTTCTACATCCAAAATGGGTGCATACATCTATGCACCAGGATGTCGGCAATCCCCTGCCGAGGGCTCATCAACGATGTATGCAATGCTTACAATCAAATGTAAATGCATAAATCATAAACCAACAATCAATATACGATGCACCTGTGCCATCAATCAATATACGATGCACCTGTGCCATCAATCAATATACGATGAACCTGTGCCAACAATCAATATTCATCCAACATAAGCCAATTATCAACATTCATCCAACATAAGCCAACTACCATAATTTAAACCAACTATACGTACATATACTTCAGAGGATTCTACTTTCTTCAAGTCCCAGATGCTTATATATAGGGTCACCCGCAGCCTTCCCACCACATCTAAAACTCAATGAAGGCATAACCGACTTCCATGTATGTACGTCTATCCTAATGTAAAAGTAATACTTGACTAAAACATAACCCAAGTCAATCAAACGAAAAGAACCGTCACATCAATCCAACAATCAAGTCATACAATCAATATATCAATAAACACAAAAGCATAATCAACCTCAAACACAAGTCTATCGTACAACAAATCATACGACTCTACAATGCACGTCATGTTCTATCTTAATCACAATATACGAATAGAGGCTAGACATGACTTACAGCGAGCCTCTAAGTAACCCAATAAGGTCCAACAACAAGATTACACAAGACAAGTAAATGTGTAATAAGAATGCACAATGATATACGAATCAATGTAAGTGCCAATGCATGAATAAGCCAACATGCCTATCCTATGCGTGAACTCCGTCACCTATGCAACGATACCCTTCTGTCATTACAATGAACAAGGCTGTATCTCAAAATCATCGAGATATATATGTCTATATACTCGGGGTCACGTTCTACATCCAAAATGGGTGCATACATCTATGCACCAGGATGTCGGCAATCCCCTGCCGAGGGCTCATCAACGATGTATGCAATGCTTACAATCAAATGTAAATGCATAAATCATAAACCAACAATCAATATATCAATAAACACAAAAGCATAATCAACCTCAAACACAAGTCTATCGTACAACAAATCATACGACTCTACAATGCACGTCATGTTCTATCTTAATCACAATATGTAACCAAAGTTTACCGCATAATCAACAAATCACTCAAACAATGAAGCACGTATGTTTACACTTTTCAGCCCGAATCTCTATTGAGTAGGGAACTACGGAACTCACCTTGGCTTCCAAGCTACGATTACGAGTTAATAAGGAGTTATAAATGCTCAACAACCGCTACGAGTCCGCAACCTAGCAATAAATATCATATTATCATCAAAGTCAACTTCTATAACCCTAAACAAGTTGGTTTAGTAAGATTAGGGTCGAGTCACAACTCTTAGACGTCTAACCGCTTTCCCGCGTAAGAACAAGACACATTCGACTCGACATTTTTGAAAATGGAGAAAGATTCATGAAAAATGAATGTTACCAAAAGAAAGTAGACTCTTATACGATTCCAACGATAGGTCATATGACTCGATTGGACTTACGGATCAAAAGTTATAAGCGTTTGAAGTTGACGAAGAGTTATCGGTCCAGCAGCTTTTCACTGCGCCGCAGTGGGATCTGGCACCTCCCACTGCGCCGCAGTGAGCCCTTTCTGCAGCCAAACAGCATCAGGAACGATCCTAAACGACCCAAAACACCTCCAAACACCATTTTAGTCCTAGGGATCGACCAAAAGACCTTTCCAACTCGATTTTGAGCATAACTAAGTATCAATAAACATAAATACACATAACCCAATCCACCATTTCGACCAAAACATCAAAATCACCACTAAATCATTCAAACCCTAATTAAAACCTAATTAAAACCCTAATTAACCCTAATCGCGTTTTGACCCGATTCGTGACCCGAATTTACTTGTAATCAACTAGAAGCAAGTTAATAAACATAAAATGATGATTAAGGGATGAGTTTCACTTACTAATTCTTCTTCCAAAAGCTTTACCCAAATTTGACCCAAAAGAGGATGTTCTTGCACTTTTTGATGACCCAAATCTTGATATGATGCAAAGGAGATGAAATAGATGATGTTTCTAGCACTAATCTAACTTGAAACCATAATCTTGGTGTAAGAATCTTAGAGAGAGAGAGAAAGACATTTGTGTGTGTGTGCTTTGTTCTTGAAGAAGAAAGAAAGAAAGAAAGAAAGAAAAGATAAGGTAAGAGAAGGAATGGGTGGGTGTGAGGATGGGTTGGAAGGGGGCCGGCCTAGACACCAAAAGGGTAGGCTCCTGCTCCGCTAAATTCGACAAATAGCTAATCGTTAACCCCTTAAATGCCAAAACGAACCCGCAACATAATTTAACTTAACGTTTTACCAACTCGCTTAATCGCTCCAGTTTCTACCTTTATTTACGAAAGTCATTTACATTTAGTTGTTTTTAGATTGTAAGCATCGATTAGCACGACTAATGAACTCGACTAGCGCATAAGTCCCAAATTGACGACCAAAAGACCTTTCCAACTCGATTTTGAGCATAACTAAGTATCAATAAACATAAATACACATAACCCAATCCACCATTTCGACCAAAACATCAAAATCACCACTAAATATTTCAAACAATCATACGACTCTACAATGCACGTCATGTTCTATCTTAATCACAATATGTAACCAAAGTTTACCGCATAATCAACAAATCACTCAAACAATGAAGCACGTATGTTTACACTTTTCAGCCCGAATCTCTATTGAGTAGGGAACTACGGAACTCACCTTGGCTTCCAAGCTACGATTACGAGTTAATAAGGAGTTATAAATGCTCAACAACCGCTACGAGTCCGCAACCTAGCAATAAATATCATATTATCATCAAAGTCAACTTCTATAACCCTAAACAAGTTGGTTTAGTAAGATTAGGGTCGAGTCACAACTCTTAGACGTCTAACCGCTTTCCCGCGTAAGAACAAGACACATTCGACTCGACATTTTTGAAAATGGAGAAAGATTCATGAAAAATGAATGTTACCAAAAGAAAGTAGACTCTTATACGATTCCAACGATAGGTCATATGACTCGATTGGACTTACGGATCAAAAGTTATAAGCGTTTGAAGTTGACGAAGAGTTATCGGTCCAGCAGCTTTTCACTGCGCCGCAGTGAGCCCTTTCTGCAGCCAAACAGCATCAGGAACGATCCTAAACGACCCAAAACACCTCCAAACACCATTTTAGTCCTAGGGATCGACCAAAAGACCTTTCCAACTCGATTTTGAGCATAACTAAGTATCGATTAGCACGACTAATGAACTCGACTAGCGCATAAGTCCCAAATTGTACGACAAATTGATCTATATGTACACATTGCACTTAAATGAACCCCAAAAGACTTAAATTTATATTACTAACTAAATTGTTAGCCAAATGGCACAAATAGTCAACGGGTCAAAAGTCACGGTTGTTACAGCGTAAATATCTGTGATGCGCATGATCAAGCAATTCATGAGTGTATATCATGTGTCTTTCAACACCAAAACAATCAATCAATCAATCAATCAATCAATCAATCAATCAATCAATGCAAGTAAACACACCAGGGTTACACTTTTCAGCCCGGATCTCAAGTGAGTAATCAATCAATCAATCAATCAATCAATCAATCAATCAATCAATCAATCAATCAATCAATCAATCAATCAATCAATCAATCAATCAATCAATCAATCAATCAATCAATCAATCAATCAATCAATCAATCAATCAATCAATCAATCAATCAATCAATCAATCAATCAATCAATCAATCAATCAATCAATCAATCAATCAATCAATCAATCGAACCAATTTAACCAATCTCACGAAAGGAACCATCACACCAATCCAACAACTAAAACGATCAATCAATCAATCAATCAATCAATCAATCAATCGAACCAATTTAACCAATCTCACGAAAGGAACCATCACACCAATCCAACAACTAAAACGATCAATCAATCAATTCAATCAATCAATCAATAATCGAAACATAATCAAACAAGCAATAAGTCAAAACATCAACCGAATCAATCAATCAATCAACCAACACATAACAAGTCAATCAACGAAAAACCGTCAATCAATCAACAATCAAAACAATCAATCAATCAATCAACAAATGCAAGTAAACACGTCAAACCTATACTTTTCAGCCCGAATCTCAAACGAGTAGGGAACTACGGAACTCACCTTGATCGGCAAAGAATCTTAAGTCGATTAAATGAAAGATTAATAGCGAGTATTGGGCCCCACGCGTCCACAACCTATCAAAGCATGTCATATAACATAATGTTAACTCTATAATCATAATTAAGCTAGTTCATTTAGTTTAAGTCGAGTCACGAACCCACAAACACTTCTTCAACCTTACCGAGTAAGAAACAAGACACTTTGACTCGACATTTTTAGAAATGGGGAAAGTCTCATACAAAATGAATGTTACTACAAGAAACTAGGCTCTCTCACGATTCCAACGATAGGTCATATGACTTATTTGTACTTACGGATCAAAAGTTATAAGTGTTTGAAGTTAGGAAACGAAAACGAATCATCAGGACCAGAGATTGTCCACTGCGCCGCAGTCAAGGCCATGCCTTGCCACTGCGCCGCAGTCAAATGCAAGGCCTCGTTCCAGAGGTTATCCACTGCGCCGCAGTCAGGCCCAGAGCTGCACCAGCAGCAGCAGTTTAAGTGCAGAAAAAATGACCCAAAACCCATTTACTCAAAACCTAAGACTCCAAATCGATGTAAGAAGTTGTGGGACTCGTTTTGAAGCAATAATTGACATTCTAATGCACAAATACCCTTACCCAAACCCATATTTCCATCCATAACATCATCAAAACAATCAAATCATCAACCCTAATCCAAAACCCTAATTTGACCCGAAATCCATTTTGAGTCGTTTTAAGACTTGCAAATACTCGAAACGACCAGAAATGCATAAGTAAACATAAATAGATGCAAATGGGGTGAATTAGACTTACCAAAGCTTCCTTCTCGAGCTAGAACCCGAATTTGGGTCAAAATGGGTAAAACCTTGAACTAGGAGATTAGATCCTTTGCTAAGACGACAATGAGACGAAGACGATGATGATTCTCGAGTTAAACCAAATCTAGAACACCAAATATTGCAAGAGAAATGAAGAGAGGAGATGGATGGTCTAGCTTTTTCACTTAGAGAGAAAAAGAGAAAGAGATAGAAGAGATATGTGGTAAATGAGAAGATAAGGGGAGGGAATGGGTCATAAAGGGGCTGGTGGGTCGTGGATGACCCACGGGCCGACCCGTTTCCTTCTCAAGCCAAAATACAAATCGTTAGGCATTTAAACACCGATTAAACATATTATCGACCCGACGAACATACCACATTGTCATTTAACCACAAAACGATCCAAATATTTCATTAACTTAAATTGTTAGCCAAATTACACATAAAGTCAACGGGTCAAAACTCACGGATGTTACATTATTCCCCTGTTGAAAGAATTTCGTCCCGAAATTCAACAAAACACTAATTACTAAATGCGGGTATTTAGACTTCATACGATCCTCTCGCTCCCAAGTGAACTCGGCTCCGCGTCTAGCATTCCATCTAACCTTAACAATCGTGTAGCGCTTATTCTTGAGTTTCTTGACTTGACGGTCCAATATCTCTACCGGCTTTTCAACAAAATTAAGCTTCAAATCCACTCTAATCTCGTTCATGGGCACATGATGCGTAGGGTCCACCAAACACTTGCGTAGGTTACAATTATGAAACACATCATGTACACCGCTAAGCTCTTGTGGTAATTCTAATCGATAAGCAACTTTTCCAACCCGTTCGAGGATCTTGGAAGGACAAATATACCTCGGCCCGAGTTTGCCTCGCTTCACGAATCGGATGACGCCTTTCCACGGTGATACTTTCAAAAGTACAAAATCACCCACTTCAAGCTCTAACGGTCTCCGCCTCACATCGGCATACCTCTTTCGTAGCACGCGAGCTAGTTGGACTATTCTTCTAGCTTGAGAAGTTGTTCTTGTC
>CM067167.1:93558976-93580894 GCA_034093135.1 Erigeron breviscapus
TAGAAATCGTGTTATATCAGTATGAATAATTTAAGGCTAAAACAATGCATGAATACATATTATTAGGATAAATGAAACATATCAATGGAAACTTCCAAAAAGCAGTAAAAGACATATTTTTATCTATATCATAACTTTTAATTAGCAAATTATTGAATCACGGGTTTAGTTAATCAAATATATGGACAAAAGAATACTATAGTTGCATTATTCATGAATTAATTGCTATCTACCCACGATTCATGATTAACGATTTAATATAATAATAATAAACAGTATTTAAATGTTTTATTTCTTCTTTTTGACTAACATCGATTCGTTTTCTAAATTCTATTTTGACGAAATCAAACCACCTATTTTATACATATTTCTCATGCTTTGAAAATATGATGGGTGATTTTGTAATTTGGCTTGGGATCCGACCCCAATTTAAAAATTCAAAATCTGAGTTATTGACGAGTATTCAAAACTATTGTCTTGAATTTCGGTCTCAACCGAATTAAGATATTATACTTTTTACCTGATGAGTTCATGATGAGTTCCTTGTGTGTGAAATTGTGTTTTAAATTTATAAACAAAAATTCACCTAACTATTACTGACTACTACACACTTACAGGAAGTGGACCCGTTTGTATGGAGTATAGTTAATTCGGTAAATCTGAGGTCGATCACAAGGACTCTATTTTAAGAAAATTGTTTAAGTAAAGCGATTCAGAGAAAAGAGGAGGGTTTTGACCGTATTATCACGTTGCTTTAAGTCAGTCAGTAAAACTGAGCAAGTTATTAATTCCGAAGAATTAATTTGAAAGAGAGTTTTATTTTAAACATTAATATTAAAAGTCATCTACCTCGAATCCGTTAAACAATATGTTCTAATTGCACATTTATGAAGTTCCAATCCAATTAAAGTTGATAAGATAACCGAGACTCAAACAAAATGAGACTCGCTTAATAACCTATTTTATAATTTCCCTAATTAATTAATGGTTTTGGTTATTAAGATAATAATTATATCTATCGATTGTACCCAAGCATTAACACATTCATTCTTATTATCAATAAACGATCATCTACCATTCATGCATAGATCCAATTGTTTATACCTAAACAATTAAAATAACATATGTATGATCAATAACTACCGTTATAAACACACATACATCAACAATCAATTCAAGATAAATGATAAGAAATTAATACGCTAAGATCTCAACATAACGTTAAATGAAATCAACAATGAATTAATAAAATTATGCAATCTTCACATGTTGTCTCACTTCATCAAGGTAGATGATAAAGTGATTAACTACTCATGATGGAGTTAAAACAATCAATAACAACTTAGAACATATTATACCGATCGAAGAAATAAATCCAACAAAGTGCTAAAATCGAATACGGAATAATGGAATGATCCAAATGAGATTGAGATCTTCAAAGATGCTTCAATGTATGAAAAATAGTCTTCAAAAGCTCCCAAGTCAGCTGGAAGGAAAAGATATCCCATGATAGGGTTTTGGTCTTCTGTTTATATGCTTTCCAAATGATTAAAATTGGTCGGCCTAAATATGTGGCGCATGCAAAATAGCATGTGGCGCATAAAGTGGTGCTTCACAATTGTTTGTTAGCTTACCCAGATATGCGACACATACAAAATGCACATAAGTCTGAGAAACTTAAATCATAAACTCTAAGTGTATATATGCGACAAATAAAGTTCCCCATGCGCCACATAACTTCGTTCTTCCATCTTTTCTTCAAATTAATTTTATCACTAAAACATCTTCAACTTCACCCGTTTTTAGCCATATTCTTCCTTGAAACCTATAATAAACCTGAAACACACGAACATACGATAAAGCATCGAAATATTTACACATATGTCCCATAGTTAAGCATAAAATGGCCGAAAATATCATGGAATATATATATAAAATTGGACACATCAGTTCCCTTCAATATGTTTTTGAAATAAAGAAAGTTAAGCTGTGCAAACGACCAAAAGGTAAAATAATATGGAAACAAATAATTTTTATCAAAACAAATTTGATATATTTATGATTTAGGTTTGTCAATGTCTGAAGGGTACTTTCAAGCTTTGTTATCATATTGAAATTCAACTCATAAAATATGGAGATAAAAGTCTCTATATAGTTTCTTGCTTTTTTTAAATGTTTTGTGAATGCTATAAAGCAAAGCGCGTAACTACATACTTTTTGAACACGCTTCTATCTCCATATTTTAGGAGTTAGCCGGATTCCGGTATGATAACAAAGCTTGAAATTGTCATTCAGACATTGTCAAACCTACATCATAAGTATATCAAAATCCTTTTTGATAAAAATAAACAACTGCTATCTATTCTCGTTAAAATTAATTACCGTTTGGTATCTCATAACTAACCCTACACTAACAACCTAAACTTTCTTTTTTTAAGGATAGATTGGAGAGAACTTGTTAGGACCAGCGAAACTGGACAGTCTCCAGTTGCATCTGGAGACTAAGAAGATTTGTCCAGAAATATATTGAAGTCCAGTTGCAACGTACAGTTAACGCAACTGAAGACTTCCTCCAGTTGAGATCTGACCAGATGAAGAATCATTCCAGTTGAAGTCGAAGACAACAAGTGGAAGAAAGAGAATGACAATGGCAGCGAAGCCCATTTGACATTCTACTCAGATACAAACTGGAGAGCATCAGTGTAAAGTACTTACAAAGCTTTACACTGATTACGAGGAAAATACTTTTATGCTTTATGTGCTATTACACGGATAAAAGGATTTATCTATGTATAAAGTACAAGGTACATAAAGCAGGTTGAGAAAGTTGCTTTATACTGTAACTTTACACAGCATTTTAAGAAATTAAATGATATTCCTTAAATGTTCTCAACCATATTTGTACGGCCAAAGTTGACATCCCAATGTCAACTTTGCCTATAAATAGAAGTCATTGCACAACAAGAAATAATAACTTTGCAAACCTGCAATATTCTTGGTGAACTTGTGCAATATTCTCTCAATCGTAAAAAGGAACATTTCACAACTTTAAGTGTTTCGATTGTTTAAAGAAATTCCAAGTGTAGATCAATTGTAGTTCATAGGTTGTTAGGATATTTACATCTGTATTATCTTGGTTCCGCAACAACCTTGTAATTTATTTAAAGTTAATAAATAAATTACACTTGAAAATTACATATTGTCTCACCAATTTACTTTACAAGTATTTTATATTATTGCATTGTTTTTACTTATTGTCACTTTAACAAGTAATCTATCCAAGAACTTGGTATATACTCTGCAACTGGTCGTCTCCATTTCAGTAAGTTATATTGCAAAGTAACTCCACCATCGACATAGAGGTGTCTTCAGGTAGTACCATCTATTGAGTTGGGACTTACAAGTGGTATCAGAGCAGAAGGCTAAAATACTTGCCTAGATCTGCTTAGATGACTACTACTGAAGGTGGGGATGGTTCTGGTCAAGGTGAAAACCCTCTAAATGTTAATATTCCACCTGGTCAAAATGTTAATACAAACCCTCCTCCTCCTACTGCCCCAAACCATGTCCATGTACATTATTCTAACACTCCTGTTCCCAAATTTGATGGAAACAGTGAGACCTTTGGTACATGGAAGGTCAGAATGCTATTGCATTTTGGTGGGATAGAGAGGTATATGTTGAAAATCCTTAAGGATGGACCATATATACCCATGTCTCTTGGGGTAAGTCCTCTTCTAGATCCAACTGGAAGAAGAGGTTCCAGAGAAAAGCTCGAAGACCACTTGTCTGATGAGGATCGTAGACTTGTAGATCTGGACACCAGACTCAAGAACATGATCCTTGGAGCTGTCCCTGAAGACTTAATTCCAACACTTGTGTTGTTCCCCAGTGCCAAGGCAATGTGGGATGAATTAGTCATTCAGTTTGAAGGAGGTGAATGACACTATTGTCACCAGAAAGGTTGCCCTGAACAAGAAGTATGAATCCTTCTTTGCTCTTCCCAATGAAAGTCTAACTTGTACTTACACCAGGTTTTCTAGCCTCATTAATCAGTTGAGAGGCTTGGGTGTTGAGAAGGATAAGGATATTCTTCTTGAGAAGTTTTGTGATATTCTTCCTTCCAAATGGGAAAATATGGTTCTTGTCTTAAGACAAGGTAAAACCCTGCACAGTCACACTCTTGCATCACTCTATGGAGCCTTCAGATTTACTGAAGATAATAATGCAGCAAGACTGGTGGCTGAGCAGGATGCCATGAACCATGCCCAGAGTCCCAAGGTAGCTAGTGTAACTGAGCGACCTTGTGTTGCTTTAATGTCTGCAGAGAGTGTCCAGTCACACTCAATGAAGGAGATGTTAAACAGTTTCTTGAACTCTGGCCTGACCACTGAAATCAGTGATGGTTGTGATGAAACTGACGATGATGATCTGGTAGCCATGATTGCTAAAACCTTTAATAGGTTTAAGCATAAATCTAAAAGATTTAATGGCCCAAACAATGCTTCCAGCTCCAACTCTCTGGACAAAACCAATCTTACCTGCTATAAATGCGGTAAGAAAGGTCATTTTATGAAGGAATGCAGATCTAGTCAGATGAACAACCAAACTGGTCCCTCTGTCCTAAATTTCAATCGGCTTGATGATAGCTATAAAGCTAAATATAAGAAGCTTAAGGCCCAGATTGCCCTCCTGCCCATGGAAAAAGAAAAGGATCAGTGCTTAATGGCACAAACTGAGGGAAAATGGGAGTACTCTGATGACTCATCAGTTGATGATCAAGAGGAAAGGGACATGTGTTTCATGGCCTTGGAAGATCAACAGCAGCATGTGGCAAAGGAAGATGTCATCACTGGAAGATGGGTGGACATCATTTTAAAAAAGGTATGTGACTATGACAACCAGGTTGATCCATAACTGAAACTGGACCTCGCTGAATCATTAAGTGGTGATTTGGCTTTTGTGGAAACTGTTAGAGCAGACAGTGAAAGATATCTGGATACTATCTTAACTGAACTGAACAATGTCAAACCACAATTAAATGATTTGCAAAGTGTCCAGTTGGCTCTCAAGGAGTCAGTTTTGAAAATTGAGGCTTTTGAACTTGAAAATCAAAAATTAAAATCTGATCTTGAAAAAGAACAAATGATTATCAAGTCGTGGGTAAAAGCATCTGGAAAGAATTTTGATGCATTTTCTAGAACTATTGATGCCCATAAAAATGCATGGAAATCTGGAGATCTTGAAATGGCAGCTCTCATACCAGATCTTCATGCATTGCCTCCAGCTCTTAGGGTTGAAACTCTATATGATCAACCTGAGATTGTCAAAACTAAACCCATTGAGACCACCCCCATTGAGGTTAAACCTGGAGCCAATCAGGCTAGTGCTCCAGTTAAAAAGGCATCTGGTAACAAGCCTTTACCTTAGAAGTCTAAGGAGCCCAAGACTCAAAAGACCAAAACTCCTTCTGAACCAAGGTCTAAGGTTCAGCAGCCTGATGAAAACAATATTTTGTCTAAACTGGAAAGTCAACTCCAACTTTTGTCTAGACAGGTTCAGAGTTGTACTGCCAGAATTAAAAATCTGGAAGGAGGTTCATCACCTCCAGTTGAAAAGGTATCTGGTAACAAGCCTTTACCTTAGAAGTCTAAGGAGCCCAAGACTCAAAAGACCAAAACTCCTTCTGAACCAAGGTCTAAGGTTCAGCAGCCTGATGAAAACAATATTTTGTCTAAACTGGAAAGTCAACTCCAACTTTTGTCTAGACAGGTTCAGAGTTGTACTGCCAGAATTAAAAATCTGGAAGGAGGTTCATCACCTCCAGTTGAAAAACAAAATATTAAACCCCCCTCCAAACCAAAACAAAAGAATGTTCCATCTGGAACAAAATCTGATAAGAAAAAGGGGAGCAAGTATCAAATACCAATCGTTTTTACTCCTGCACCTGGATCTGGTGAAAAAGATCCAGATGTAGTCTTCAGTTTAACACCACAACAATCTACTGAGACTTCTGTAGTGAAGTCCAGTGAACCCATCAAGAAAAGATGGGTTCACAAAAATAACTGATGAATTTTGTGGGTGTACAGGGCGATCGAAAGAAGAACACCTGGTATCTGGACAGCGCAGCTGGCCGGACTATGACCGGATGTAAGCCCCTGCTTGAAGAGTTCACTGTCCAAGATGGACCGACAGTGACGTTTGGTAATGATCAAAATGGAAAGACTGAAGGATATGGTGTGCTCAATAATGGACAAGTCGAATTCAAAAGAGTTGCATTTGTGAATGGTTTGAAATACAACCTGATCAGTGTAAGCCAACTTTGTGATGATGGCTACAGAGTTTTGTTCGATATTGCTCAAGGCACCATGTTTAACAAGGATTGGAAAGTGGTGATGATTGCACCAAGAAAAGGAAATGTGTACATCATGGATATGAAACCAACTCCAAAAGAGCAATGCTTCTATACCAAGGCTGATGAAGACACCAACTGGTTGTGGCATAAAAGATTATCCCATCTTAATTTCAAAAATATTAACAAGTTGTCTCGCAAACAACTAGTTGATGGGATACCTCAGATTTCTTTCAATAAAGAAAAGCCATGTCCAGGGTGTGAGATGGGCAAGCAGAAAAGGGCCAGTTTCAAACCAGGCAAAACTTTAGCATCACTGAACCTCTTCACATGCTTCATATGGATCTCTTTGGTCCAGTGAATGTTCAAACTAGAGCTGGAAAGAAGTACACTCTAGTTGTGGTCGATGAATTCACCAGATATTGTTGGGTGGTATTCCTTAGATCCAAAAGTGATGCACCTGCTAAAATCATCTCTCTCATCAAAAGATTTGAACTCAAGTATACTCGAAAAGTCTGTCAGTTGCGAAGTGATAATGGTACTGAATTTCAAAATAAGGTACTTGAAACATTTTGCAATGACACTGGCATCTCTCAAAACTTCATCAGCACACTCTCCAGAGCAGAATGGAGTTGTGGAAAGAAAGAATCGCACACTGATAGAAGCAGCCAGAAGTATGCTATCTGAATCAGGTCTTCCCGCCACTTCCAGTAGGATCCTGGGTTTAAGTCTTGCCAAAGGCAAACTTGAGATAATCAGGAGATTATTAAGTGGTTGAGATTTACCTGGACACTAGCCTGGCTGGGGGATTAGTGGGTACCAAATGGTACATGGGATCAATGGGTTTCCATCAATTATTTTTTTAAACTACTAGATTATGCCCCATGCGATGCATGGTAATATACACATTACATTAAATTGATTATAAATATAATATTTTAAGTAATATTACTTGAAAACAATGATTAACATATATACGTCAAGAGTATTAATAAATGTTATATAATAATAATAACTAAAAGGATTTTTAATAATATTATATTTTTATTATGCATGTAAAATCTGAAAGGAACATATATAAAGTAGAATAAAGAAAGAAAAAAGGAGGAAAAAGAAGATATAAAAGCGAAGATAAGAAATTAAATCAAATATAAAAACAAATATTAAAAATATGTGTGTGAAATTGATAAAGTAAATATCTAATTTAACATTGATATTATAATCGGATAGTAAAATATTAGATAAAATTATCAATATAATCTAGTTTTATATTATATTAAAGTAAATTATATTCCATGTACACAGATAATTAAATACAAAAGGAAAATAGAAAGTGATAAGTTACAAAGATTGATAATTATATTATCAATTTCTTTTAATTAGTTTTAATATTCACTAAATATCTATCGTAGTTTGCAAAAAATAAACAAATATCAACTTAGATCAAGTGGTTTGTGCATAATATTAAAAGTTAGAGGTCATGAGTTCTAATCTTGTATTTGACTTTTTTATTTGCTATTTAAAATTGATAAAAAAAAAAACAAATGTCCACGTAGACAAATGATGACGTGGCAAATGAAGTGCCACATAAGCACTAAAAAATATAGATTTAAATGTCAATATATCTAAAAAAACATTAAAATTACCATAAAATGTCACCTAAGCAAAAAGCTTAGTTGACACGAAAAGAAAAGTGTCACCTAGGAAAAAAACTATCATCTCTTAGTTACATAGAGAGATTCTATGAGTTAAAAGAGTAGTCTTCTTGCCTTTCAAACAAAAAAAAGAGTAGTCTTCTTTTCTGCTGGTAGCCTGAATACTTTCTACATTTAGAGCCTATAATAAATACTATGTGGACCTCCAACGTAAATGCTTTGTGGGGTTACCGTGAAGGACTTTGCTAGTAAGGCCTGTGCTTAGAAGGAGTACCGTCCACCAGCTTCTTCTCTGCCACATCAGCATCACATAATCCAGGACTCCCCTCAGGACACTCACTGTCTATAAGGACAGCTTCTTCAGAACTTATTCGCCACATCATCAATTAACTATAATTTATCTCATACACACAAATACACCTATGTTAGGTCCAGATTTAGTCCAGACTTACTGGACTGGCTCCAGACTGGACTACTGGAACCTTATTTAGGTTTGTTAAGAAAACTTGTTTTGCTGGTCTCGCTCCAGACTCGACTACTGGAGCCTTACTGAAGATCTGACCAGAAAACGTTCTCTACTGGACCTACTCCAGACTTGGAATCTGGAGTCCTCTCTGTAGATTTGCTCAGAAATAATTGAAGACTAGTGAGCAATACTTGTATAGGTAATCTGGAGCATTCTCCAGATTAGCTCACTGAAGACTTCACCCCAGTCCAGATCTACTCTACTGAAGACATTCTGACTGAAGTCAAAGACTGAAGTCTGAAGAAAGAAGACTTATCAAATGGCGGAGTCCACTGGAAAGTCTTACCAGATCTGCACACTGGAGGATGGTCAGTGTTCTAGATACTACAAGTCTGAACACTGATAACGAGGTTTGACTTAAGCCTTTAACACACTTTCCAAGGAACAACCCACTTGTTCCTTAACAAAGTATACGTGTGTTAAGGTGGTTGGATATAAGGATACACTTGCACTTGATGTGACTTTATCCTTATTCTTATCCAAAGCATTTAATGATCTTGTCGGATCATTAAATGTATCCAACCATATTTGTACGGCACAAAATTCACTGGTGAATTTTGTTGCCTATAAATACAAAGTCATTTCCTTAAGAATATTACTTTTAGCATACACTTTGCATGAAAGTGAATTTGTCTAAAATACTCTCGATCTTAAACAGGGATACTTCACAACTTTAAGTATCTCGATCCTGAAGAGCTATTTGACAAATATAGATCATTTGTAATTCAAAGGTTGTTAGGATACATACTTTATTGTATTATCTTGATTCCGCAACAACCTTGTATTTTGTTTAAACATCAATAAATGAAATACCCAGAAAACTACATAATGGTCCACTTTAATTGTTTATTGCTTTAAGTCTTGTATTACTTTGTTTATATATCTTGCATATTTATTTACAAGTAATACTAGTCCAATTCTAGTGCTTATTATACTTGTTGTATTTTACACATTCTTGGGTTAACCATCTCGAGCTTATAAAACGTGGGACTCACAATTGGTATCAGAGCAGAAGGCTAATCATTGCCTAGATCTGCTTCTCGATGGCTAACCAAGAAAATACACAAGGTTATAGTCTTGGTCCTGATCCTAATGTTATTATTAATGATCAACCTGAACCTCAAAATGTTAATAACACTAATCCACCTCCTCCTCCTACTCCTGCTTCTCCACACGTGCATGTGCACTACTCAAACAATCCTGTTCCTAAATTCAGTGGGAACAGTGATGACTTTGGTACGTGGAAGGCTAGGATGGTGTTGCATGTCACTGGTATTGAGAGGAACATGATGAAGATCTTAAACGAAGGTCCATATGTACCTACATCACCTCTCAATCCACTTCTTGATCCTTCTGGATCTCGAAGGGGAAGGGAAAAGAGGGAGGAACACTGGTCTGAAGAGGAGAGGAGATTGGTGAATTTAGACACCCTCCTTAAAAACATGATCCTCGGGGCTGTTCCAGAAACCCTAATTCCCACACTAGTTCTTTTTCCTAGTGCAAAAACCATGTGGGATGAACTTTTGAACCAACATGAAGGAGGAGATGACACCATTGTCACCAGAAAGGTCTCCTTAAACAAGAGGTATGAGTCATTTTTTGCTCAACCTAATGAGTCTCTCACTGGTACTTACACCAGATTTATGAGTATCATAAACCAACTGAGAGGTCTTGGGGTTGAGAAGGACAAGGATATACTTCTGGAGAAATTTTGTGACATTCTTCCCACCAAATGGTCGCATATGATCCTAGTCTTAAGACAAGGAAAGACTCTGCACACACACACTCTCTCAACTCTTTATGGAGCTTTCAGGTACACTGAAGAAAATCAAGCTCAGAGAGTGGTTGCAGAAAGAGATGCTTACAACCATGCTTCCAGTACTCCTATTGTGGTCAGTCATACTGAACCACAAGGTACAGCACTTATATCTTCTGAGAATGTATTTTCTATGAAGAAGATGGTTTCTGAACTGATGGATTCTGGAGAAACCAGTGAAATCTCTCCAGACTACTGTGATGAAACTGAAGATGATGACCTTGTTCTTTTTTTTTTCTTCTTTTTTTTTTCTTTTTTTTTTCAATTTTTTCACTTTTTTCTCTATTTTCCTTGTTGCAATGATTGCTAAAATGTTCAACCGTTTCAAAGCAAGAGCAAACAGGCCATCTGGACAATTTGCATCCAGTTCTTCCACTGACAAGACCAATTTGACATGCTTTAAGTGTGGCAAAAAGGGTCATTTCATGAAAGAGTGCAGGTCCAACCAGTTTGCATCCAAGTCTGGTCCTTTCTCTTCAAATAATAATAAGCCTGATGATAGCTACAAACTGAAATATAAGAAGCTTAAGGCACAAATTGCTCTCATGGCACAACAAATGGAAACAAATAATAAGTGCATGATTGCAAAGACTGAAGAGAAGTGGGTTCCTTCTGATGATTCATCTGTTGATGAAGAAGAAGAAAGAGATTGCTGTTACATGGCTCTGGCAGATGAAGAGCTACTGGTGAAGGAAGATGTCACATCTGGACGATGGGTGGACATTGTTATCAAAAAGGTTAGTGATTATGATAATGCAACTGACCAAGAATTAAAATTGGACATTGCTGAAGCCCTTAATTCTGATTTAATATTTGTAGAAACTGTTAGATCTGATGGTGTAAATGGTCAAGAAACAGATTCTTCTGAATTAAATGCTTTAAAATCAAAATTAAAGGAACTTCAAGATATTGAACTGGCATTTCAAGCCCAGGTTCTGGTAACTGAACAATTGATCCAAGAAAAACAAGATCTTGAGATCATTTTAGAAAAAGAAAAACTGGTTATTAAATCATGGCTAGAAACAAGAAAGCCATATGATGCTGGAGTAAATCAATTTCCTGCTCAAAAACGTGCATATTTAGATGGAAATACTCATGTAGCATCATTAATACCAGTAATCGATCGATTACCAGAGGTGTTAAGGCCAACAACTATTTATGATATGCCTGCCACACCTAAGACCAACTCATACCCAGTTCAATCTCCAGAGGTTAAGACTGGAGCTGTCCAGATGACTGCTCCAGTTAAAAAGGTGAAGCAGAATAGACCTTTGCCTCAGACTAAACCCTTACCAAAGCCTTGGACTGGAAAGGCTAAGGTATCATCTGACGAAAATATTTTGTTCAGGATAGAGAGCCAGATTAAAAATCTAACTCGTCAATCACAAAGTTTTAATGCAAGATTAAACTTGATTGAAGGTACTTCATCTGGCCCTAGACAAAATGCAAAACCTTTTTCAAAGAAAGACAAATTTATTTCTCCAGTTGAGAAAAATGAAAAGGTTTCAAAACTATCAACTCCAGTGGTCTTCTCAACTAAGACCACTGTTGAAGTAAGTGAACTAGACCAGATTGCCCCTGGAACCTATAAGGGAGGCTCCAGTGAACCCATCAGTCGATGGGTTCCCAAATCTAACTGATCAATTTCTGGTTTATGTGTAGGGCGATCGAAAGAAATATATCTGGTATCTTGACAGTGCAGCTGGCAGGACGATGACCGGATGTAAGACCCTACTGGAGGAGTTCACCATTTCTGATGGACCCTCCATCACTTTTGGAAATGATGGTTGTGGAAAGACTGAGGGATATGGTGTTCTGAACAATGGACAAGTCAAGTTCAGATGAGTTGCATTTGTGAATGGTTTGAAATATAACTTGATCAGTGTAAGTCAACTGTGTGATGATGGCTATCAAGTCTTATTCAATGTTGCTCAGGGCATTGTATTCAACAAGGACTGGAAGGTAGTGTTGATTGCTCCCAGAAAAGGAAATGTGTACGTGATGGATATGGAAAGCTCTCCAGACGAGCAGTGTTTCTATACTCAAGCTGATGAAGACACAAACTGGTTATGGCATAAAAGGTTATCCCATTTAAACTTCAAAAACATTAACAAGTTGTCCAGAAAAACAACTTGCAGATGGGATACCTTCAGTTTCCTTCAAAAAGGAAAGACCATGTCCAGGATGTGAGATGGGTAAGCAAAAGCGTACCAGTTTCAAGACCAGACAGAATTTCAGCATTTCTGAACCTCTTCATATGCTTCATATGGACCTATTTGGTCCAGTGAATGTTCAGACGCGTGCTGGTAAAAGATTCACCCTGGTGATTGTGGATGAATTCTCCAGATATTGTTGGGTGATCTTTCTGAGGTCCAAAAGTGAAGCTGCTGCTGAAATCATCAGTCTTATCAAGCAAGTTGAGCTCAAGTACAGTCGAAAAGTGTGTCAGTTAAGAAGTGACAATGGAACAGAATTCCAGAATGCAACTCTGGAGTCATTCTGTACTGACACTGGCATCTCCCAGAACTTCTCTTCAGCCCGCTCTCCAGAACAGAATGGAGTGGTCGAAAGGAAAAATCGAACGCTGATAGAAGCTGCCAGGAGTATGTTAGCTGAATCTGGACTGTCTACCAGTTTCTGGGCGGAAGCAATTGCAACTGCTTGCCATACCCAGAATCGATCAGTGTACATCAAGAGACACAAAAAGACAGCCTATGAAGTCTTAAGAAATAGAAAACCAGACATTGGTTATTTTCACGTTTTTGGATGTCCAGTTTACATCCTGAACGACTCCAGTCAGCTAGGCAAATTTGATGCCAAAGCTGATGAAGGGTATTTCTTAGGCTATTCAGCCATTCGCAAGGCCTTCAGAGTCTATAACAAGAGACTGGAGAAGGTCCATGAGTCAATTCATGTAACATTCGATGAATCAAATGCTGCAATCAACAAAAAGCCAATCCTTGATACTCCCCCAGTTACTCCAATTGTCTTTTGTGAATCTGATCCAATAAATGACAAAATGGATGATTCACCAGACACAGTTTCCAGTCATCCTGATCTGGAACCTGTTCAGAAAAAGAAGATCGCAAGTAGTACTCCATTCTATCCTTCTATTATTTTCAAACTACCCACTGAAATTAATATTGGTTCAGATGTACGTACTACTCCCCCAGTATCAGTGTCAGTTGAGAATGTACCAGAATTGTTTTCTGGTAACCAAACTGAACCAGTACTACAAGAAATGCCTTTATTTGAAGAATTTCATGATGCAAATCGTGATTTGAATGAATCAGATGAAGATGTTGAAGTAGTTTATGAAGATCCTCCTCCTGAAGCAACTTCAGAGGAGACTCAACTGAATTCTTGCACTGATATTGTTGTCAGTAACAATCCTGGTCAGTACTCCAGATGGACAAAAGCTCACCCTATTGATCAGATCATAGGTGACTCCAGTCGTGGTGTCCAGACCAGAAGAGCCTCCAGTGATCAATGCTTAAATGTCAGTTTCTTATCACTGAACGAACCTAAGAAGATTGACGAGGCTCTGGAAGATCCAAACTGGGTGACTGCTATGCAAGAAGAGCTTCACCAGTTTGAAAGGAACAAGGTGTGGTATCTGGTTCCTTTCCCAGTTGGAAAGAAAGAACCAATTGGAACAAGATGGGTCTTCAGAAACAAAGTAGATGAAGATGGCCACATAATAAGAAATAAGGCCAGACTGGTAGCACAAGGCTACTGCCAGTCAGATGTCGACTTTGATGAATCTTTTGCTCCAGTGGCTAGACTTGAAGCGATCAGAATTTTCTTAGCATTCGCTGCTAGTCATGACTTCAAGGTCTACCAGATGGACGTAAAGAGTGCTTTCTTGAATGGAAAGCTTGAAGAAGAAGTTTACGTCAGACAACCTCCAGGTTTCGTTGATGACAAGCATCCACATTGGGTATATCATCTGGACAAAGCGCTATATGGCCTCAGACAAGCCCCACGTGCCTGGTATGATACTCTGACTAAACATTTATTGAAAAATGGCTTCAAACGAGGTGCAATTGACAATACCTTGTTCATATTGCATGAGAAAGGTAATTTGTTAATGGTACAAATTTATGTTGATGATATAATTTTTGGGTCTACTGATGAAAACATGTGCAAGAAATTTTCAAAAATCATGTCCACTGAATACGAAATGAGTTTGATGGGTGAATTAACATATTTTCTTGGACTCCAGATTAAACAAAATCAAGATGGCATTTTTATTAATCAGGAAAAATATGTTAGAGATCTTTTAAAGAAATTCGATATGAATTCTTCACCATCTAAACCAACTCCTATTTCTGCACCACTGACACTGGACTCTGATCCAGATGGCAAACCAGTGAACACCACTGTATATAGAGGAATGGTTGGTTCACTGATGTATTTAACTGCCAGTAGACCAGATATTATGTTTTCAACATGTTTATGTGCCAGATATCAGTCTAACCCAAAGGAATCTCATATGCTCGCTGTAAAGCGCATACTGAAGTACCTTAAAGGTGCTCCCAGTCTAGGTCTTTGGTACCCCAAAGGCTCTGGAATGGATCTAATGGGTTATTCAGATTCAGATCATGCAGGTTGTAAGATAGATAGGAAATCCACAACTGGTGGATGTCATTTCCTAGGTGGCAAACTGGTCAGCTGGACCAGTAAGAAGCAAACTTCAGTTTCATTATCCACTGCCGAAGCTGAATACGTGTCTGCAGCCAGTTGTTGTGCTCAGATACTCTGGATGAAGAACCAGTTGCTTGATTATGGTATTAAATATTCAAAGACTCCCATCTTTTGTGATAATACCAGTGCCATAGCTATCTCAAACAATCCAGTCATGCACTCCAGAACGAAGCACATTGACCTAAGGTATCATTTCATTCGCGATCATATTATGAAAAATCATATTGAACTCCATTTTATTCCCACTGACAAACAACTCGCTGACATTTTTACCAAACCACTGGATGTTAAAACTTTTGAATATCTTGTTGGTGAGTTGGGAATGCTAAATCCTTAGATCTGGTGATTGTTCAGATATTGAACGCCATTGTGTACTATCTTTACAATTATTAGATTTCTGGAGATACATTCCAGGGAAGACTTGAAAAATATTTTCTTAATTAAACTTGTTTTAAGTTCAGGGGGAATTTATTTTCTCACTGGACAAATTCTTCAGAAAATATTACTGGTGCTTTGTAAATATGTCCCTCTCACTGGTAATGGATAAGTTGAAGTGCGTGTTTGAGTTGACTTTTGTCTTCTTGTAAATGTGTCCCTCTCATTTGTCTATATTAGTTGACGTGCACGTTTGAAGTTACCAGTCTTTCAAAAATGGTATTCACTGGTACTTTACTGGAGTGTCCCTCCAGTGTACCATCAGTACATGATCACTGGACTAATCCACCAGTGATACTGGAGCGTTTAGTCAACCTCCAGATGTACTGAAATTTGTCATGATATTTTCAAAAATACTTGGTCTTTGTTTGTGCCACGTATGCAAACCTTTTTCGAAGATATTTATCTTGAATCCTACGTGGCATACAAATTTTTCAAAATGATGATGGTCTTTTTACTTTGGGAAAACAAAAAGTACAAGTTGCTTAGTTTTTGTGGGCGGTAAACCATCAAGCATTTATGGGTGATGTGATGTAATTAAATGCGGATCTCAAACCTCGATCAAAAATGTTAATTGATAAATTCAATTTAAACGTTTGAGTTCCACATTCACTCCCCTATAAAATCCCACTTTCACTTTCAATTACATTTACTTCGAACATAACTCCCAAATCTCAAAATTCCTTCATTTACTCCTTTCTTCATTCATTTTCCAATCATTTTTATCTCTCATATTCACTCCATTTACATTCAATTACTTCATCAAATCTTCATCTAAAACCTTCAAATCATTCAATTTCATTTTCATCTCTTATTATAATGGCTCCTAGACAATCAAACTCACCTAGAAATTTACTATCTGCCGAATATGCTCCGGCAGCAGATGTTGTTAGAGCACCACATATCACTCTCGAAGCTAGGGCTTTGAGAATGAATATGAATAACTGGATGGCTAAACTCACGCTATCCAGTGTCCATGATCCACAATCTATAATTGGGAGATTAAACGCCTTTTTTCTCTCATGTCCATTGTATGGTGCCCTAACCTTAAATCCAGAAAAGATGTATCACGACTATTTATGTGAATTCTGGTACACTGCCGCATATAATGAGGCAAACTCATGTATTGAGTATTCTCTTGAGCAAGGGACCAGACCCTTGACTCTTACAGTTCATTCTCTCAGAGAAGCTCTTCAGTTACGTTATCTGGATGAGAATGAGCTGGCGATGCCTCTCCCTACTGGTATTAATTTCAGGGAGGTATGCAGATTAATGGGGCATACAGAGATAGTAGATGAAAATGGTCAGTTGTTGAGGAAAGGGACCATTTATATGAGTAGACTGACGGATTCGTGGAGATACTTCTTCACTCACATCGTCGAGTGTCTTGGAGGCAGTTCTGGAGGATTGGATCAAATAAATCAAACTCACCTCCAGATTGCCTATTGTCTTTGGTTTGGGCTAAGTGTAACACTCGACTTAAAATAATGGGTTCAAATTTTTTTTTTTTTTATCTATAGACCACAATGGCGGAAAAGATCTACTTATACTTAAACATCTATCAACCTTAATAGCAAATCAAGGTTGACCTCTTATTAATTCAAATGGTGTTACTAAAAGACTACTACATTTTACATTGAAACCCAATATTTGTATCCTGCAGGCCTACACAAACCTGAACTAGGAAATAACTACATGATAATCAACTAGCTGCTTAGGGCACTTCTCGGATGTATAAGCTAAAAGTCTACCCATTCCTCACCACGTGTACCTTCATCCTTGCTACTCTGCGAGACACAATCGACAAAGTAGAAACAAGTGTCAGCTTATAAAGCTGAGTAAGATAAGGTTAATCCAAAATATATATGTTAAACAAAACTGCTTATCAAAATAGTTACATATATATAATTACCCATCCATTTGGTAACGATTCAATACCTGCACAATTAGGTCAATACATACCAATAATAGGATTCAACCCACATATTCCATATATATATATATATATATATATATATATATATATATATAATTCCATTATAATCACATATAGGTTTCCTAATAATCAATGGAACCCTATTTCACACCAAATCAACCACCCTTATAGGATTTCTAAACAACAAGAATCCCATCTCAATATTTAAGGATCACCATATATCCAATTACCCTTATAGGATTTCTAAGTAACAAGAATCCTATCTCAGGTTCACCATATATCATATAGTTTCCACAGATCCCCTTATATACTATAGACCAACATCATCAAACCATCCATCATTCGATCATTATCGTATCCTAACAAATACAATTAATAACACATAAACAATCATCAAGTGACTAACCAAAAATGTATACCCATATATACACATGATTAACCATAATAACACATAATAATAATCAAGTGACTAACCAAAATGTATACCCATATATACACATGATTAACCATAATAACACATAATAATAATCAAGTGACTAACCAAAATGTATACCCATATATACACATGATTAACCATAATAACACATAATAATAATCAAGTGACTAACCAAAATGTATACCCATATATACACATGATTAACCATAATAACACATAATAATAATCAAGTGACTAACCAAAATGTATACCCATATATACACATGATTAACCATAATAACACATAATAATAATCAATCATCTAACAATATTCTCAAGTCCCAAACACCTCGCATAGTTCATAAGCTTCATCTAACTTAAGGTGTCCATAATTCTATAGACAAGACACCGATCATATACCTGCATATATGATATCCATATACACAAACAATAGGATTTAGATAACCACAAGTTGTATAAAATGTTTCCAACTAAATCATCTTCTAAAACGTCATACGCACGTCAAGCATATAACAATCATCACATATCAAGCATATAGCACAAGAAGAAGATTACATTCCTACATGTGCCTAGCAACCTCAATCATCTCATCAATCATCAAGATCACCTCAACATCAATCACAATCAACAATCTTAAGTTATGCCATTTTCAACTGTTTAGTAGTGACTTAGGTCACATAAGTAATCAACACAAGTTGTGCATAGGCAGTCACCTTTCCAGGAACCTTGCACCCGACATGATGGGTTGTCCTTTCAGGATCCATCGACATCGTTAAGGATAGGCATAACCAAATCCAGGAGTAAACCGTTAGCAACTCAGTGATCGGTCCTAATCACCCGGTATACTCAAGCAACTTGACCATGTCGTAAGAGGCATCACGTTTACCCCGTCCGACCAACTTAGGAGTAAGCCGTTAACAACTGGTGGTGATCGGTCCAAATCACCCGGCATACTCAATCAACTTGACCATGTCATCAGAGGTATCATGTTTACCCCGTCTGACCAACTTATCACACTAGTCCCACCGAGGAATAGTATGGGTTAAGCTTAACACTTTCAACTGTAGGTTTATACTCGAGTTCATTATCTATAGGCTAGCTACAACATAAGCTACCTATAATCAACACATCAAAGCCCTTATTAATGTGCACAAGTGATCATAAAATCCTATGATTACTAGTGTCACTTACATGCAACTCATCAACACAAAAGTTAAATTATTATTTATGCAATCAATCTTAACAACAAGTCAAGTGAATATAGCATAATAATATCATCATTCTCCTGATCAAACATGCATAACAACAGCCCACAATCACCCATCAACTCATCAACACAAGACTTAAATCAAATATTATGTAATTAACCTTAACCACATGTCAAGTTAATAAAGCATAATAACCATATCATTTCATCATTCAATCAAGCATAACAACAGCTCATAATCACCCTCCCAATATAGTTCAATAAAACATATGAACCTAAGGGTATCAACAATTCCAAGAACAACAAATAATCATTCCATTCAACCCGCAATAGATTAATTAATATAATTAAGCTACGGTTGAGTCTTTAACAATCATAATGGGTAAACAACAATCCCACCCACATGCATAAGTAATTACAGTCTCAAAGTCCCCTCATAGTAGTTTAAACCCTTTCCCCAATGCCCATTCCAATATATAGGACACGAAAATATGTTTAAGCTACGTTTGACACTTTAAAATGGACGTTTTGATTGTGTTCGCAGGGATAACCAGTATCTTACCTTAGTACAGCTCACAACGCTTTGCAAAGTACTTTATTATGCTCAAAATGTACTCCCGGGTACCTAGAACAAATATAAGATCAACCTATAAGCTACAACAAAGCATAGACGCTAAACAAGGAAAATTCAGCACGTTTCCAGGTTTGCGCTATTCACTTGCCAACGCATTTTCGAGCCCAAGACTACCAGATATAACAAAACTCAGTTCTGGACATTTGCAGGGGACTCAAAGACCTTTTCAAAAATGTATGGTTTGACTCATAATAATCTGTAATGAATGAGATATGATTTTTACAAAAACAGAATTGTAGCATTCGTCCAGACTCCGACCAGTTCTGGAGATTAGCATTTTACGCCCGTATCTGAGCAAAACCAAAAGAAAGCTAGTTCATATAAAATTTACTGGACACTTATAGGTTTTCAAAAATGTAAGGTTCATCTTCTAAATCGTTCAGATGAAGAATATATGATCTTTGCAACACAGACCTACAGCATTCGTTTGAAAACTGACCAATTCTGGAAATTATCACTTTGTCACTTTTCTGGGCAGAACCAGAGGAAACATTGTTCATATCAAATTTAATGGACATCTGGAGGTTTTCAAAAATATAAGGTTCATCTCCTAATTCCTCCAGACGAAGCAGATATGATTTTTGCAAGATGACTGAAATTTCAGTCCTAAAGAAACCATTGTTTTGCAAACTATTTCGACCATCTAACAACTATAACAGCCACCACGACCTATAGAAGCTAAATACACTCAAAATATAACTCATTTGATGACTTGATTCTAGTATTTGATCCACAAATCATTTGCAAACAATATGGAATCGATTATATACCCGAAAACTATCAATTTCGATTTAAAAACATAATCTATCCATAATCAAACCTCAAGACCATACTCAACAACTTGACATCAATACAAGACCTGGAATCATGATAAAATAAGAAGATATATTACCTTACTTGTGCACTTAATCAAAAGGATGATCAAAGGAATGATCAAAGATGATCAAAATGAAAGTCAACTATATTTTCCAGGTTACTATTCCGGCTATAACTCGAGATCAAGACATCCAGGGACAAATTCAACGGCTGAAAATGTAGTCCTATGTGTCAGGAACCTACTACCAAAATTTGAAGATGATCCGACGCGATTTACTGGGCTGTGGTATATAAAAACGGGTTTTGGATAGTTTTCTCTCTTTTCTATTATTGTGTATGTATGTGTAAAATGATTGAGTATACTGATTTATGATTGATCAATGATCATTTAATCAGATATAAGAGTTTCCAAATGACACATCTAGTCCCTGTACTTTTAAACTTTACATTTAGAGCTTAAACTAGCTACCGGGAACACATACGACACTTCAAGTACATCTAGATCATCGTAATACACATCTCATAAAATCCTTAAACATATAAAAACATTAACACATACATAATTAAGGCATTAAAACCTCACACATATAGTACATTAAACACTTATAAGCATTAAATGTCTTAGAGACTTAACAGACACGATGTGTTGACTTAACGACTCAAGTCAACCATTAAATTAAAGTTTGGGATGTTGCACTAAGGGTCGATTTCGCCCAGATATTCTTTGATGATCTGGTGGAACGTATAAAGGCAAAGGGGAGAAAGCCATTCGTGCCATATATTCGCTTTCTTTCTCTTATATTCAGAAATGCCCTTGGAGCCCAGTATGATTTCGAGACTACTCATTTTTCTATGAGTGAGTACATGAGGGACCTGGCCAATCTAAAGTCCAGAGATGGAGAGGTAGATATTCCTCCAGCAATGTTGACTCTTCAGAGAATAGAAGAGAATGTAGCACCAGTAAGGGTACAAGTTGTTGATGTACCTACTGGTAGTGAAGATGTTCAAGTTGTTGAAATGGTACAGCCTATAAGGCAAGTGGCTCCAGAAAGCTCAAGTCAAGTAATTGTTGAGCTTTCCAGACGACCAAGAACACATAGGCGTCTGATGAGAGGTGGAGTCCAGGTAAACCCATTAACCCATCCTGGTGATATTATGAATATTGATGGGTCTCTCATCTTTGAAGAGGAAAATATTGATCCTTCTGTACAATCTGAACAGAGAGTGGACACTGAAGTCCAGGCTGTTGTACACGAAGATGTGGCCCAAGTTGTTGAAGAGGTTGTTGTTCAGGCTGAAGAACAAGTATCTGGCGCACAAGAAGCCCAGATTGATTTAAATGTGGAGGTTGAACAAGTTGATATAATTGGTGCATCGTTTTGGGAAGAGGCTGTGACT
>CM067167.1:93581894-93611772 GCA_034093135.1 Erigeron breviscapus
AGATACTGATTATGTTCTTAATAAGAAGGGAGCAAGTAAACAGAATGTTGATAAGAGTGATAATTTGGAGAATATTAGCCGTACGGAGAATGACGTCAGCGCTGATAGGAGTAAAGGAACTAAAGAGGATAATATGGAGAGGAATATGAATGGTGTTGAAGAGAAATCTGATCCAAAGGTACTGGAGGAGCCTGAGAATGTGCTGAACTCTAAGAATAAGGAGGCTAATATTGTTGAAGATGACAGCACTGTAAGCACTCCACCTGTTATTGATAGAATTGCTTGTAGTGATAATAGTAATGTGCATATAAATACTGAAAAACAAAAAAATTCCTTTACTAATACTGTATCTTAAGCTAAAATAGTGGATAAGGGTAGAAAAGAACTAGATAAAAATCTATTTTTTTGTTCCTACTGGTTTGAATGATAAAGGAGAAGAAGTTGTGATTTTTGAAGAGGAGTTAGTTCAGGAAGGATGTAAGAAGTGGCAATTCACTGCTTGTGGATTTTTTGTTGGGTGTAGTATGCCAATGAATGAGATAAGGTATAATCTGAGAAGAATGTGGAGTAAATTTGGGTTAGGAGAGATTTTTAAGGATGATAATGATATCTGTTACTTCAAGTTTAGGAATCTAGAAGGTTTGAACAATGTGATTGAAAGGAGCCCATGGATGGTTAATGGAAAGCCTCTTGTTGTGCAAGAGTGGAATCCAGATGTCAACATCGAAAAAACTGAGCCTTCTAAGATACCTATTTGGATTAGAATGAGTAATGTGCCCTTGGAAGCCTGGAGTGTTAAAGGGATAAGTGCACTTGCTAGTAGAGTGGGTAAGCCTCTAATGATGGACCATATGACTGCAAGTATGTGTCATTTGTCATAATGGTACTGGCAGAGCTGGTTATGCTAGAGTGCTTGTAGAAATTGATGCTGAAAAAGGGTTACAGGATAAGATAGAAGTTGTGTATAAGGATGCTTTGAATATTACTAAGAAAAGTAAGATTGTGAATGTTGAATATTTTTGGAAACCATCCATTTGTATGCACTGCAAAGTCTTTGGGCACAATGATAAGCAGTGTAAAATGCAAATGGGAGGAAAGGAAGATATTGTTACTAATGTGGATGTGGTGGATCATGTGGTACAGAAAGAGTTAGAAACAGAAAATCCTTGGATTAGATATAAGAAGGGATTTAATGGTAGGAATAATGAGCAGCATAGGAATGTGGGTTTTAATGCTACTAAGAAAGGGCCTGTGGTTAAAATTCATAAAGAATGGCAGACTAAGGGAGGGAAGAAGAATAGTAATATGAGTGGAGATAATGAAAATAGAATGGAGAACAACAAGTATAGTCCTAAAATTACAAATAAATATGCAGTTCTAGAAGAGGTGGTGGAACAGGAAGAGAAGGAAGATATAAGTTTTGATGAAAAGATGGATGTGGATAAGTTTGTTCACAAAAAGCAACAACCATCTCTAGAAGAGTCAAAACACTGGTCTGCAAAGATGTTTCTTTACTTTAAGACCAGATAGGAGGCTAAATATGTTGAAAATGTGGAATTTGAGGAAGAAGGAGAGGTGATAGAGGAGGAGAATGAAGCAATTAGGAATTTAGTTGCTGATGAGATAAGTGGAAGTGATCCTCAATTTTGTAATTGAGGATTACTATATGTTTTGATAATTAATGGATTGCAAAATTGCGAGTTGGAATGTAAGAGGAATAAACACTGAATTTAAACAGAATGAAGCTATTAAGTTTATTAGAGATGAGAAAATACAGGTTTGTGCATTGATTGAAACTCATCTTAAAGGAAATACCATAAATAAGGTGGGAAATAGAGTGTTCAATATGTGGGATTGGGCATCTAATATTCAGTTTAGTCCTAATTGTTGCAGAATTCTGGTGGGGTGGAATCCTAGTTTAATTAAGTTGATGGTAATAGATAGTAATAAACAATCTATTCTTTGTCTGATTGAAGTGATTTCTAGTCAAACCAGATTTTTCTGCACATTTGTGTATGCAAGTAATAATGGAATTGAGAGGAGGGTATTATGGAATGAATTATATAAGCAGAGGCAGTTTGTGGGGATGGCACCATGGGTGTTGATGGGCGACTTTAATGTCACTTTAGATGTTACTGAGCATTCTGATGGAGGGTCTTTTGCTTCATTGGATATGCATGAATTCCAAGATGCTATAAATAAGTTGGAACTAGAAGATATTTGCAGCAGTGGATTTAAGTTCACTTGGACTAAATCCTTGAAGAATAAGAAGTGTAGTACACTTACAAAACTGGATAGAATTTTGATAAATGAGGAATTCATGAAGAGATATAATGGTGCTTCTGGAATTTTTCTTCCTTATTTGGTGTCTGATCATAGTCCTGCTGAACTTCTGATTAAAGCTGGACAAATTAAGAAGCACAAGGCATTCAGATTTACTAATTTCATTGCTGAAAAAGAAAATTTTTTGGAGCTAATCAAAAAGGAATGGGATGATGGGATATCAGGATGTCACATGTATAAATTAGTCCAGAATCTGAAGAGATTAAAGAAGCCTCTGAGTAAAATGAGTTGGAGAAATGGAAATGTGTTTGAGTTATTCAGTTAAAGGAAAAGTTGAAAAAGGATCAAGAAGCTGTTGATAGAAATCCTCATAATATTGAACTGAAAGCTGAAGCAGTGAATACTTTGAATGAATATATGGTGGCTGTTAATGATGAAATCAAATTATTGCAACAAGAAATTAGACTGCAATGGCTTAAAGATGGTGATAGGAATTCTGCTTATTTTCATAGAATATTGAAGTCTAAATGTTGTAAGAGGAGAGTTGAAAGCATATTTGATGAGGAGGGGAACAAATATGAAGGAGATAATGTTGCAAAACAGTTTGTGGAACACTTTGAGAGATTTCTTGGCAGATATGAAGGAGATAATGTTGCAAAACAGTTTGTGGAACACTTTGAGAGATTTCTTGGCAGATCGGTCGCTGTGGCTCTTGTTAGGGATGATATTTTTCAAAAGAAACTGACAGAAGAAGAAGCTAATGAGATGATCAAACCTGTTACAGATGAAGAGATAAAGGATGCTGTATTTGATATTGATAGTAATAAAGCATCAGGCCCTGATGGATATACCTCTGGTTTTCATAAAAAAAGCTTGGGATGTTGTAGGAAAGGAGGTATGTCTAGCAGTGAAGGAATTCTTTCATAATGGAAAGTTACTTGGTGAAATTAATGCTACTCTCATTGCTCTAATTCCTAAAACAAGTATGCCCAGTAAAGTATCTGAATTTAGACCCATTGCTTGTTGCAATGTGATTTATAAGGTCATAAGCAAGATACTTACTAAAAGAATTCAAGGGGGACTGAAGATAGTGCATGTGAATCAGAGTGCTTTCATTCCAGGAAGACATATTCAAGATAACATCCTAGTGACACAAGAACTCCTAAGAGGATATAATAGGAAAAGTGGCCCTAAAAGATGTGCAATGCAAATTGATATCCAGAAGGCTTATGACACTGTGAGTTGGGATTTCCTGGAAGTTATTTTAAGAAATTTTGGGATACATAGCAAGATGGTTGGATGGATTATGAAATGTGTTACAACTACAAAGTTTTCCATTTGTATCAATGGAGAAACACATGGTTATTTTAAAGGTGGCAGGGGATTAAGACAAGGAGATCCCATATCTCCATATTTGTTTACTATGGTCATGGAAGTCTTTAATCTAATGCTGATCAAGAATATTGCAGAATCTAAGGATTTCAGATACCATTTTGGATGTAAGGAACTCAAGCTCTCACACATGTGCTTTGCAGATGATCTGTTGGTATTTTGCAAAGGAAATATTGGGTCCCTTCAAGTGATTAAGAAATCTTTGGATGAATTTTCACAAGTCTGGATTAGTACCTAATCTTGGTAAAAGTGTGATATTTTTTGGGAGCATTCCTGAAAGAGATAAGGTTGATTTATTAGAAGTGTTACCTTTCAAATGTGGTAAACTGCCTGTTAGATATCTAGGAGTCCCTCTATTAGCAAAAAAACTGGGGGTAAAGGATTGTAAGGTGCTGATTGATAAAGTTAAAAACAAAGTGGAGTGCTGGAAGAACAAAGTTCTGTCATATGCTGGCAGAATTCAATTGATTGCATCTGTTTTAGCCTCAATGCAAGTGTACTGGGCATCTGTTTATGTACTGCCAGTTTCAGTTATAAAGGAAATTGAGTCTATTTTTAAGAAATTTTTGTGGAATGTTGGAGAATCAATAAAAGGAAAAGCAAGAATAGCATGGAAGAATGTGTGTAGACCTAAAGATCAAGGAGGGTTAGGAATTAAAGATATGAGAAAGTGGAATGAAGTCCTACTTGTAAGACAATTCTGGAAAATTTTGGATAATAAAGAGTCTCTTTGGGCAAAGTGGGTAAATGTGGTAAAATTAAAAAATAGGAGTATTTGGGAAGTGAAGGTTGATAAATATGATAGTTGGGGATGGAAAACAATGTTAGAAATAAAGGATATGGTTAAGATGCATGTTTTCTATGATATTGGAGATGGATTAAGCACATCAATGTGGTATGATAGATGGGATCCTGCTGGTCCTTTAAGTGAGATTATTAGCAAAAGGGCTATGTATGATGCCAGGATTGAGGATGGGGTCAAAGTAGCTGATATGATAGTAATGGATACTTGGAATTGGCCTAATGGGTGGATTGAAAGATATCCTATTATTAGTACTTTGGCAGTGCCCAGGATTCAGAATAATAAAAGAGATAAGGTCTGTTGGGTTACAAGTGATAATCAAAAGGTTAGTTTTTCTACAAAACAAGCCTGGATTGATCTTAGAGTTAAGTGGCCTACTGTGCAGTGGTGTAAGGTTGTTTGGTTTCCCCAACTTATACCAAAGCATGCTTTCATACTGTGGTTAGCAATTCAAGAGAAGTTGATGACTCAGGATAAAATGGAAAGGTGGCATACTGAAGGTATTTTACAATGCAGTTTGTGTAAGAAATGTCCTGACAGTCATGTGCATCTATTTTTTGAATGTCAATTTGCAATGAAAGTTTGGAAGGAAATGCAGAAGCTTACATACAGAATGGATAAGCAGGACAAGTTGAATAGCTTGGTGATTATGTTGGCTGATCAAAAGATTAAGAATGGATTAGGTGGGGTAGTCAATAAACTTGTGTTGGCTGCTACTGTTTATCATATTTGGCAGGAGAGGAATGATAGAATTTTTAGAAAAGAAGAGAGAAATGAGGAGCTCCTGTGCAAATCCATTAAAGAAACAATTAGGAATAAGATGATGACTATAAGAGTAAAGAGGACTGGGAATGTAATGCGAATGGCCAAGAATTGGAATCTCAGCTGGATGAACAATTATCTGGTTGCTGCATAAAGAATGAAGGATTTTTCTTATGAGAATTGAAAGAATGTAGTATTCTGTGTGTATGTAGCTGGTTATGGAATAGTAAAGTATAGTGTTGAGGTATATGGACTAGATGCAGATGGTGGGTATGCCCATCATGGCTGCTTTCTGTTATTTTTGTAAATATCTTTTTTGGGAAATATAATATATTCACAGTTTTCACCAAAAAAAAATAAATAAATAAAAAAATAATCAGTAAATCGACAGGCACTAGGAAGTTTTGCAGAAATCATCATCTAGAGCAGATCCCTCATAGTCTTTACTTCTAATACATCCATACTTCTCCTTTATCGGAAATCAAATAAACAAATAATCCAATTTACCAAACTTAACAGTCATTTTTAGACGCATAAGTAACCTAAAGGTGTAGTTGCACTTCAGACAGCTAAAGTATACTGTGATTCAAAGCAGCATTCCTTGGAAGCACTGATCGAGTTTTATATCAAAATTATTAAAAGCAAATTTGGATCATGTCCACAATATTTAAGAAAACAAGACACGCTATCTTATATGTTACCTCAGAACGTGAACTAGAACTTGAACGATAATATCATAATAATGAACTCTGACATTCCACAAATCCACTGAAATACGCAAACAAAGAAACAAAATTGCTAGTAATATGATACCAAATCCACATAAAGGTTGCATTTTTTTTACAAAGATCAGAGATTTGAAGGTTAATAATGAAATGGTGGTTTCGTTAAGGACCAAACCAGTCATTGGATTTTATCATGACAAACAAATTTAACAAATATAAGTTTTTCGAAAATATAATGAGATTTAATCAGAGAAAAAATAAAAAATAAAATAAACTCTAAAATAAAACCCTAAAAGCAAAAAAATTAAAAGGAAAAAAAAAACGAGGAATACCTGAAATGAATAAAGGCCGGATTATATCACATACACTGAAACATGAAGCCACCAACCATTTGTTTCCAGATGACGATCGTCATGCCATAATCTAGATCAGAAAAAAAAAATGGATCTTATATACAAATTGCGTGGTTGACTAAACACCCATAATTATTAGATTGTTGAATTATTCGAATGTAAAGTAATGTTGCTGCTGGATTGTATTGAACGACAGAAATTACCCGCGCGTTATGGTCGGGTGCAGGGATGAGCATTTGGACCGAAACCCGTGACCCGACCCGGAACCGGCCCGGACCGGCCCGCCCGAAGGGCTAACGGGCCGGGTCACGGGTCACGCTTTTGTTGCATTTTCGGGTCACGGGTTGCGCGGGTCGGGCCGGGCCGGGTCAAGCCAAAAACCGAAAAAAGGTGAAGGAAACCCGTAACCCGCCCGCGACCCGCCCGACCCGAACCGAACCATCACGGGCTGGGTCACGGTTCCGATTTTCATGCACTTACGGGTCGCGGGTCGGGCCAGGTTTTCGCGGGTCGGACCATTTGCACATCCCTAGTCGGGTGATAGGTATAGAGGAGGTGTAGTCAAATGTTCTGCACTCAGATTTAAAAATTCGTCGAAAGTATATCGAATGACATCTCTAATGAAAGAGCATGGAATTTTAAGAACACCCATATAATTTTTATAATTTATCGATGTACGGTTTTTGAGATAAAAGATTTTAAATGAATTACAGGAATAAAATGTTTTATAGAGGAGAGAGAAAAATGAGTGGTTGAGATTTGAGAAGAGGAAAAAAAATGAGTGGGCTGAGATTTCTTCAAAACAAGAGTATTTTGGGGTTTTCAACTACTTAAAATTGAAAAAATGAAGGGAGCAAATGCTTTATAATGTAATAGGGATAGAGATAGAAATAGAGATGATAGGAGAAGGTAAAAGAAGAAGAATGAATAGAGGTAGTTATTTATTTGAGTAAATTACACTTTTCGTCTCTAAAGTTGGCAGTTTTTCCATTTTTCGTCCCTATTATAAGAAAGTTACAATTTTAACCTTAAAGTGACAATATTTTGCAATCGAGGTCCAAGTGGGAAACGGTGTGAGATTATGGCCGTTAGTCATGGCACGCGCGTTGATGTCATACCATTTGATACGCGCGTGCCATGGCTAACGACCATAATCTCACCCGTTTCCCACTTGGACCTTGATTGCAAAATATTGTCAACTCTAAAATTAAAATTGTAATTTTTTTATATTAGGGACGGAAAGTAAAAAACTGTCAACCTCATGGACGAAAAGCGTAATTAACTCTATTTATTTTCATTTTTTTAGATGTAGTTTTTTATATCCACATCATTTGTATACCTAATATCCGCATCGTCCCTTTAAAATAGAGTTTGAAAAGTACCCCAATGACACATTTGTTTTTATGAAGCCCTAATAAAAAAAAATTACTTTTACAAGTCTTGGAACTAAAATTACTTTTATGGGACCGTGATCAAATATTACTTAGGTGTTTCGTAATTAGCCGGTTTGTCCATTATTTTATTATCGAACTTGCCATATCATTTTCCATGTGTATTATTATAAATTATATATGGGTACCCATTATATATAATGTAACTCCCAAACTTGATGGTACTTCCGAAATCACCTCTATAATAATGTAAATCAAATAACGATATCTCTAAATAAGACTTTCTGTAACACCCTTCATTTAAAAATACGGGTTTCCAAAAATTTTCGCCTAACGACGTTAAAATAAAGCGGAAGAAACATTAAAAGTCCAAACCAATTAAATTCTGTTTGGTTTCCTTATTCATTGGTGTTACTTATTCGTACCATCAAAACAAGTCTAAATAGAAACCCGTCGGCTGTCCAACACAAAACAACCGACTACATAACATGCAAACTTCATAAAAGACAAACTTAAACAAATGTCTATAAAATTCAGTATCTATGGGTAGCTAAGGACTTCATCAAGCATTCTACCCATTCCTCACTCTTCTTCATCGACAACCTCAGCTACGCTAAACCTGAGGGAGCAACACATTTCAAAAGACAAGTGTTAGCTAACGAATTAGCTAAGTAAGATAATACTCAAGTTATAAAACATTTGTCCATTTCAAACATTATGGATTATTAAAACTTCATTATGGCACCACACACATCAAACACACAATCACCACAATACTTCATATTAGGATGAACCACCCTAAATGTGCCTATCCTGCTTTACTTCATTACACACATATAACCACATAACTGCTTTCTACATTTACTGCTTTACTACGTTTTAACTGCTTTACTACATTTTAACTGCGTCAATGTGCAACATAAGTTACACTCGACTAGATGACAACCATTCAGTTGAACATCAAATATCGTTAAGGAATGGCAAGCCAATCCCCGAGTAATCCGTATGTACAAGACAAATGAGGGCGGGTCAGACCCCTCGTATTACTCAACTGCATCTCAATGACCATGTTACTAGGAGCCACCCAAGAAACCTACGTCAACGCACTTAGCCGGGCTAGGGCAAGTACGGGTTAAGCTTAACACTTTCCTGCATCAAAGTTTAACGAGCTCGAAACTGCATCATTTAGTTTAGGTGACTGCATTACCTAAACATTTACTACGTTAACTGCTTTTACGTTTTGGACCCTTAAACGTGCACGTGACATGGCAACTTAGCAAGTCTAGTGAACTAGATGAGCAAGCCATACAAACATGCACAACATCAATCAATAACAATATATACTGCATCTCATAGCATCACAAGTTACTGCATATCATAACACTACATTATACTTCATACATAACACTACATCATACGTCATATCATAACATGCACTCATTACATATCATGAGGGACTGCATTTCAGGTCTCAAAGGTCAACTACATAACCCATATTACCTCCCGTGTAACCCCATATACCCATAACAGCATAAGTTACCAATTGGGAAGTTATAATTATGAAACCATCGTTTGTTGAACCCTCAGCGTGTCAAAGTAGTGTATCTTACCTCAAAGAAGCGCACGACAGTAGATAACTACGTTACCGTGCAAGGCAAATAGTCTCGTCTACCTATAATTAGTAAACGACCATTAGACACGCTAATACTTACGTTATTAAGGTCATATCTCAGACCTATACGCCTACAAACAAGACCCACGACAACGACATACGCATTGGAGGTTCAAAGATTAAACTCATTTCAAATCTGACACTGTTGCGCCGCAACATACCATGTTGCCCCGCAACTTATTTTTCTGCATTTGTGTTGCACCGCATCTACACGTTGCGCCGCAATTTAAACCCCCAGTTGCGCCGCAACTACACATTGCGCCGCAATTCAATGCATCAGTTGTGCCGCAATTCTACATATTGCCCGCAACTTAAACTTCTGAAAACTAGTTGCGCCGCAACTAGCCCCATTTCTGCACAACTTCGATCGTTTACACCCCAAACCACATCCAAACGACTCCAAATCATAAACACGGATTTAATACATCAAAATCCTTCAATTTTAGACCATTAAAGTGCAATAAACTTCTTTATTAAACCACACATGATTTGCATCATTAAAACAAACGTTATTTCGACATCAATTGATCCTCCAATGGTCTAGATCTGATTTCTAATGACTCATGTGATCAAAAAGATATAAAATCAAAGTCAATATACCTTTACTACCTGAAGATCACAACGGGAATGCAAAAGACTCGATCAATCACTCCTAAATCACACGTTTCGAAGGATTTTCGGCTTAGAACTTGATTGGGGATCAAAGGGGTGGCTAGGGCTTGAGAGAAAAGTAATATTTCTGCAAATGATGAACTAATGGCTCCCTCCAAGACCCTAATCCCGTTTTTGACTTTCACACTATGTCAAAATTGGTCCCTAAGCTTCATAAAGTCATAATATTAGCCCAAAACACCCCTATGGACTATATACAACTCAATAAACACTTTAAACACCTCAAAAGGCATTTAACTACATCTTAACCACATTACTACGTCAATCAATAAGACATTCAAGTCTCGCACGTATCACATTAACTACATATAAGCATAAAATCCAACAAGGACTTAACGACACATTATGTTGACTTAACGACTCTAGTCAACCGTTAAATAAAAAGATTGGGATGTTACACTTTCTCATTTAGATATATGAATAATAGAAAAAGACTAGTATTACTTTGACATAAATGCAAGAATATACTTAAAGCAATAA
Organism: Erigeron breviscapus; assembly: GCA_034093135.1. Lineage (NCBI taxonomy): Eukaryota > Viridiplantae > Streptophyta > Magnoliopsida > Asterales > Asteraceae > Erigeron > Erigeron breviscapus. The sequence goes on from CM067167.1 coordinate 93,592,427, forward strand.
GTAAATAAATGGTGGAACACAATGTAATTTTCAAGTGTATTTTATTTATTGATGTTTAAATAAAATACAAGATTGTTGCGGAACCAAGATAATACACGAATGTAGATATGTACAATCTATGAATTACAAATGATCTATACTTGATAAATAATCTCTTTGGATCGAAATACTTAAAGTTGTGAAGTATTCCTTTTAGCGATCGAGAGTATCTTATCAAGTTCACCAAAATGCAAAAAGTGATTTGGCCAAGGAATTAACTTGCTATTTATAGGCAAATAAATCCACTGGTGGATTCAAGTCCGTACAAATATGGTAGGATGCATTTAAGGAATCACATTTAATTCCTTAAATGCATTATTTAAAGTACAAGGATACAGTCACATTGATGTGAACTGTCTTACTTTAAACCAACCACCTTTACACTCGTTTGTACTTTTCATAATAGACAAAAGGATTTTTCGGGTAAAAGCATGTAAAGGTAAAAGTCAATTACTCATAATCTGTGTTCAGATTTGTAAGTTATGGAACACTGACAAATGCTCCAATCTTTGATCAGTTAAGACTGCTACTAAGCCCTGCAATTTAGTCAGTCTTCTTTTTCAGACTTCAATCTTCGCCTTCAGTACGAATGTCTTCGGTGTAGCAGATCTGGAGTGAAATCTAGTGAACTGAAATTTGGTGTCATCCAGATTTCCTATACAAGTAAGGCGCTCACTGGTTTTCATTTATTTATGGACAAATCTTCAAGAGCTCCAAATGAGTGGACCCGTCCAGTGAGATCTGGAGCAAGTCCAGTCAAACCTGGACTAACATATAAACATATATATACACATAATCGGGCCCTATATAATTCCCCCAATTCCAAACCCTAAATCGTATTTCCCCCAATTCCATACTACTAAAACCCAAATCCAAACCCTAAATTAACAAACCTTAGATCAAATATGCCGATCTCTTTATCAAATAGAAGAAGCAGACCCCGAGGAAACGTTGACATATGTGAATGTGGGTTTTGCATAAACCCTCGAACTTCGTGGACTTAAAAGAACCATGGAAGAAGATTTATAAGTTGTCTAATTATGGTACATTTTCAAAAATTCGTTTTTTGGATTTTGAAATTCTGTTGTTATGGGTTTCTTCTTTTTGCTAGGATGAAAGGAAGAAGTGTAAGATGTATCGATTTTTGGATGAAGAACTTCCAAGTGAATACTACAAAGAATTGGTACCTACTCAAAATACTTGGTGGCATGGATGACGAGTCCTTCACCGCAAGGGAATCGCCACCAAGCATCCTAAACCTTTCTGACTTTTCCTAAGCAAGATTAACCCTAAGTACCTTAGCGAGATCTTTTACTTTAACAGGTATTGTCTTTCAATCTAAGTATTCATGTGCTATCCTCGTAGACCAACGGTTGGGACACTCCTGCTAGTTTAGTTAATTATTAGTTATTTTTGTTGAAATTGTGTGAATGTCACAACATAAATATACAACATATTATCTATGAACCTTTAGGGTCGCACACATGGAGGAATGAGATACTAGTTGAACTTGATTGCAAAATTGATAAAATTAATTAAACGGGTCGAAATGACCATTTTGTCTAGGATTTGATATTTGAGGGAGGGTAATATTGAGATAAGAGAAGCGTTTCATTGTAGGGGTATTTAGTCATTTCAAAAACAGAAAGCTCTTTTTTAATAAAAAAATGAGGAGTTTGTTTAATGGATAAGATAAGATAAGATAAGATGGAGACTATGACTTTTTGGTTGTTGAATCTGAAAGATAAGAGGAGAAAGTAAAGGTAGATGTTTTTAGAGGCAAAATGACTTTAATGCCCTCATGTGCAAGGAAGGGGGGAAAAAAAAGGAGGAAAGGGAAAAGGAAAGGGAAAGGAAGAGAAAAAGAAGGAAAAAAAGGGGGAGAAGAAGAGAAAAAAAAAAAAATGGGGGGGCGGGGGAGGTAAAAGGGGAAGAGGTAAGGGGGGAAAGGAAAAAGGGGGGGGGAGGGAAAAAAGAAAAAAAAAGAGAAGGAAGGATGGGGGGGGAGGGGGAGAGGGAGGAACGGGAGGGGGGAAAAGGGGGGAAGAAAGAGGGAGGAGGGAAAAGAAGGGTGGAAAAAGAAGGGGAGAGAAAGTGGGGGGGAAGGGGAAAGGAGGGAGAAAAAAAAATGAGGAGTTTGTTTAAGGGATAAGATAAGATAAGATGGGGACTATGACTCTTTGGTTGTTGAATCTGAAAGATAAGAGGTGAAAGTAAAGGTAGATGTTTTTAGAGGCAAAATGACTTAAATGCCCTCATGTGCAATGCACATGGGGGGTTTTAACGGAGAGAGGCTAACGTTCGTTATTCAAAAAGGCGGGTAGCGTAATAAACATCACCCATAAAGGCACCTAATTATGAAGAGCATCACATGGTGTAAACGGATAATATCGAGGGACACCTAATGAAATTAAATCATTGGTTTTATAGAAAAAAAACGAAATGACATGTTTGTTTTTAAGGTATACTAGACGGATGCCCGCGCGATGCGGCGGTGATAGTGGTAGCGACGTAGGTGTGGCGACGGCGGCAATGGTGGCGGCGCTGTGGGGCGGTGACGGTGGTGGGGTCGTAGTTGTTAATGTAAATTAATTGATGTAATGTTGAGTCCCAATGTTAATTGTAAATTTAATGATGACAAATCTGACCTATAAACACTTAGTAATCTTTTGGTTCTTGTAATCTGATCTGGGTCAGACTAAGCTGACACAGCTTACGATCTGTCTCTGACCCAGATCATGCTTCATACTTGTAATCGAAACATCTTATGGAAGCAAGTGTTATTCAAGCTGCATCAACAATGTATTAGCATTCAGTCCAAGTCAAACAGGAGGATTGAAGATAGAAGACCAAGCTGTTAGTGAAGACAGATTGGGATTATCAGTCAGATTGGAAACACTTAGGCAGATTGGTGCCTTGACAAACGGCCCAATCTGTGTCTGACAATCAAGGTGAAGATAACAATCTGGATTGTGGATAAGAACGTATGATGTGACTAGGAAGGTTCCTATCCAGGTTGGTGGTTAGATATACCTATGCGTGTCCATGCTCTTATTGGACGATGAAGAATGTGCAGCTGTACGTGGGGGACCACAAGTACGAGGTGAAGGCACGATTGATTATTCCTTTATCATCCATTGAAAGAAGAATACGTGGCTCAATTGGATACCAAGAGAATGAGGGCTTTCGCCTATAAAAGCCTCAATTCATTGTATGCATAGGTGTGACATTTCCTGAGAATCATTCTTCACACAAGTTTCTCTGCTCTTAGACACAGCTTAGTCTGTACGAGATCAGCTTGGGCTGATTCTCTTGAGCTGAAACTTATTGATTGTTGTTTGTCATTTCATAGGGTTGTTTAGATATATGTAGGCTATCTTTATTCCGCAACAACCCTGTAATTCTTTGTATAGATTATTTCTTAATAAAGGATTATATTTGAAAACAACAATCTGTGTTCAAGAATGTCTTTACTGCTTTACTGTTTTAATGATTCCTGCACTTTACTTACTTGCTTATTTTCATAAACTGAATCTTAAAACCTTTTGTGTTAAAAGTTTGTAAAGATTGAGGAAAGTTGTATTCACCCCCCTCTACAACTGTTCTGTGTTCAATATACTTTGGTATATTGATACACCGTGGGACGTATCAATTGGTATCAGAGCCAGGTTAAGAATTAACTTGACTTGATCCTTGCATATTTTCATTTATAGTAAAGCATTATGTCATCATATATTGATAATGGTTCTTCGACCCGACCACCCATGTTTGACAAAGATGATTTCAGTGGGTGGAAAGGAAGAATGTCTTTGTTCCTTGAATCCATCGATAACAATATGCCTGACATCCTTACGGATGGTCCTTATGTTCCTACACAAACCATTGTGGTAGAAGCTGTGGTCAGGGAAGGTCAACCAACCATTCCTGCTACAGTCAAATCTATTGTTAAGGACAAGGCAGATTGGGGGGATGAGGATAGGAGGTTGGCAAACTTGGATGTGAAGGCTAGAAATTTCATTGTCCAAGCAGTGCCCAAAGACCTTTACCATTCTATTAAAATGTGTTCAACGGCTAAGAAAATGTGGGGTACTTTGACTGTCATGTTTGAAGGATGCTCTACCTCCATGGAATCTACAATTACTACATTGACCAGGAGGTATGAGAGATTTTTCTCTTTGAGAAATGAATCCTTGACTGACACTCATACCCGCTTTAATGTCTTGGTAAACGATTTAGCTGCTGTTGGAATTAATAAGACAAATGAGGTCCTAAAGAGTAAATTTCTTGATTCATTACCACCTAAATGGAACAACTATATTTCTTCTGTGAAATTAAGTTCTGTTTATCATGATCTTGATCTCCCTGGACTTTTTGGTTTACTTCATAACCAAGAATGTTCAGAGGCAGAAAAGTTAATTGCTATGGGTGATTCTTATAGTCAGCCTGCTGCTGCACTTGTTGCTTCTATGACTGAACACCCTAGTTCAATTAGTAATGAGATCATTCCTTGTGTTAATGATGATATTCCTGTGATGTCCAATCCTAACTCTGTTTGTGCTGAATCTGAATGTGATGAATCTGATGGTGATGAACTAGCTAATGAAGTAGCTATGTTGGCTGAAAGGATCAGAAGGAGATCCTTTAACAAGTTAAAAGGAAAAGGAAAAGGTGGCCAAGCTGACAAGACCAAGAAGCCATTTGACATGTCCAAGGTCACTTGTTACAAGTGTGGCAAGACTGGACATATGGCTGGAGATTGCAGATCCAAAGAAACTGCTCATGCTGTGCCAGCCAAAGGTGGAAGAGGTGAAAAATACTCAAAGCTCAAGACTAAGTACAAAGCCTTGAAAGCACAAGTTGCTGAGCTGACTGAGAAGGTGAACAAAAGTGAGAAGAGTCTGGTAGCCAAAGACTGGGCTGAAAGTGCCACATCATCTGATGATGAGTAGTACAAAGATGCCAAGTATTTCATGGCCAAAGAAGCTGCTCAAAGATTTGCTGAAGATCTGGTGAAAATACAACAGCAATCTGAGTCAGCTCACCAGGCATCTACCAGTCAGACTGCTCCACCTGAGGTAACTTCTTTTTCCAATCTGTCTGATAATGAGAAACTGTCTAGACTGAATAAACTTGGTGATGAGGTTTTGTTGCAAAAACACTTTAATCAAGAACTCAAAAAGGAAATACATGTTTTGAAACTTGATAACAGCTCTAAGAGCCACACCATTGAAAAACTTGAATCTGAGGTTAAAGCTCAAAAACAATTAAACTCAATTTTGATAAAAGAAGCTAAAACTGCAGAAGAAAAGTTTTTGAAGGTTAAACAAATTACTGAAACATGGTGCATAAGCTCCAAAAGAGTTGCTAAGTGTGTCAATGAACAAATACCTCATCAGATCCAAGCTATCTTTGATGGTGATTATGATAGGGCTATAGCCATTGCTGAAGTATGTGCTATGGAGCCTTGTTATCAGCCTCCTTCACCACCCAAAGTCCAAACCAAAGGAACAATTTCTAAACCAATTAAGTTGGTTCAGAAATCTGGGATTGGGTTTGAAGATCCTGAAACCATTGGTCAGACCATTGTTGAAGCTGTGTCTGAAGCTGATCAGGTTGTTGAGTTAAAACCTGAAAAGAATCTTGACTTGTCCAAACTGACCATCACCCAATCTGAGTCAGATTCAAAGACTAAAACAAACAAGAGAGGTTTAAAGAAAAATAAAAGAAAGGCTAGAGATCACAGTGTTCCCAAAGAGAAAACAAAGCTTATAAAGAGTAAGAAGTCTGGTTTTCTAGGAAATGAGTCACAAGCAAAATCTGAGTCTGTTTTAAGCAACACCATGTCAGACTCTGACAAGTTGATTTTAAAATATGTGGAGTCCAAAACTGAAATGGTGTCAATGAAAACCAATTTTCTTAAGGTGTCTGATCCAAAAATTGTTGATCAAAGAAAATTGAGAGCTGAATGTAAGAAAGCTGGAATAGGCAAAGGTTTTGTTCAGAAGGAAACTCTAAATGTTGCTAGAAAGAACTTTGAATCTGGTAAAGGACAGACCAAGCAACATTGGATTTCAAAATGTGATAAGAGTCTGTGTTTAGTTGCTGAATCTGAGTCAGACCAGAAGGTCAGTTCTGGTGAACCCATCTTTGGATGGGTTCCCAAAAAGAACTAATCTCTTATCATAATTGCAGGGCAATCATGACGATAACACCTGGCACTTGGACAGTGGATGTACCAAGCATATGACCGGATGTAAGTCCCTGCTATGTAGCTTTAGGATTCGCGCTGGTCCTAATGTTACTTTTGGAGATGATTCTCAAGGAAAGACTGAAGGGTTTGGCATACTTTCAAATGGTCCCCTTACTTTCAGAAGGGTCTCTTATGTTAACGGTTTGAAGCACAATCTGATTAGTGTGAGTCAGTTGTGTGACGCTGGTTATGAAGTGAGATTCAGGTCTGATAAGGGAGTTGTTCTTGATTTAGAAGGCAATGTGGTTCTGATTGCAAAGAGGGATGATTCTTTGTATTCTTTTGACATGAGAAATCCAACTGTCACAAGAGAAGTTCTGTTTCATGTCAAAGACTCAAGATGAGCTGAATTGGTTGTGGCATAAAAGGTTGTCTCATATGAATTTCAAAGACATCAACAAGCTGTGTAAGAAAGAGTTGGTATCTGGTCTTCCAGTGATAAATTATGAGAAGGACAAGCTGTGTGGTGCTTGTGAGAAAAGCAAGCAACATAAAGCTACTTTTAAGTCTAAAACATGCTCAACCATTGATAATTGTTTGGATCTGCTTCATATGGATCTATTTGGACCAATTAGTACTCCTTCATTCACTGGAATGAGGTACTCCTTGGTAATTGTTGATGAGTATTCAAGATACACCTGGGTTTTCTTTCTAAGACACAAGAGTGAAGCTGCTGACAGCATTATTCATTTCATCAAGCAAGCTGAAATTCTTTACAAAAGGCCTGTTAGGCAATTAAGGAGTGATAATGGTACTGAATTCAAAAATATCACTCTTAATTCGTTTTGCAGTGAAAAAGGGATTTCACAAGTCTACTCAGCTGCCAGAACTCCTCAACAAAATGGTGTTGCAGAAAGAAGAAACAGAACTCTTATTGAAGCTGCCAGATCCATGATGGCTCAAAACAATGTCAAGTCTCATTTCTGGGCTGAAGCAATACACACAGCTTGCTTTACCCAAAACAGATCCCTCATTGTGAAAAGACACCAGAAGACTGCATATGAACTTCTTAGGGGGAGAAAACCTGAGATTGGTTTCCTAAGAATGTTTGGAAGTCCTTGCTACATTCTGAATCAGAAAGACCATCTTGGAAAGTTTGATGAGAAATCAGATGAATGTATCCTACTTGGATATGCAACAATGATGAAGGCCTACAGAGTTTACAACAAGAGAACTAAAACAATTGAAAACTCTGTTAATGTAAGCATTGATGAAGGTTGTTCTAAGCCAGATTGCTCTCCTCCTGAAGATGAAGACTTCAATTTTGAAGAACCGGCTATACCTGAGAATGATGTAACACCCCAAGCCGAGGCTCGGAATATCACGGAAATCACATAGCACCAGGTGGGATTACAATAGAACCAACTAAATGCAATTAAAGATTCGGTGAATCCAAGACATAACGAACAAGTAACAAAATACAACAGGAGCAAATAGCCATCAAAGTTAACAAAATAACATCCAAAGATGGCAAACGATCCTAAGTATAATGCAAAGGCAGGCCAATGAATCCTTGATCCATGAAGTCCATAGTCCGGGTTTACAGCAAGCAAAGCAACTAAACTCCACGCCCTGGGAGAACCTGATTACCTGAAAAGTGTACTAAGCATAGTCAACACAAGGTTGGTGAGTTCGTAGTAATGGTTCGTAAAGAACCAACATCAATAATCGACATATAAGAATAGAGGCCAGACGTGCCTTACAGTGAGCCTCCACATAACCCTACATCGTCCAACAACAAGATTACACAAGACAAGAAAATGTGTAATGAGAATGCACAAATGATATGCGTATCAATGCAAGTGCCAAATGTATGAATAAGCAAACATGCCTATCCCAAGCGTGACCTTCAATCACGTATGCAACGATACCCTTCTGCCATCGCAATGGACAAGGCTGTATCTCAAAATCATCGAGATATATATGTCTATATACTCGGAGTCAGGAACTACATCCAAAATGGGGGCATACATCTATGCACCAGGATGTCGGCAATCCCCTGCCGAGGGTCATCAACAATGTATGCAATGCTTACAATCGAATGTAAATGCATAAATCATGAACCAACAATCATTATACGATGAACCTGTGCCAACAATCAATATTCATCCAACATAAGCCAATTATCAACATTCATCCCACATAAACCAACAACCATAATTTAAACCAACTATACGTACATATACTTCAAAGGATTCTACTTTCTTCAAGTCCCAGATGCTTATATATAGGGTCACCCGCAGCCTTCCCACCACATCTAAAACTCAATGAAGGCATAACCGACTTCCATGTATGTACGTCTATCCTAATGTAAAAGTAATACTTGACAAACACATAAACCAAGTAAATCAAATGAAAAGAACCGTCACATCAATCCAACAATCAAGACAATCAGTCAAGTAAACACGCCAGGTTTACACTTTTCAGCCCGAATCTCAAGCGAGTAGGGAGATACGAAACTCACCTTGCCCGGCAAAGAAGCTAGTATAAGATTACAACGAGTAATGGGGTCCACACGTCCACAACCTATAATTATATATATCATAATACTGAAATGTCAATTATACAACCTCATCAATTTGAAAATCGACACACACATAATCACAGTGACTATCCACTGCGCCGCAGTGGGAAAGAACCATGCCCACTGCGCCGCAGTGGCTAAACTGGACCAGGGCCAGAAACAATGCACTGCGCCGCAGTGGGAGAGAACCATGCCCACTGCGCCGCAGTGGCCAAACTGGCCCAGAACCAGTACTAATGCACTGCGCCGCAGTGAGCCTTTGTCAAGCTCACTGCGCCGCAGTGAGTTAAAATTCCAAACTGACCAGTCCCTAGCCACTGCGCCGCAGTGGGCTAGGCCTAAGCCACTGCGCCGCAGTGGCCCAGTTCTGGCCAGAACACCAGCAGCAGAAGAACAAACCAAAACCCTAAAACACGACCCAAACCAACCCAAATCGATTGTAAAGCCTTATAACTTGATTTGAAGTATAAGTAAACACCACTAACCATAACTAAACATAACCCAAACCACAACTTGACCCAAAACATCAAAATCATACTCAAATCTTCAAACCCTAATTTAAACCTAATTTTCCATTTTACCATTTTTAAGTCTTGGAATCCCATAAAAACGACTAGAAACATAAGTACAAGCATAAATAGAAGTAAATGGGTTGAATTAGACTTACACAAACACCTTCTTGAGCTTAAACCCGAAATTAGGTCAAAATGGTTAAGATGCAAGATTTCCACCTTTGGTTCTTCGATATGGCGTTAATGTGGTATAGATGGTGATGATTCTAGTGTTATAATCGATCCACTACTAGTTTGATGTAATGAATGGTGAAGAAGATTGGAAGGGGTCTTGCCTTGCTTTTTAGAGAAAGGGAGAAAGAGATAGATAGATAAGAAAATGAGAGGGGAGGAAAAGGATAAGGGGGGGAGAAATGGGTCTTGGGGGCAGGTGGGTCATGGACTACCCACGGGCCGACCCGTTTCCCCTCTCAAGCCACAATACAACTAATTACACAATTAAACACCGACTACACATACAACGACCCGACCAACACACAGTGCCATTTAATTCACCCAACGACCCACTTATTTCATTAAACAAGATTGTTAGTCAAATTTCACATAAAGTCAAACGGTCAAATTTCACGGATGTTACATTATTCCCCCGTTGAAAGAATTTCGTCCCGAAATTCAACAAAACCCTAATTATTAAACAAATGCGGGTACTTAGACTTCATGTGATCCTCTCGCTCCCAAGTGAACTCGGCTCCACGTCTAGCATTCCATCTAACCTTCACAATGGTGTAGCGCTTCTTCTTGAGTCTCTTTTCTTGACGATCTAAAATCTCCACCGGCTCTTCAACAAAGTTCAAATTCGAATCAACCCTAATTTCATCCATAGGCACATGATGTGTAGGATCCGCTAAACACTTGCGCAAGTTACAAATATGAAACACATCATGCACACCGTTAAGCTCTTGAGGCAATTCTAGCCGATAAGCAACTTTCCCGACTCGTTCAAGAATCTTGAAAGGACCAATATACCTTGGTGCAAGTTTTCCCCGCTTCACAAAACGTACGACGCCCTTCCAAGGTGACACTTTCAAGAGTACAAAATCACCAACTTCAAACTCCAACGGTCTTCGCCTCACATCGGCATACTTCTTTTGACGTTCACGGGCCAATTGCAACTTCTCCTTAATTTGAGATATTACCTTAGTTGTTTCAATCACAATTTCCGCCCGATAAGTTGACTTTCTCCAATTTCCGCCCAAGCTAGAGGAGAACGGCATACTCTACCATACAATGCTTTAAAGGGTGCCATTTGAATGGTAGCATGGTAGCTATTGTTGTATGAAAATTCAACTAGCGGCAAATGGTCTTCCCAACTCCCACCAAAATCGATTGCACACGCCCTTAACATGTCTTCAAGTGTCTGAATGGTTCTCTCGGTTTGCCCATCCGTTTGAGGGTGAAACGCCGTGCTCATGTCGAGTCGAGTACCCATGGCTTTTTGAAAGGCTTCCCAAAATTTTGATTTAAAACGGGCATCTCTATCCGAAATGATAGAAATCGGCACTCCATGCTTAGATATTACTTCCTTGATGTACAATCGAACCAAAGTGTCAAATTTATCGGTTTCACGAATGGCTAAAAAGTGAGCCGATTTCGTTAACCGATCTACTATCACCCAAATCGTGTCACGGCCGCTTCTCGTCTTCGGTAGTTTAGTGATAAAGTCCATTGAGATATGTTCCCACTTCCATTCGGGCATCACCGGTTGCACCAACAATCCGGGTGGCTTCTTGTGATCGGCTTTGACTTGTAAGCAAGTAAGGCACTCACTCACATACCTTGCCACATCACGCTTCATGCCCGGCCACCAATACAATTCCTTCAAGTCAAAGTACATCTTATCCGACCCGGGATGGACCGAATAAGGCGATAGGTGAGCTTCATTCATAATAAGCATTCTTAAGTCGCCGAAAATAGGAACCCAGAGTCTTTCAACCATGTATAGCCCATTATCATTCTTTCGGTCAAATAGTTGTTCCATGCCATCTAGGTTTTCGTTTCCAAAGTTTTCCGGTAGGGTGGCTTGAATATTGGGCTTCAATAATCCGATCACGAATGTTTGGCCCTACCGTGAGGCTCATAGCTCTAGCCCGTCTTGGTTTCACTCTCTCCTTTCGGCTCAAGGCATCGGCTACTACATTTGCCTTGCCCGGGTGATAACGGATGTCGCAATCATAATCACTAAATAGTTCTAACCAACGCCTTTGCCTCATGTTCAATTCACTTTGGTTGAAGATGTGTTGGAGACTTTTGTGATCGGTATAAATCACACATTTGGTGCCATAGAGGTAATGTCTCCAACACTTCAAAGCAAACACAACCGCCCCCAATTCCAAATCGTGTGTCGGGTAGTTCTTCTCATGTACTTTCAATTGCCGAGAGGCATACGCGATGACTTTACCCCTTTGCATAAGGACACAACCCAACCCTTGCCCCGAAGCATCACAATAAACCACAAAATCTTCGATCCCATCCGGAAGTGTCAAAATAGGAGCATCACATAGCATATCTTTAAGTGTTTGGAAGGCGTTCTCTTGTCTTTCTCCCCATTCAAAGTTTCTCTCCTTTTGAGTCAAGAGGGTGAGTGGTTGTGCAATACGGGAGAAATTTTCAATAAATCTTCTATAGTAACCCGCCAATCCAAGGAATTGACGGATCTCGATGGCGTTTCGGGTCTTCTCCAATTCTTGACTCTTCAATCTTGCTTGGGTCCACATGAATGCCATCCTTGCTCACTACGTGACCAAGGAAGTGGACCTCTTCCAACCAAAACTCACACTTGGAAAATTTCGCATACAATTTCTCCTTCCTTAGTAATTCAAGCACTTCACGCAAGTGCTCCACATGCTCCTCCTTGGTCTTCGAGTATACAAGTATGTCATCAATGAACACAATGACGGACTTGTCTAAGTATGGTTGACACACCCGGTTCATCAAGTCCATGAACACCGCCGGTGCATTAGTCAACCCAAAAGGCATTACGGTGAATTCAAAATGGCCATACCTTATGCGAAAAGCCGTTTTGGGGATGTCATCTTCATGTACCCGGAGTTGATGATAACCCGAGCGAAGATCGATTTTTGAGAAGTGCATAGCTCCTTGAAGTTGATCAAACAAGTCATCAATTCTAGGGAGAGGATATCGGTTCTTCACGGTGAGCTTGTTCAATTCCGATAATCAATACACATTCGGAAGATCCGTCTTTCTTTTTGACGAAGAGAACAGGAGCACCCCAAGGAGATTGACTAGGGCGAATGAAACCCTTCTCTTGGAGTTCCTTGAGTTGAGTTTGTAGCTCCTGCATTTCAGTTAAGGCTAGTCTATAAGGAGCTTTTGCTATGGGCGCGGCTTCGGGAATAAGATTGATATGAAAATCAAGTTCACGGGGCGGAGGTAACCCCGGTAAGTCGTCCGGAAAAACATCGGGAAAATCACAAACGATAGGGACGGTCTTCAATTCTACCCTTGAGATGGTAGCACTAAAGACTTTAGAAGTTGAAGAATCGGAGGTTTCACCTTGAACCCTAAGAATTTTACCGTTAGCCAAAGGTATTTTAACAACTCTTTCACCACAATCAATGGTTGCATTCACCGCCGTCAACCAATCCATACCCACTATAATATCAAAACTACCAATGTCAAGTGGCATAAGGTCAATGAAGAAGTCGACATCTTCCAAAGTCAAGACACATTCTCGAAGTATTTGGCTAATTCTAGTTAGTGACCCATTTACCATTTCAATGTCAAGCACATAGTTTAGAGCACACGGATGCACATCAATCAAAGGAACAAAGTTAGTAGACACGAGGCTAAAATCGGCCCCGGAATCAAATAGGACGGTTGCATAGAGACCATTTAAGAGAAAAGTACCTGCTACAACGTTGGGGTCATTGTGAGCTTCATTTACATTGGTCGCAAAGGCTCGGCCGCGTGGTTGCACTTGGTGGCCTTGTTGTCCCCGGTTTTGGTTAGGCCCGACCATTTGTAGTTGGTTGGGGTGAACGGCTACTTGAACTTGTTGTCCCACCCATCGAGGACAATTATTTCGGTAGTGGTCACGGCTACCACATTCAAAACATTCACCTCTTCTTTGGTTACCTTGAGGAGGAACGGCCCGAACTGGAGCCACATTCATTGGGCCCGCCCTTGGAGCTCTACAACTTCTAGCTTCGTGCCCGACTTGATTGCAATTAAAGCATGCACCACATTGGTTATTGGCGGGATGATGCCTGTTGCATCTCCCACAGAAAGGATGAGGCCCAGTATAAGCCCTCCTAGCCGGTTCCACCGCCGCCATTATCCTACCCCTATTTGCATTTTTGGGGTCAAACTTCCCCATTTTCCTTACCCCGCTCGACTCTCCCACCTCTTTCCTCTTGCTTGATGAGGATTTGCTCAAAACACCACTTCTCAATAAGTCTTCGGTCACACTCCCGGCTTGGTTGACCGCATTAGCCAAAGAAGTAGGCATGTTGGAGTTTACATAAGATCGGACTTGAGGGTTCAAGCCCAATACAAACTTCTGGATGGCCTGTGACTCGGTACCCACCAAGTGAGGAATGAGGGTAGACAGTTCTTGAAATCGTCTCACATAGCCCTTGTAGTCGGCTCCCTCCATGTTTAGATTTGCGAATTCAATGGTTAGATTTTGTAGTTCATATGGAGGACAAAACTTTGCTTTTACTTTGTCTTTGAAGTCAATCCATTCCAAATTTTGAGTCCGCCCCAAAGTTATCTCCTGGTTCCACCAACTCAAGGCGTCATGCCTAAACATGCCGGATGCATAGGAAATCCGGTCATCATAGGTGCAATGACTCCTTTCGATCACTGCTTCTATCGCCTCAAACCACCTTATACATTCCGTGGGACCACCCTTCCCATCAAATTCCGGTGCCCCACAACTTTTAAAATCCTTAAATATACACCCTTGGCGGTATCCGCCATACTGATTATTCATGGGCATACCGATACCAACTCCCACCGGTCCCTCTTCTTCATCCTCTACGGCATGAGGTTGAGCATTTTCATTGTTTATGTTTTCTGGCGCTTCGTTGTCTTGAGCCACATTATTTTGCCCAAGACTTGCGGTGACTTGAGCAATGATGGCTGGCATGATGCCGGCGACTGTTTGAGCAATTACCTCAGCCAAGTTTGGCTCAGGAGCTCTACCACGACCCCTACCACGGCCCCTACCACGACCTCTACCACGGCCCCTACCTCTTTGTATTTCCGGTTGAGCTTCCGGTTGAGGTTCTTCCTCTTCAGCCCTATAATTCGTTCGGACTCTCCTTGGTCTCTCCATTTCTATAAAACAAGTGACACGTTGACCCGAGAGTTAGTCTCAAATGCTCACATGTTAGCCACACAAGTAGTCAATGCTCTCAAACCGATACTACATACTCATTTCATATCGTTAAGTTAAAGCAAGAGTGTTAGCATCATATGGGATTTTTACATATCATAACATCAAGTAATCATGCTCATTACGTCATGCAATCAACAACTAACACGAATGATTCAAAGTAAAATCCGAATTCGATATGCTCTCTAGTTATTGACCGGGTATGTATACAAGGTGTACCAACGGCTAACCTTCCACCTAATCAACTTCCATTAAGCATATCGGTTCCTTATTATACTTTAAGCCACACGTGCGCAATCCACGATGTCATGAACTTGCTATAATATCGGGTAACCATAAAAGAGTTGATCGGGTTCTTTTAGGGTTGCCACAATATTATACTAAGTTAATGGCATCCCATCATTTTGCCCTAAATCATCACATTAATTCCAACAATTAACAACAACAAATCATAATAACCACATTCATCACATTGAATTCAAGCTATCACACAGGTAGTCTTAACTACGAACTCACACGGGGATTCACATAATTCACATTGCACACGAATTTCCTAACCATGCATGCTATATGGAGAGTTTTAACTTAAGCCGTAGTCTAGGTCAAGCCGCCTAATTCTTTACGACCTCGCATGGGCCACCATTCTGTAACACCCCAAGCCGAGGCTCGGAATATCACGGAAAATCACATAGCACCAGGTGGGATTACAATAGAACCAACTAAATGCAATTAAAGATTCGGTGAATCCAAGACATAACGAAACAAGTAACAAATACAACAGGAGCAAATAGCCATCAAAGTTAACAAAATAACATCCAAAGATGGCAAACGATCCTAAATATAATGCAAAGGCAGGCCAATGAATCCTTGATCCATGAAGTCCATAGTCCGGGTTTACAGCAAGCAAAGCAACTAAACTCCACGCCCTGGAGAACCTGATTACCTGAAAAGTGTACTAAGCATAGTCAACACAAGGTTGGTGAGTTCGTAGTAATGGTTCGTAAAGAACCAACATCAATAATCGACATATAAGAATAGAGGCCAGACGTGCCTTACAGTGAGCCTCCACATAACCCTACATCGTCCAACAACAAGATTACACAAGACAAGAAAATGTGTAATGAGAATGCACAAATGATATGCGTATCAATGCAAGTGCCAAATGTATGAATAAGCAAACATGCCTATCCCAAGCGTGACCTTCAATCACGTATGCAACGATACCCTTCTGCCATCGCAATGGACAAGGCCGTATCTCAAAATCATCGAGATATATATGTCTATATACTCGGGGTCAGGAACTACATCCACAAATGGGTGCATACATCTATGCACCAGGATGTCGGCAATCCCCTGCCGAGGGTCATCTACAATGTATGCAATGCTTACAATCGAATGTAAATGCATAAATCATGAACCAACAATCATTATACGATGAACCTGTGCCAACAATCAATATTCATCCAACATAAGCCAATTATCAACATTCATCCCACATAAACCAACAACCATAATTTAAACCAACTATACGTACATATACTTCAAAGGATTCTACTTTCTTCAAGTCCCAGATGCTTATATATAGGGTCACCCGCAGCCTTCCCACCACATCTAAAACTCAATGAAGGCATAACCGACTTCCATGTATGTACGTCTATCCTAATGTAAAAGTAATACTTGACAAACACATAAACCAAGTAAATCAAATGAAAAGAACCGTCACATCAATCCAACAATCAAGACAATCAACAATACAAGTAAACACGCCAGGTTTACACTTTTCAGCCCGAATCTCAAGCGAGTAGGGAGATACGAAACTCACCTTGCCCGGCAAAGAAGCTAGTATAAGATTACAAACGAGTAATGGGGTCCACACGTCCACAACCTATAATTATATATATCATAATACTGAAATGTCAATTATACAACCTCATCAATTTGAAAATCGACACACACATAATCACAGTGACTATCCACTGCGCCGCAGTGGGAAAGGACCATGCCCACTGCGCCGCAGTGGCTAAACTGGCCCAGAACCAGTACTAATGCACTGCGCCGCAGTGAGCCTTTGTCAAGCTCACTGCGCCGCAGTGAGTTAAAATTCCAAACTGACCAGTCCCTAGCCACTGCGCCGCAGTGGGCTAGGCCTAAGCCACTGCGCCGCAGTGGCCCAGTTCTGGCCAGAACACCAGCAGCACCAGTAGCAGAAGAACAAAACCAAAACCCTAAAACACGACCCAAACCAACCCAAATCGATTGTAAAGCCTTATAACTTGATTTGAAGTATAAATAAACACCACTAACCATAACTAAACATAACCCAAACCACAACTTGACCCAAAACATCAAAATCATACTCAAATCTTCAAACCCTAATTTAAACCTAATTTTCCATTTTTACCATTTTTAAGTCTTGGAAACCCATAAAAACGACTAGAAACATAAGTACAAGCATAAATAGAAGTAAATGGGTTGAATTAGACTTACACAAACACCTTCTTGAGCTTAAACCCGAAATTAGGTCAAAATGGTTAAGATGCAAGATTTCCACCTTTGGTTCTTCGATATGGCGTTAATGTGGTATAGATGGTGATGATTCTAGTGTTATAATCGATCCACTACTAGTTTGATGTAATGAATGGTGAAGAAGATTGGAAGGGGTCTTGCCTTGCTTTTTAGAGAAAGGGAGAAAGAGATAGATAGATAAGAAAATGAGAGGGGAGGAAAAGGATAAGGGGGGGAGAAATGGGTCTTGGGGGCAGGTGGGTCATGGACTACCCACGGGCCGACCCGTTTCCCCTCTCAAGCCACAATACAACTAATTACACAATTAAACACCGACTACACATACAACGACCCGACCAACACACAGTGCCATTTAATTCACCCAACGACCCACCTATTTCATTAACAAGATTGTTAGTCAAATTTCACATAAAGTCAATGGGTCAAAATTCACGGATGTTACAAATGAGCCTCCAACTAATCCTCCAGTTGGAGCTAATAGTGCTCAAACTCAGGGGGAGCAACTTTTAGAAGAAGAAGAAGGAGTCCCAATCTTTGAAGATGCACAAGCTGATCCTACTCCTACTGAAGAAATCACTCAGAATCCATTAAATGACTCTCCAACTGGTTCAGATCCCTCCATTCCTGTCCAAGCTGATCAGCCTCTTCCTCAAGCTGATCATGCTGAATCATCTAATCTGAATCAGTCCATTGTCCCAGTTACCAGATGGACAAAGAGTCATCCAATCAACCAAATCATTGGTGATCCACTCTCTGGTGTGAAAACAAGAAGAAAGGCAACAGGCAATTTTTGCATGTTTGTCAATTTTGTAAGCAAGGTGGAACCAACTGAGATTGATGAAGCTCTAGCAGATCCTTCTTGGGTAGATGCAATGCAAGATGAGCTAACAC
This sequence comes from Erigeron breviscapus, assembly GCA_034093135.1. Lineage (NCBI taxonomy): Eukaryota > Viridiplantae > Streptophyta > Magnoliopsida > Asterales > Asteraceae > Erigeron > Erigeron breviscapus. Next base: position 93,610,588 of record CM067167.1, read on the forward strand.
AGTTTGAGAGAAATAAGGTTTGGGAACTTGTTCCAAGACCTCATCACAAGACTGTGATTGGAACCAAGTGGGTCTACAGAAACAAAATGGATGGAAGGGGAGTTGTGACCAGAAACAAAGCAAGATTGGTAGCTCTTGGTTACAGACAAGAGGATGAAATTGATTATGATGAGACTTTTGCACCAGTGGCAAGATTAGAGGCAATCAGAATGTTCTTGGCCTTCTCTGCCCCAAAGGTTTCAAAGTCTATCAAATGGATGTGAAAAGTGCATTTCTTAATGGAAAATTGGAAGAAGAAGTCTTTGTTGAACAGCCTCCAGGTTTTGAAAATTCAAAGTTTCTAGACCATGTGTTCAAGCTTGACAAGGCTCTCTATGGGTTGAAGCAAGCTCCAAGGGCATGGTATGACACTTTGTCTAAATTCTTATTGGCAAATAACTTCAAAAGAGGTAATGTTGACAAGACTTTGTTTGTGAGAAAGTATAATGGTGATATCCTACTTGTACAAATTTATGTAGATGATATGATATTTGGGTCTAGCAGTGAAAGACTCTGCAAAAAGTTTTCTGAATTAATGTCTAAAAAGTATGAAATGAGCATGATGGGAGAACTAAACTATTTTCTGGGTTTACAAGTTAAACAAACTAAAAATGGAATTTTCATAAACCAAGGAAAATATGTTAAAGATCTCTTAAACAAATTTGGTTTTAGTGATTGCTCACCTATGAAAACTCCTATGGGAACTGGTGATAAGATGGATGAAGATAAAAATGGCAAATCTGTTGACATCACAGCTTATAGGGGTATGATAGGATCATTACTTTACTTGACTGCTAGTAGACCAGATATTATGTTTGCTACATGTCTTTGTGCAAGATATCAAGCTAGTCCTAAGGAATCTCATCTTAAGGCTGTGAAAAGAATCTTTAGATACCTTAAAGGTAGTCCCAATCTGGTCTTTGGTATCCCAAAGACTCAGGATTTGATCTAATTGGCTATCTCAGATTCTGACTTTGCAGGCTGTAAGATTGACAGAAAAAGTACTTCAGGAGCTTGTCAATTGCTTGGCAATAGACTTGTAAGCTGGTCCAGCAAGAAGTAGCATTCAGTCTCTATCTCCACTGCAGAAGCTGAATATGTTGCTGCAGGAAGCTGTTGCTCTCAAATTCTGTGGATGCAGTATCA
>CM067167.1:93612772-93665784 GCA_034093135.1 Erigeron breviscapus
CTTGAGAATGAGCCTCCAACAAATCCTCCAGTTGGAGCTAATAATGCTCAAACTCAGGGGGAGCAACTTTTAGAAGAAGAAGAAGAGTTCCAATCTTTGAAAATGCACAAGCTGATCCTGCTCCTACTGAAGAAATTGTTCAGAATCCATTAAATGACTCTCCAACTGGTTCAGATCCCTCCATTCCTGTCCAAGCTGATCAGCCTCTTCCTCAAGCTGATCATGCTGAATCATCTAATCTGAATCAGTCCATTGTCCTATTTACCAGATGGACAAAGAGTCATCCAATTAACCAAATCATTGGTGATCCACTCTCTTGTGTGAAAACAAGAAGAAAGGCAACAGGCAATTTTTGCATGTTTGTCAATTTTGTAAGCAAGGTGGAACCAACTGAGGTTGATGAAGCACTGGCAGATCCTTCTTGGGTAAATGCAATGCAAGATGAGCTAACACAGTTTGAAAGAAACAAGGTTTGGGAACTTGTTCCAAGACCTCATCACAAGACTGTGATTGGAACCAAGTGGGTCTACAGAAACAAAATGGATGGAAGGGGAGTTGTGACCAGAAACAAAGCTAGATTGGTAGCTCTTGGTTACAGACAAGAGGATGGAATTGATTATGATGAGACTTTTGCACCAGTGGCAAGATTAGAGGCAATCAGAATGTTCTTGGCCTTCTCTGCCCACAAAGGTTTCAAAGTCTATCAAATGGATGTGAAAAGTGCATTTCTTAATGGAAAATTGGAAGAAGAAGTCTATGTTGAACAACCTCCAGGTTTTGAAAATTCAAAGTTTCTAGACCATGTGTTCAAGCTTGACAAGGCTCTCTATGGGTTGAAGCAAGCTCCAAGGGCATGGTATGATACTTTGTCTAAATTCTTATTGTCTAATAACTTCAAAAGAGGTAATGTTGACAAGACTTTGTTTGTGAGAAAGTATAATGGTGATATTCTGCTTGTACAAATTTATGTAGATGATATAATATTTGGGTCTAGCAGTGAAAGACTTTGCAAAAAGTTTTCTGAATTAATGTCTAAAAAGTATGAAATGAGCATGATGGGAGAACTAAACTATTTTCTGGGTTTACAAGTTAAACAAACTAAAAATGGAATTTTCATAAACCAGGGAAAATATGTTAAAGATCTCTTAAACAAATTTGGTTTTAGTGATTGCTCACCTATGAAAACTCCTATGGGAACTGGTGATAAGCTGGATGAAGATAAAAATGGCAAATCTGTTGACATCACAGCTTATAGGGGTATGATAGGATCACTACTTTACTTGACTGCTAGTAGACCAGATATTATGATTGCTACATGTCTGTGTGCAAGATATCAAGCTAGTCCTAAGGAATCTCATCTTAAGGCTGTGAAAAGAATCTTTAGATACCTTAAAGGTAGTCCCAATCCTGGTCTTTGGTATCCCAAAGACTCAGGATTTGATCTAATTGGCTATTCAGATTCTGACTTTGCAGGCTGTAAGATTGACAGAAAAAGTACTTCAGGAGCTTGTCAATTGCTTGCAATAGACTTGTAAGCTGGTCCAGCAAAAAGCAACATTCAGTTTCTATATCTACTGCAGAAGCTGAATATGTTGCTGCAGGAAGTTGTTGCTCTCAAATTCTTTGGATGTAATATCAGCTTCAAGACTATGGTGTCACTGCAACAAAAACTCCAATCTTTTGTGACAGTACCAGTGCCATAGCAATTTCAAACAATCCTGTTCTTCATTCAAGGACCAAGCACATTGATATAAGATATCATTTCATCAGGGATCATGTACTGAAAGAAGATGTTGAACTCCACTTCATTCCAACAGACAATCAGCTTGCTGACTTGTTCACAAAGCCATTGGATGAATCAAGGTTCAACTACCTAATAAGTAAGCTAGGTATGCTTAATTTGTAAAAAGTGAGCTAAGTAATAGCAAATCTGACCCCTTAGAGTTTACTAAAATTTTGAGGTAAGCTGTGTCAGACCCAGACTACCCTTTCACACTTGGTGCAATTCAAGTGAAAGAGGGTAAGCTGAGTCTGACCCAGCTTCTTGGTTATTTTTGTTATTATATATCTCAGTGCGTTTTATTACTTTCATTATTTTATTTAGCGTACTTGTTGATCCTATTGGAGTGTGACACGTGTAGTGGTAACAACCGGTTACTGAAAAAGTACCACCACTACTTGTTGATTCTCCAATCAAAATCTTTCTCTCTCCAACTTTTTCAAACGGGATATTTTGAGTTTTGTATATAATATCAAATTAACCTAAATCCCAAATCACTTGTTCATATTTTCTTAAAATCAATTTTTCTCTAATCTGATTACTGTTTTATTTAATTAATTTCTTCTTAAATTTTTTTCAAAATGGCATCATCATCTGTTTCTATTCATTCTAAATCTAGTTCTTCTGAACCTGAAAGTCTATAACCCAGCTCCGATAAGCGCCAATAAGCTTTCACGTTATGTGGTGGGAGATAATGTAGTAGCCGGCTGATCTTGATACTGGTAAAATCAAGATTGGCAGTCTGGTTCATGCCAATATTCATCCTCCTTCATGGGCAAAAGGATATGATATGATTGTGGCTTTCTTATGGTATCATCCATTCGGCAAGGTGATGATTGAGAAGCCAGACTGGGTGTTTCAAGATCTCTTGTGTGAATTTTGGGCGAGCTGTGTTGTGAAACAAACAAGAAAGGAGATGTGCGATCTATGGCACAATCCTCAACGGTAAGAAAAAGGTATACATTTTTTTAGAGAGGATTAGGTCTGCATTTGAGCTGTCATATATGCCTGATGATGATTATGAAACTGTTGCAACACATACTGAAGCCAAAAATGTTTTACAAGAAGTTGGATATACTGGTCCATTGGCTTCAGTGGTTAAAATGAAATATTTAACTGGCATTTGGAACTATTTATTGAGCACAATTTCTAAAACCTTACAAGTAAAGGCAGGCAGCTTTGATCAACCTAATGTCCTAGAGCTGCAAATTTTTCATTCAATGGTCACTATGACCAGAGTAGATTATGCTGGCTTAATCTTTAAGGACTTGGTTGAACGTGTTAATAAGAAGAGCCTTACCATACCTTATGGTAGGATTCTTGCTCTTATCATTGAAGCAATACTTGACAATGATTACAGTCTGGCAACTGGTCAGACTGTGGAATGCAAGTCTATCAACAATAACATTTTCAATAGTCCCAAGGTATCTGTGCAGGGTCTGACCCGAGCAATGCAGATTTACCTTGATTTTTGCAGGCAAAGAGAAAGGGAACAAGAAGCACTTGAGGAAGCTGTCCCTTCTTCGACGCGATCTGAGTCTGACACTCAATCTGCTAATCAGGGGGACCCAGGTACACATGCTTCTGAACCCTTAAACTCTTCTGAATCTATTCAACATTCTACTCCTACAAAAGAGGGTGAAGGGTTGGCCAAAACATCAGCCTCCCTAGCCACACCCTCATCCTCACATTCAAAATTCGCTTCTAAAAGACCCATTGTTGAGGACTTAGTGCCTCACAGTGCCAAAAAGAAAAGATCACAAAAGAAATCTGTGCCAGCTTCTGGGGTTGATATTGCAACATCCAATCTTGAGATCCCCCAAGGTGCAGGGGAAGCTAAGGAACGTTCTGAAGCTGTCCCTGCCACCAAGCTGAAAAACCGACATCGCCACGCCCATCTACACTCTCCCAAAAGAGTGTAGACGAGTTAAAGGGAAAACCTACTCCTACCCAACCCTCCAAACAGGGTGAAGGTATTGAAAGAAAGACCTCCTCCCAAGGTCATACTGAGTCTGAACCTAAATCGCCATCATCAGCCTCCTAAAAGGTTGATGATATCATTAAAGGGATAACAATGGATCCAGCCCAGATCCAAAATGAGTCAGAGTCTATGCACATTGAATCTGAGGATGGTCAGCCAAAGAAGAGAAGTATTGAACGCCTAAGTGACACTACTTCTCCTCCCCAAGCTGATCAGACTCCTTCTTTCTTACACTCTGAGTCTGCACAGGCTGTCAATGCCCCTTCTATGTCACAAGGAGGGGTACAGGCCTCAATTCTCCCTAAGGATACTTTGGTGCAACAACACACCTCTGTTGAAGGGCAATCATCTACACAAAACATTACACTTACAGAGTCTGTGTCTGCATCTGTCCTTGGACAGAGGGATTCTGTAGGTTACATGCTGTCTTTAAGGCAGTTATGTCAGCCCCTTGTGCAGCAAAGGGAACCATTGATGGTCCTCACGATGTCAATGAGAATATAGTCACTATCTCCGGAAGTGACTCTTCATTCGATGATGAGTTTGCCCATCCATCCTCAAGGGATGCTCTGATGGAAGATGCAAGTGGAGGAGTTGATCAAAATCAAGATCAACACATTCCCACTGGCCCTCAGCCTGAATTAAACGTTAATCTTTCTCAGGCTGACCAACTCATCATCATTTCTGAAAAATCTACTCATGAGACTCACTCTCATGAGCAAATGCACCAAAACTCCTTATGCCTCCACCCCCTTCTAAATTTGCCCAATGACCCTGATACAAAGGACTGCAGGCTGCTCTTTCTAGAGTCAGTGGCTTTTAAGCCAACTGCAAGTTCTTCCCAAGCTGCCACTATCTCATTTTCAGATGTGGTGGGTCAGCTCACTGAGTTCATTTCAACCTATAAGGTTGAGAGCTCAAAGCTGACTGAATGCTTGGAAAAGATCCAAAAGGATCAGGATTTGACGGATAAGAAGGTTGAAAAGCTGTGCCAAGATCAGACTGCACTGGAAGAAAGTTTTAAGAAAGCAGTTGACTTGATGCAAAAGAACCAGAGCAAGCTGACAGAGTCCCTTGATGGTCTTACAAAGGAAATCAATGAAGAAAAGGAAAGAAACAAGGGTACTCTGGGTCAGATTGAAAATGCTGCAACCAGATTTACAAGGAAAGTAACTGTTGAGCTTCAAGCTGCTAATAAGTCACAAGCAGATTTCAAGAAGGATTTGATTGAAGCCTCAAACAGTTTTAAATCCAAGGTTGCACTCCTCCACGAGGACTTTGTTGAATTGAGAAGAGCCTGCTCTCTTACAAATGTGAAGATTGACTTGATCGACCATCGGCTAAAAGGCCTCTTTGCCACTCCTGTGAGCTCTTTCCCTGGTGATGATGACAAAAAGGGGGAGAAGGGTTCTACTTCTACTAAAAAGAGGAGTGAGATGAGTGAGGCTGAAATTGAACAAGAGTTTGCAAGACAAAAAGCTGAGGTTGACAAGGAAATCAATGATTACTTTGAAAGATTAAGAGACAGACAGAATAAAGCTGATAGGAGGATAATTGTGTATGGTTCTAATGTGGAAGGTGAAAAGGAAAGTGGTGTTGATGTTGGAAATGTGAATGAAGAAGCTGAAAAGGAGAGTGATATAACTAAGGGGGAGACTGTTAATGTTGAAATGGGAGATATAAGGAAGGATGTTAGAGCTGAAAAGGCTGGAAAGAAAAGAAAGTCATCCCAAGCTGTTCCTGTACAAGCTGTGCCAACTCAAGCTGTCCCAGCTCCCTTAGAACAAATTGATGAATCTTCATCTAGTGAAGACACAGCCACTCTGTCCCAGTTCATGAGCAAGAAAAGAACAACTGAAGCTGGGTCAAGTGGTGTGAAGATCTTGACTGATAAAGAAAAGGATTGGGAGCTTGCAACTGAAACAGCCACACAGCTTGGAGTAACAGTTGAGGTGGCATACAGATTAAGGAGGACAGATTAGAAAGAGAAAGAATTGCTGCAACTAAGTCTGATTCTGAAATTGCCAAAGCTGTTCAAGAACAATTAAATAAGGAATATGAAGAAGATCTTGCAGCCATTGGTTCCAAAAAGAAAGTTGTGGGCAAAGGAAAAGAAAAGAAAAAGGTGGTGCTTCATTCTAAACCATCACAGAAGGTTAAGGATGTGAAGAATAGTAGTGAAGCTCATGATTGGTTGGAAGCTCTGGAGAAAAGACAAGTAACAGAAAAGATCCATTATAGAAGGCATCCAGAGCCTATCCTCCAAGTTTTATTAAAAAGAAGAAAAGGAAGGAACATTCCCAACATCAGATTTACAAGGAGAGGTTATGAACTTACTGGGAAACCCATGATCTTGACAATCTGCTTGAATTAGGATACACTGAGTGGGTGGAGTTACACAATATCATAACTGGTATGTCTGGAATTCACAGAGAGACAGTTTTGGAAGCCATTGAGAAGAAGTTAGCTGCTATTGTGAAGTACAAGATTAACATCTCTGGCCTTCCAAAACCAATTGCATATGATATGGATTATGAAGATGAGTCAGCTGAGCCTTTGGAGAAGAAAAGAAAATGAATTGATGTTCATGGAGGTGATCATACAGTTTTTCTTAAAAACTTATCTCCTGCAGAGTTGCTTGCACAACTATCTTCTGATGTTGTTGACAAGATTCTGAATGATCTCAATCTGACTCTGCCTGCTGGTGTTGAAAATGCAAGATGTGGGATGTTCATTACTGATCCTGAACATGGGATGTACTTTGTTGATGCTAGAGGGAATTTGGTTTTTCAAAGGACTGCTGAATTAAAACAGGTACCATCATTGCACCTATTTACCTTATACAGATTCTGCAAAAATTTGGTGAAGAAGGAAATGGGTATGAGCAGTTCCTGATTGATGAGGGGTTAGATAGGAAATTAGATGTGAGAGTTGCCCCATCATTTGAAGTTAAACAAGAGGCTGTTGAATTGCACCTATTTACTTTATTATGTAATATCTTTGTTTTGTTCTCAATATATACAAAAACAGTTGTACAAATCTAGTTTCTTGGTTAAAACTTCATTTCAGTTCAAAAGAACCCAAAAGATTCAAAGGGTCACAATCTGATAGTTTGATTTTACTCTGATTCTTTGTAAGCTGATAGTTAGAAGTGTAGTTGGGTATTGTCATCATCAAATAGGGGGAGATTGTTGAGTCCCAATGTTAATTGTAAATTTAATGATGACAAATCTGACCTATAAACACTTAGTAATCTTTTGGTTCTTGTAATCTGATCTGGGTCAGACTAAGCTGACACAGCTTACGATCTGTCTCTGACCCAGATCATGCTTCATACTTGTAATCGAAACATCTTATGGAAGCAAGTGTTATTCAAGCTGCATCAACAATGTATTAGCATTCAGTCCAAGTCAAACAGGAGGATTGAAGATAGAAGACCAAGCTGTTAGTGGAAGACAGATTGGGATTAGCAGTCAGCTTGGAAACACTTAGGCAGATTGGTGCCTTGACAAACGGCCCAATCTGTGTCTGACAATCAAGGTGAAGATAACAATCTGGATTGTGGATAAGAACGTATGATGTGACTAGGAAGGTTCCTATCCAGGTTGGTGGTTAGATATACCTATGCGTGTCCATGCTCTTATTGGACGATGAAGAATGTGCAGCTGTACGTGGGGGACCACAAGTACGAGGTGAAGGCACGATTGATTATTCTTTTATCATCCATTGAAAGAAGAATACGTGGCTCAATTGGATACCAAGAGAAGGAGGGCTTTCGCCTATAAAAGCCTCAATTCATTGTATGCATAGGTGTGACATTTCCTGAGAATCATTCTTCACACAAGTTTCTCTGCTATTAGACACAGCTTAGTCTGTACGAGATCAGCTTGGGCTGATTCTCTTGAGCTGAAACTTATTGATTGTTGTTTGTCATTTCATAGGGTTGTTTAGATATATGTAGGCTATCTTTATTCCGCAACAACCCTGTAATTCTTTGTATAGATTATTTCTTAATAAAGGATTACATTTGAAAACAACAATCTGTGTTCAAGAATGTCTTTACTGCTTTACTGTTTTAATGATTCCTGCACTTTACTTACTTGCTTATTTTCATAAACTGAATCTTAAAACCTTTTGTGTTAAAAGTTTGTAAAGATTGAGGAAAGTTGTATTCACCCCCCTCTACAACTGTTCTGTGTTCGATATACCTTGGTATATTGATACACCGTGGGACGTATCATGTAATAAGGGTTAATATGGTTCATTAAGGGTTGGGGATCTAGGTTGTAATTTATTTCATTAAGGGTATTGTAGGTAAATAGGTGAAGATGTTTAAACTAGTGAATAAATAAAAGAGGTAATATGGTCATTTCAAAATATTAATTACTTAAAGGGGGAGGAGGTAGTCTGCTTTATAGAGTAGCACTAGATTTTTATCCCGCGAAAAACCGCGAGTAAGTTTAGTAGAACCGTTTTAAGTAAATTGAGTAAGAATTAAGTAAGATCATTTAATTTAAAAATATAATATTTATATAGGCAATTATATTGTTTAAAAGAAATTAAGAAATTTTTTTAAAAAAGGTATTTTATGTTTTAAGTACACCTTAGACACATTAAGGTATTTTAGTACACCTTAGACACATTGAGTTTTAAGATTTTATTAGTAAACTATGGTTATTAATTCACTAATATGCAGTCAAACATGTGGGAAATGAGCTTGGATTGAATTAGACAAGTGTTGAGATCCCTAGACATTTTATAAAATAGGTGCTTTTAGCGGCATTCTTTATTTCTCTGTATAGTTATTTTGCTATTAATAAACACAAACAACCCTTAATTAAATAACTTTTCCAACCATTTTTTTTATATATAAGTAGTAGTCACACACACATCGTATACACTTCAGACAAACAATGGTACATACACATAACCACTTGGAGGTACATGATAAAATAAGAATACCACCCATGACAAAATCGATATTCAAGCGTTATTGTTGTTGCAACTTTGGTGTAATGGTTCTTATGAGTACATGCGTGAACACACACTTTGTGGATGATTACGAAAGAAGCAGAATTTGTATTTAACAAACTCTTAAATAGGGAACGGGTTTATTACTAAATAATTGAAGCAAATGATTTTCCAAGCTGGTGTCAAACACATACATACAACAATATTATAAAACATGAAAAAGTTAGCTAAATAAATACACTGAAGCCTATATATGCTCAACCAAACAGCATATCCAAGTCTCAAACAACATGGGCAAGTTCAAACCAATAGCTAATCTGAAAGCCTGCATAAAGAAAACATAGGCATTATCATTCAAAATCCATATACACTCACAAACTTTGGAACTTTTATCAGCTTATTAGTTCCAGAGGTTATTAAAATATTAAGTCACATAAAATTTTACAAGCATAATACTATTTCTGTTCTTTCCAATAGTTCTTCCCAATAGTTCATCAAATATAACTTTTTTAATTTTTATAACTCTAAAAAAACACAATCAATATTTATTTGCTTCTGCTGCAGTTCGCCTGATACAATGTGTGTCCCACTATTCAAATTATTCTCCTTAGATACTCTCAGCCAATCAAGAATTGGTTTACTGTAAGTAATAACATATGTATTTCATGACAACATATAATAAACAACTTGAATAACAAGTCGAGCATATATAAAATGTAAATTTATAAGATTGAGAAGTATGCCAACCTGGGTCGAATAACTTGTATTGAAGGACAACATATGTTCTTTCTTCTTCAGGAGAGTCGAGCAAAATATGAGCCCAGAAGCACCACTGGTCAGCACACCATATAATCCTTACAATAAGAACACTAAATCACACCAACTTCATCTCCAACATCACACCAACAACCCAGTTTCGATATCCATTCAATAAGAACACTAAATCACACTTAAAAATATAAGTATTCCATAACCCAAAATTTCAGAAACAAACCAAAGTGTACAACTAAGAAAGATCAAATATAGTACATACCATCCAGACCAGCCTCTGTTCTCCACATCCGAGTCCCTGCTCGTGTGATAGAATTTCAAGAAGGTCCACAAAGTATTATAAAACAAACGAAATATTAAATTATAATACCATTAAAGTAATTCAATGACTCTTTCAACATCTGTTAGAACCTGAACTAAGTGCATAGTGTACCCAACCCATGACCGTAAATATACCATTTGACATCACATCCCATGTAAATTCAACATATAGGCCTTTTATAAATGGAAACCACTGCCGATTTACAATTTGTACTCGTCTAATTACCACCAAACGATCTATCTCCTTTTCTTCCTATTCTTCACACTTATACCATAATAGGTTTGAAATGAAAAGCGACATTATGAAATACGAAACAGGTTGGGTCAAGTCAAGTTGAACAAAAAAAATTCAACTAATATGAGTAACATAGAACCACATTCTTATTTGCCAAATGTGTAAATATGAGTACTAAACACAATACGCAGATATTTGAAAGAATGAGATCATATACAACTTACAAATACTTGCAGTCATGAAAGAATTGTTGTCCATCAGCCCATGCTTTGTTCTGAAGGCTCAGCTGAATATCTTTTGCAGCCACGACGCCTACCATCTTTTTTAGCTGTTGCTTCATATCTTACTTTGTTGTTGAAATCTGTAATTCCCAAAAATGTGAAAGTAGGTAAACTATATCCTCAAAGAAAGAAGCATGGATCAACTATTGCTACATACGTGGATCAACTTTTTCTAACAACTGATCAACATTCAAGAAATACATAAGCTACAAGTATGCTGCTAGAACCACAATCCTCCTAAAATATCCTTGTTCTGAGTTCTTACACTGCAGAATAGATCATATAAATTGTAAAAATACTGATCAAGAAATACATATGATATTCATCAGTTTTAAACTACAGTATTTCTTTTTATTATCGGCAGGGTTTGGTTTGAGAAGCAACGTACTTGACCAAATGGTGTGACCCTAGTTGATCATGTCATGATCGATTTTTGATATCATGATTAACTGGAAGTGTCTTTTGATTAGAAGTATATGAAAGAAGGATCTTATCATATCTAAAGAAACAACTTATGAGATTGGACGCAAACAACAATTTTTCTCTTAGCCCACAATAGGCATGACCAACGCCTACATTCAACTGTAAGCATTCAAATCTATGCATATTACTTATGGAAAATTAAGAACCGAAAAGCAGAGTTGCATTATGTCTACCTGAAATGTAAGTTCCTCAGGCTACCTCTTATGTCATTGACTTCACAATCCGTGGATAAATATTTAGAACTTAACATCACTCAAAAACACAAGCATATTTTGCTACGTATAAAATGATAGAGTTCAAAAGCCTATTGTGATGTGAACCCACAACCTCTCACACAGTAGTTTATTAAACCATATCTAGCATTTACATTTTCATTGAACACCACATAACTCACACATCTTTGTCCCCATTGTGATGTGAACCCACAACCTCATTCCATATTCACATTTTCATATAATATAGCTTGTTTTCTTACCTGAATAATGAAGCTCACACCAGGGTAGTTTCATTCCACGAGCCGACACATCACAGGTTACTAAAATTAGCTGGTGTGATTCCTTGAATTCTTTAGAAACACGACTTCGGATAATTTTGCTTTCCTAGAATGAATCTCTCATGTAGGATGTCATCATTGATGTAGTTCAGAAGACAAAAACCTGAGAAATAATAAGATGACATTGTAAGTTAATAGTTCTATGTAGTTATGAAGTTCAATGACATTATTTTTGAACGCATATTCATATCCCTTTAAGCTTACTATTACTTTAACATGTGGGATCAACAAACAGTTTATGATAAACCATCACATGGCAATACTGATTGTAATCTTTTTTCATTATTTAGATTTCTGGACCGCCTATCCATTTTTTAACTTTTTTTAGTTTTTTCCTTGATCAAATATAACTTTTTTAGTTTTTATAACTCTAAAAAAACACAATCAATATTTATTTGCTTCTGCTACAGTTCGCCTGATACAATGTGTGTCCCACTATTCAAATTATTCTCCTTAGATACTCTCAGCCAATCAAGAATTGGTTTACTGTAAGTAATAACATATGTATTTCATGACAACATATAATAAACAACTTGAATAACAAGTCGAGCATATATAAAATGTAAATTTATAAGATTGAGAAGTATGCCAACCTGGGTCGAATAACTTGTATTGAAGGACAACATATGTTCTTTCTTCTTCAGGAGAGTCGAGCAAAATATGAGTCCAAAAGCACCACTGGTCAGCACACCATATAATCTTTTCAATAAGAACACTAAATCACACCAACTTCATCTCCAACATCACACCAACAACCCAGTTTCGATATCCATTCAATAAGAACACTAAATCACACTTAAAAATATAAGTATTCCATAACCCAAAATTTCAGAAACAAACCAAAGTGTACAACTAAGAAAGATCAAATATAGTACATACCATCCAGACCAGCCTCTGTTCTCCACATCCGAGTCCCTGCTCATGTGATAGAATTTCAAGAAGGTCCATCACTTACTATTCATAATCTTAATTTAGTTACTGATCACTGCTAATGAATTAAATTAGTTTTTTTTTACAAAAAAATCGATTTTGCATATATATATGATCATGACCCGATTCGATCAAAGTACACATACATATCTGTATCTATTTCTACAGTTGCATATGTAAATATAATATATATACATATACCCTTTATATTAGGTTGAATCTGTTCAGAGCAAGTATGGTTTTTCTTTCCTTCATCATCATCATCATCATCATCATCATCATCATCATCATCATAAGCCTTAACAGAAGCCGCTTTATAGATCTATGTCTCTACATATATATCATCATCAGAAGCCGCTTCACATGCCTATATCCTTAAATCTTATTCTTCTTCTTCTCGAATTCAAGAAAAAATAAATAAATTGATTTATAGATGTATGTATGTGTATGGATGGATATACAGATGTACATATATATCTATATATAAGAAAGAGATGAAAGAAAGTGTTGGAGAAGAAAATTTTTTAAATCTGATGATTATAAAATCTTATTTAGCCTTTCTCTCTCCATTCTTCCTCTACTCACCTTTTTTCTTACTTTCAAAAATCAAAAGACCCGCCCATTTTACACACACTCTAACACCTCACAAAACACACCAAAATCATAACCCTATATGTCATACTTCCAATGTGGCAACGTCCATAACTTGACAACACACAAAAGTTACATCACCTGGGTTGTCTCCTTTAGTTTGAAAAGGGGAATAGATATAGATAGATATATAGATATAAAAGATAAGAAGGTGTAACATAAAAGCTTTGTAACCAAGTTGAAGAGCTAAGGGATCATTTATGTAAAGTATATACAACAACAACAAGATACTCAATTGTTGTTGTTGTATATACTTTACATTTATGTAAAGTATATAATCTACCTAATTTTAGACACACATCTTTCTACATATCTATTTGTTCTCTCAATCGTAATTAGGGTTCTTACCACTAAGCGATCGCCATGGCTCGCACGTAAGTCTCTCCGATCTAATTCATTTATTTTATATATATGTGTGTATATATATATATATATATATATATATGTGTGTATATATATATATATGTATATTTATCATTGGTTAATTAAGAATCCTGAAACCCTAAGTATATGTTATGTAATTCACAATTAAATTAAAATGAAAATTGTTGTGATTTTCTAATTTTGTGTAACAAAAATTGCAGTAGACAAGCAATAAGGAAGACGAAGACCTCATCTGATCAGCGTGATGTAAGAATTTTTCTACTCATTTTTTTTTAATTTTATTTTAATCTAATTATCATCTGTCGTTTGTAAGTATGATTTTGGCCTGTAACCCTAGGTTTTATTTTCAAGTTATTATTATTATTTTTTCTTTTATAAAAATTGTTATGTCAAAAGACAGTATATTTTGGTTTGGAATTATAAAAGTAGGATATTAGGTATATTAATTTTTTTATTTTAAAAAATGAAAGTAATTTTTTGTTTGGAATTATAAAATTAGGATATTAGGTATATTAATTTGTTTTATTTTTTTTCAAACGACAGTAATTTTTGGATTGGAATTATAAAATTAGGATATTAGGTATATTAATTTGTTTTATTTTTTTTCAAACGACAGTAATTTTTGGATTGGAATTATAAAAGTAAGATATTAGGTGTATTAATTTGTTTATTTTTTTTGTATATTAAATACATAAATTAACAACTAGTGGTCAAGTTAAGAGTTTGGTTTTGCAATGTATGTGTTTGATATGATAGGGTATGCACCTGTAGTTCCACCGCTTCTGTATGACTACCTCCAGAAAGCAGTTGGTTACATCCAGCATTTGGAGACGCATAAGGATGACAAATATGTCCAGAGACGTCTGGAAGGGGTTGAGAAGTGTATTCAGCTTGATGCTGATTTCTATAGTGAATATCTGCCAAAGGACTGGAAGTAGTATGTTTCTTTCTTTTCTTATCATTCTGCATTTTCTTCCATACTTACTATTGTTTTACCCCCAATTTCATGAAGTTTTTGGGCGGCTGCAACTATGGTAGACGGGTCCAAATTGGGGTTGCAGATGCGGAAAACAATTTTTGAGCACCCGAATCCCATTGGATGAGATTTTAGACGCTTGTTCCCTGCTAGATATATCTCTTGTTTGCAGCTTAACTTAATTGCGTTTCTTTTATTTTTTTTGTATATTAAATACATAAATTAACAACTAGTGGTCAAGTTAAGAGTTTGGTTTTGCAATGTATGTGTTTGATATGATAGGGTATGCACCTGTAGTTCCACCGCTTCTGTATGACTACCTCCAGAAAGCAGTTGGTTACATCCAGCATTTGGAGACGCATAAGGATGACAAATATGTCCAGAGACGTCTGGAAGGGGTTGAGAAGTGTATTCAGCTTGATGCTGATTTCTATAGTGAATATCTGCCAAAGGACTGGAAGTAGTATGTTTCTTTCTTTTCTTATCATTCTGCATTTTCTTCCATACTTACTATTGTTTTACCCCCAATTTCATGAAGTTTTTGGGCGGCTGCAACTATGGTAGACGGGTCCAAATTGGGGTTGCAGATGCGGAAAACAATTTTTGAGCACCCGAATCCCATTGGATGAGATTTTAGACGCTTGTTCCCTGCTAGATATATCTCTTGTTTGCAGCTTAACTTAATTGCGTTTCTTTTATTTTTACTCTTCAGAATACATTATTATAAAATTATAGAAAAGTAGCGCAATTATCTTTGATACTTTAAAGCTGCCCCGTTGACCCAAATTTAGAACTGCCCTATTTTACCAAAACCTGATTTGACATAGACGTGTTTTGACTCGTTACCTACTAGCTCATTTATCCACCTCTACTAATTTTCAATCTGTCTACCTAAGTTCTAGTTTATTAGTACTTTGGATGTCTATATTTTTTTTTTCTCACTTGTATTTAATTTGTCACCGTCCTTTTTTGTACTCAGAGTTCAAATTTAATAATTAGCCACTCTTCTTAATTTACCGTCTTGTTTATCAGTTAAATCGCCGTGTATCTTCTAGTTTTTTTTTCTTTGTTAATTTTGTCTATCCTTTCTTGCAGCGAACGGGCCACTGCCGGAAAATGGCAGCCAATTCCATATTTCTCTCTCGCATCTTTTGATGTTGTCTAGCAAGGCTTTCTGTTGTTACTATGTGTATGTGGCATTCTGTTAAGAGATATCCAGGTTTCATTAATGTCTACAATACTACTCTGTCAAAGCATCATGTGGCTCCAATTGAACAAGTGTGCCATAACAATGTATCTTTCTCTGTTTCATTTTGTGTATAAATTTACGGAAAACAAGTTCTTATTATTTTTTGTTTCATCAGTCTTTTGGTCTCGTAAGCACCCATTTTGAAGCCTAGTTTTCAATCCAAAAACTGCCAGTGTTGCCTCGAGAGGTGAAAAACTTGTCCACAAAACTGACCGACCCCATAGTTTTTTTTTTGGTGAAACTGAAGGGGAAAACAGTTATCTACTTATCTTCATGATTGTTTCTTTTGAACCCGCAACAAAAACTTGACCTGGTGGTTGAATTTATTTTCAATTAACTCATTTGTAAAGCCTACGTGCTAGCAGTCAAAATTTTCCTCTATCATGAAGTATATTATACATTGCTAGCTGAATCAAACCGGGGTGGAAAAATATGTATAAATTTATATGTAATTTATGTTGCTGGTATATACTACACCTTGATATGGATTCACCACTCAAACATAAGCAACACTACCGGGTTCTTCTTTCTTTAACCTGGTTAGATCCCTAGGTTTTTATATAACTGAGTACTTAAAATATGAATTTCGGACAAATTAAATATCTTTAAAAACGAATAGCCCAAAACGTTGTATTTATTAGATACGAGTTTGCTATTCAAAAGGGGGTGGCGCAACTTCTTGCCTTGCTCACCTTCAAGTTCAAGATTCTTTACCCACACTTTCACTCACGAAAAAGGCATTGAATCAGCTAATCAGCTCAGTCCGAAGATGCTATCATCTCAGCAGGTTATCATTGCTATATTATCATTGCACCCTCTTATTTATTTGTTTTTATTCTATATACGTGTCATTGTATCGATGGATACACCCTCTCATGGGATGTTTCCCCAGGGCGGAAGAAGAAACACTCTGTTCAAGGAATATGAACATGGTATATGCTTTTTCTTCCAGCTTCCTTATTTTACTTTTATTTTTTTTGTATATTAAATACATAAATTAACAACTAGTGGTCAAGTTAAGAGTTTGGTTTTGCAATGTATGTGTTTGATATGATAGGGTATGCACCTGTAGTTCCACCGCTTCTGTATGACTACCTCCAGAAAGCAGTTGGTTACATCCAGCATTTGGAGACGCATAAGGATGACAAATATGTCCAGAGACGTCTGGAAGGGGTTGAGAAGTGTATTCAGCTTGATGCTGATTTCTATAGTGAATATCTGCCAAAGGACTGGAAGTAGTATGTTTCTTTCTTTTCTTATCATTCTGCATTTTCTTCCATACTTACTATTGTTTTACCCCCAATTTCATGAAGTTTTTGGGCGGCTGCAACTATGGTAGACGGGTCCAAATTGGGGTTGCAGATGCGGAAAACAATTTTTGAGCACCCGAATCCCATTGGATGAGATTTTAGACGCTTGTTCCCTGCTAGATATATCTCTTGTTTGCAGCTTAACTTAATTGCGTTTCTTTTATTTTTACTCTTCAGAATACATTATTATAAAATTATAGAAAAGTAGCGCAATTATCTTTGATACTTTAAAGCTGCCCCGTTGACCCAAATTTAGAACTGCCCTATTTTACCAAAACCTGATTTGACATAGACGTGTTTTGACTCGTTACCTACTAGCTCATTTATCCACCTCTACTAATTTTCAATCTGTCTACCTAAGTTCTAGTTTATTAGTACTTTGGATGTCTATATTTTTTTTTTCTCACTTGTATTTAATTTGTCACCGTCCTTTTTTGTACTCAGAGTTCAAATTTAATAATTAGCCACTCTTCTTAATTTACCGTCTTGTTTATCAGTTAAATCGCCGTGTATCTTCTAGTTTTTTTTTCTTTGTTAATTTTGTCTATCCTTTCTTGCAGCGAACGGGCCACTGCCGGAAAATGGCAGCCAATTCCATATTTCTCTCTCGCATCTTTTGATGTTGTCTAGCAAGGCTTTCTGTTGTTACTATGTGTATGTGGCATTCTGTTAAGAGATATCCAGGTTTCATTAATGTCTACAATACTACTCTGTCAAAGCATCATGTGGCTCCAATTGAACAAGTGTGCCATAACAATGTATCTTTCTCTGTTTCATTTTGTGTATAAATTTACGGAAAACAAGTTCTTATTATTTTTTGTTTCATCAGTCTTTTGGTCTCGTAAGCACCCATTTTGAAGCCTAGTTTTCAATCCAAAAACTGCCAGTGTTGCCTCGAGAGGTGAAAAACTTGTCCACAAAACTGACCGACCCCATAGTTTTTTTTTTGGTGAAACTGAAGGGGAAAACAGTTATCTACTTATCTTCATGATTGTTTCTTTTGAACCCGCAACAAAAACTTGACCTGGTGGTTGAATTTATTTTCAATTAACTCATTTGTAAAGCCTACGTGCTAGCAGTCAAAATTTTCCTCTATCATGAAGTATTATACATTGCTAGCTGAATCAAACCGGGGTGGAAAAATATGTATAAATTTATATGTAATTTATGTTGCTGGTATATACTACACCTTGATATGGATTCACCACTCAAACATAAGCAACACTACCGGGTTCTTCTTTCTTTAACCTGGTTAGATCCCTAGGTTTTTATATAACTGAGTACTTAAAATATGAATTTCGGACAAATTAAATATCTTTAAAAACGAATAGCCCAAAACGTTGTATTTATTAGATACGAGTTTGCTATTCAAAAGGGGGTGGCGCAACTTCTTGCCTTGCTCACCTTCAAGTTCAAGATTCTTTACCCACACTTTCACTCACAAAAAAGGCACTGAATCAGCTAATCAGCTCAGTCGGAGACGAGATGCTGTTAAAGAGCCCTAATTCGTATTCGTGCTATGAAGTTGGTCAATCCTCAAGGATTGAATACTTTCCTCTCCTTAGTTCTTAACTTTCCTCTCCTTAGTTCTTAACTTCCTGATATTGTAATGTAATGACTTTATGTGATTAATATAAAAGACAATACAACACTTATTAAACTTAAAAAAACAAAAACAAAATTTCTTTTATAAAATATGTGGACTGTTCGAAAATATCCAAACAAATATTAACTATTCATGTGCTGTCATTCAAATGAATTTTTATGACAAATGAAGAACTTGACTAGTAAATCGTGTGTTCCATCTTCTGCGGGTAAAGTGTCTGAAAATAGTAATTGATCCTTAAATGGTATTTGAAAATAAAATTCTTAATAAATATATGAGTTAATTACAAAAATCGTCTCTGTCGTGTATCTTCACTTGTATCTTTCGTCCTTAAGTTTAATAAATTACAGTTTTAGTCTAAAAAACTTTGCTTCGTCAACACTTTTGGTCTTGACCATAAACGTCCATAAAAAAGGAGGTCACGTGTCGGGCTCATGATGGGTAATTTCGTAATTTGACTTAGAGTTACTTACAGAATTCGTCCCTTTTGTGAACAACACTTTCAATTTTGGTTCATCACTTTTAATAATTAATTTAGGGTTAAGTGCACCGAAATGTAATCAACTAAGGCCGAAAAGTTATTGTATACATGAACTTACAAAAGGTTTATTGTATACATGAACCCTGCAAATTTTCTATTGTATACCGAAACCGGCTAGTGTTTGATGTGGGCCCGGTTTTGATGACACGTTGGCTATAAAAGGTCGTTTCCCCCCTTTTTCCCCACAACTTTTTTCCCTCCCCTTTTTTTCCCGCCCTTCTTTCTTTCTCCCTCTTTCTCCCGCTCTGAAGCTTCACCCATCACCACCATGGCATCTTCTTCGTCATCATCGGCTGCTACAAATCGAGGAGATAGATATATACTTTGTCATTGTGGACAAAAGATGAAACTCATGACATCTTGGACCAACAGAAACCCGGGGAGGCGTTTTGTTCGATGCCATAATGTAAGAGTTCGATTTTTTGCCCGGTTTCATCATATAAAGGTTGGTTTCGTATATTGTCATCATGTTGTTTATTTCAGGTTAAAACCCGCTACTGTACCACCTTCAGATTCATTGACGATGAGCTTCCTAGTGAGTACTACAAAGATTTATTGTTTGATCTTCACTCACAGAATCGTATGAAGGTGGAAGCTGTTATGATGGAAGAGGAAGAGGTGTCTTCAGTGAAATCAACGTTTGGTTTCTTTGAAAGATTTGTGTATGTTTGTACCGGATTTCTGGCCATGTTTTTCGTTGTAATAGCTTTTGTTTTGATGAACTAAGAATAATGATCATGTCAAATTATCAAAGTAATGTATGGTTTTTATCTACTTTTGCGTTGTAATGGGTTCTGGTTATAAAATGGAAGGTATCTGTTTTGGTCATGTTTGTGTTTGATTGACTTATAAGTTTGAAGAATGTGTTTGATTGACCTACTTTTACTCATGGACGAATGTGTTATGAATATATGCATAAAATCTGGCATTTTGAATGCTAATATAATGGCAGTAGTTTAAGCAAAGAAAGGGAAAATATACATAAATAAAGGCAAACACATGCAAATTATCAAATAACTGCAACTGCATTACATATCATGGCTTCATCAAACCATGACATACAAAAGATTAGTGTTGTCACATGTTAGGTAATAAAACCCAACAGTTAAGTGTTTTTGTTACCTGCACATATGCAGAAGTACAAGGCAGTTTGTTACAAGATACACAAAAGAGAAGTTACACAAAATGGTAACAAACTGGCCAAACCATCCATCTACACCTAAATATTACAGTGAAAAGTTACATCAACCAAAGTTACATAATTTAGAACCAAATTACGATATACTAATAGCATCATCTTCTGTGAGTCCAGGGCGATCATCATTCTTCTTCCTGCACAGTTTCTTCTCCAATATTCTCTGGCTTGGAATCCTTCTCTTCAAAGGTGGTTGTTGCTTCTTGGGTGTTGCTTTTTTACTTGTGCCTTCATTCACTGACTCCTGTGTCCCCACTTGTGGTTCAGCCATCATGGTTGGTGCAGAAACTTGCTTCCTTGGTTGCATTTTTCTCCTTATTGTAGAAAAAGTGACTTTCTCAGATGTACCCACCCCACTACTTAACCATGGCATTGTCCTTCCAAATGCAACTCTTGGTCCACCCCTTCCTAACCCTAAGGTTCCACCACCCCTCCTAGTTTTTGGAACTCTAGGAGGTAGTTTCTCAACACAATCTATCAAAAAGGTATATATTAAACTTTGAAAATGCATATCACATAGCAATTACATAGTCAAATTGAAGCAATATTAGTTTTGCATACCTGTATTTTCTGCCACAGGAAGAGGAAACCTGTATCCTCCTTTTGTAACTCCCACTCTTCTGCCTGGACTCAGTGGTGGTGAAGACATACTTGCTTTGGTCTGAACAGGTTCTTGTGTCTCTTGAGTTGACTGAACTGGTGCCTTACCATTACTGTTTGATTGACTTTGTTGATTTGGTGGATTTTGACTATCTTCAAACAGTCTCTTTTTTACACTAGAAGTTTGACTTGCATTTTGTGGAACAGCAGTGAAAGTAGTACCCTGAGGTTGTGGTCCCTGGCTAGGTATTTGGTTGTCCTCACTCATTACTTGTGCACTTGGTCTCTGACTTGGACCAGCATTGCCACAACTCATGGTTTCACTAGCTTTCTGCTTTGGTGGCCTCCCTTTGGTCTTTGTAACCACTGGTTTTTCAACTTTTTCATTCTTACAACCTCTAGCATTGTGGCCCTTCTGCAGACAGTTGGAACAACTCATCTCTACCCCATGTTTTGTAACCCTGGAACCATACACTCTAGGTTCATGTGCTGCCCTCATCCTTTTCTTTTTGGGCCTTCCAGGCATAGTTCTTGGCCTGGGTGGCAATGGCACAACTGAACCTGGAAATGATAACCATGTGTCCATTCCCCCAACTGGATTCAAGTAGTGCTCATATGCATACATAAAGTGAGACTTCCTGAACCAAATGGCTAAGAAATCCTCTGGATTCCTGTTCATCTTATACATTGCTTGCATTGCATGAACACAAGGTATACCACTCAACTGCCACATTCTACAATCACAAGTACCCATGTCTATATCCACACCATATGCATATCTATAGTTCCTAGTCTCAAATTTGTTCCCACCAGCATGTATCACTAACCAATCTGCCCTTCCACTATTGATTATTTCTAACTTTTTTCTTATAGCAGGACAAATATCATGTTGCCAAAGTGACCATTTGTCTCTAATTGTTTCTAACCTAATCATCACAATGACTCTCAATGCTTCTAACAGAGTAATAATTGGTTTGGTTCTTACCTTAGTCAGCACAGAGTTCCAGCATTCACTGAAGCCATTCTCAACAGATTCACAGCATACATCAGTCTTGAAAAAAGCCCTGCTCCATGACTTTGGGTTCCTTTCCATCAAGTACTTGAAGGCATTTGGGTTAGCAGCTTTAATGTCTTTCATCACAGAGTCAAATTGTGCTGGGTAACTACTTTTAGCAGCTCTCCAAAACAAATTCCTGAATTCAACCCCACTGTATAGTTTCCTGAAGTTTTCGTATATATGCCTTGCACACTGTCTGTGCTCAGCTCTTGGCATCACATCTTTCACAGCTTCAAGCAGTCCCTGTACATATATACATCATATAAGCATTCATTAATAAAGTTGTAAGTAGTATAAAGGTAAGTAATTGCATACCTTATGTCCATCTGACATCAGTGTGAGTTCAAATCCTTTGGGGGCAGCTAGGTCATTGCTCAGTAGTGTAAGAAACCATGTCCAATTGTGCTTGTTTTCCACATTGACAATTGCCCATGCAATAGGAAATATCTGGTTATTTCCATCTCTCCCAACTGCAGTCAATAACTCCCCTCCACATGATGACTTCAGAAAACATCCATCTAAGGCAACAATTCTCCTACATCCCTTCTTGAACCCTTCCTTGAGACCAAACAGGCAAACATATAGGGCTACCTGTTTCAGCTTCAATGTAACTTCTTAGCTCTTCTAATGAAACTCTTGGAATGTTCATGAATTTGGTTATCCCAGCTTCATAACGAAGTGGCATGAACTCGAATACACCATCGTGGTGTAGAGTGATAGGAAACGGTCCAGGATATACCATTTCTACAAAATAAAACTAAAAATAATTAATTATTATTGCAAGAAAAAAATTATTCAAATAAATCAATATTATAATCAGAAAATGCATTTTCCCCAATTTTTAACCCTAATTTATACGAGTTTGTGTTACTTACATCGATACATTATGAATATTACAAGAAATACAAGGTAAATAACATAATGGCAACGAAAAAAGCAACGATTATTATGGTTTTTCTGAAGCAATATTCAACCCTAAGTTTGACTGTTTCAATTTAGGGTTTTCTGAAGCAAAAAGCATTTAGTGAGATCGATTATTAGCATAGATAGTGATAAAATACCTTAGATTGTGTAGATGAACTGTTTTAGGTCATTGATCGGACCGGAATTCTGGATTTCAAGCTTCAAAACGATCGATCGCGTTTTAGTGTGTGTTTTGTGTGTGTAACTATGTGTGTGAATAGCAGTATATACATATTTATATATCTTTCGTTTTTATTAATTTATTAAAATATAAACGTTGTGCGGTACACGTAAGCAAAAATTTGTGGGAAAATGTAAAGGGTTACCGGCTAACGATTGAACAGGTAAAACGTGTTTTCTATAACCTTTTTTTAAGGGTTCATGTATACAATAAACCTTTTGTAAGTTCATGTATACAATAACTTTTCGGCCTTAGTTGATTACATTTCCGTGCACTTAACCCTTAATTTTAAGCCTAATTAGTTAAACACATCTACAAACCACATCTATGTTTTCCATATGAGCATCATCATCATAAAACACATCTTCAAACCAACCACCCTCTTCCATTATCTATATTTTATCTAAATCTATATCATCTTATCAATATCTATATCCTACATATCCATCAGATCTTATATATATATATATATATATATACATTATATATATAGGGGTGAGATAAATTGAGTACAATTAATTTGAGTCCAAAAAGGGTCCATGTAACTTACACATGTATATATATATATATATATATATATATATATATATATATATATATATATATATATATATATATATATATATATATATATATATATATATATATATATATATATATATATATATATATATATATATATATATATATATATATATATATATATATATATATATATATATATATATATATATATATATATATATATATATATATATATATATATATATATATATATATATATATATATATATATATATATATATATATATATATATATATATATATATATATATATATATATATATATATATATATATATATATATATATATATATATATATATATATATATATATATATATATATATATATATATATATATATATATATATATATATATATATATATATATATATATATATATATATATATATATATATATATATATATATATATATATATATATATATATATATATATATATATATATATATATATATATATATATATATATATATATATATATATATATATATATATATATATATATATATATATATATATATATATATATATATATATATATATATATATATATATATATATATATATATATATATATATATATATATATATATATATATATATATATATATATATATATATATATATATATATATATATATATATATATATATATATATATATATATATATATATATATATATATATATATATATATATATATATATATATATATATATATATATATATATATATATATATATATATATATATATATATATATATATATATATATATATATATATATATATATATATATATATATATATATATATATATATATATATATATATATATATATATATATATATATATATATATATATATATATATATATATATATATATATATATATATATATATATATATATATATATATATATATATATATATATATATATATATATATATATATATATATATATATATATATATATATATATATATATATATATATATATATATATATATATATATATATATATATATATATATATATATATATATATATATATATATATATATATATATATATATATATATATATATATATATATATATATATATATATATATATATATATATATATATATATATATATATATATATATATATATATATATATATATATATATATATATATATATATATATATATATATATATATATATATATATATATATATATATATATATATATATATATATATATATATATATATATATATATATATATATATATATATATATATATATATATATATATATATATATATATATATATATATATATATATATATATATATATATATATATATATATATATATATATATATATATATATATCTGATTATAACCGCTTATATATATATATATATATATATATATAATATATATATATATATCTTGCTAATGTATGATATGATAGACACCACCAATTGATACGTCCCAAGGTGTATCAATATACCAAAGTATATTGTACACAGAACAGTTGTAGGGGGGGTGAATACAACTTTCCTCGATCTTTACAAACTTTTAAATAAAACGTTTCAAAGATTCAGTTTATATATTAAGTAAGTAAAGAGCAGGAATCATCAAAACAGTAAAGGAGTAAAGTAAATGAAACATTCTTGAACACAGATTGTGGTTTTCAATGTAATCATTTATTAAGAAATAATCTATACAAAGAATTACAGGGTTGTTGCGGAACAAAGATAGCCTATAGATATCTAAACAACCCTTTGAAATGACAAACTACAATCAATAAGTTTCTACTCAAAAGAATCAGCCCAAGCTGATCTTCAACAGACTAAGCTGTGTGTAAGAGCAAAGAAAACTTGTGTGAAGAATGATTCTCAGGAATGCCACACATATGCAATCAAGGAATGAGGCTTTTATAGGCGAAAGCCCTTCTTCTCTTGGTATCCAATGAAGCCACGTATTCTTCTTCTGTTGGATGACAAATGAATATTTGATCGTGCCTTTCATGGTACTTGTGGTCCCAAACGTACTGGCACACATTCTTTATCATCCAATGAGAGTATGGACACGCATATGTAAAACCAACCACCAACCTGGATCCTAGGATTCTTCCTAGTCACGTCATTTGTCCTTATCTTCAATTCAGGTTGTTATCTTCACTTGATTGTCAGACACAGATTGGGCCGTTTGTCAAAGCACCAATCTGCCTAAGTGTTTCCAAGCTGACTGCTAATCCCAAGCTGCCTCCCACTACCAGCTTGGTTTTCTATCTTCAATCCTCCTCTTCGACTTGGATTGAATGCTATAAACATTGTTGATGCAGCTTGAACAACACTTGCTTCCATATGATTAACATTACAAAACATGAAGCATGATCTGGGCCAGAAACAGATCGTAAGCTGTGTCAGCTTAGTCTGACCCAGATCAGATTACAAGAACCAAAAAATTACTAAGTGTTTATAGGTCAGATTTGTCATCATTAAATTTACAATGAACATTGGGACTCAACAATCTCCCCCTATTTCGTGGATGGATTGGCATAAATGTCCACTTTTTGTTTCTTAGTTTATTTCGTGATTTTGACCTAGATTGCGTGTTTGTAATTGTATTTGCTTTGATCTTGTACTCTTTGGACATTTAGCACTTTGCTAAAAGTCTTTAATTTTAATATATATTGTTGTTCAAAAAAAAAAAATCTCCCCCTATTTGATGATGACAAAACCCAACTACACTTCTAACTATTAGCTTACAAAGAATCAAAGTAAAATATGACTAACAGCTTGTGACCCTTTGAATCTTTTGGGTTCTTTTCAATCTGATATGAAGTTTTAACAAGAAAACAGAATTTGTACAAATACTTTGCATATATTGAGAAATGAAAAATATTACAATCATAAAGGCTTATTCCCCAATCATTTCTACTGCCTCTTGTTTTACTTCATATGATGGGGCAATCACATCCAACTTCCTATCTAGACCCTCTTCTATAAGGAACTGCTCATACCCATTACCTTGTTCACTAAAATTAGCACAAAATCTGTACAAGGTAAAAAGGTGCATATGTGGTACCTTTTTCAGCTCAGCAGTCCTTTGGAACACTAACTTTCCTCTTGCATTCACAAAATACATACCATGCTCAGGTTCAGTGATGAACAACCCACATCTTGCATTTGTAACACCAG
Source organism: Erigeron breviscapus (assembly GCA_034093135.1). Taxonomy (NCBI): domain Eukaryota; kingdom Viridiplantae; phylum Streptophyta; class Magnoliopsida; order Asterales; family Asteraceae; genus Erigeron; species Erigeron breviscapus. The sequence goes on from CM067167.1 coordinate 93,639,581, forward strand.
CAGGTAGAGACAGATCAAGATGACTCAGAATCTTGTCAAGAGCTTCAGGAGATAATTGAGCAAGCAGCTCTGAAGGGTTCAAGTTCTTGAGGAAATCTGTGTGATCACCTCAGGAGCATTGATTTTTCCATGTCTTCTTCTTTTCCTTTTTAGTGGCTCAGCTGACTCATCTTCATCATCTAAATCATAAGCTTTTGGTCTTGGAAGGCCAGAGATATTGATATTGGCCAATTTATACATGTTAGTGTTATAGTTTTATTGGCTAAAATCACTCTTTTGTATGAATTTTAAGTCATAATTTATGTTAAAACGTTCACTTAGTACTTTCATAAGTTCTTGTGTAGGTATTTTGTAAAATCATGACCATTTGGAGCTAAATCTATGATTCGGTGATCAATATGTGTAATGTGGACGCATACGAGTGAAGTGGTTCGAGCCTTGGCATGTTGGATAGCTGAACCATTAGAAAAATGACCAGAATTGCTGCAGTTTTGCTACAGAATTTAACAACCGTCAGAAAAAGGACTTAACATGCAGCAACTGCCCGCTAGTGCCATATAATTCCAGATTAGACGTGGCTGCCTGCTATCCATTCACGCATCTATTGCTTTTCATTTCATTGGATTTCACCTACGGGTCCCACCACTTAAGGCATGAGGAATTAATTTCTCTATCAATCACATAATGACACTTGGCATATCCATGTGACTTTATCATTTTTTGTTTTTGATTTTAACGGCTGGGGCTACACGCATGAAACATTTTATTTGGGGTGTCTTATTATTGACATGTAACAGAAAGCTGAAGGGCTCAACTGGACAAGAGGAGAAATTCATTTAGGGATCCTCATTTTTGAGATATATAATGATTCGGATAAGCAGTATAAAAAGGGGGCTGCATTTTGATTATCAGAATTTTTGAAGGTAAAAAGAGAGAGAATGTGTGAGAGAGAAAAAATAGAGAGAGAAAACATAGAGAGAGAATCAGGATGGGAGGAAGTCACACGAAAGAAAAATCACCAAAGAGAAGGAATTCACAAACGTTCAGGACTTGGATCGAGGGTTCAAGTTATTAAGTTATTTGTGCCCAATATTCCAGATGGTTGCAGACCTTGGGACTTGGCATCGGCATTGAAGGGTTACGGTGAGATAGCAGGGGTGTATATCGCTAGGAAGAGAAACAAGATGGACCAAAAGTTTGGCTTTGTTAGTTTCAAAGGAGTCAAAAACTGGAGAGAACTGGAACGTCAACTGAAAACCGTTAAGTTGGGGGGGCACAGTCTGATTATCAACCTAGCTAGACACTCAATAGAAAACGAGGAGGCTGGGATTAGTGTGAAGACGACCACTTTTACTCGTGAACGCCCAAAGGTGTCTAATCATCATCAGCCAACCCACAAACCTGGGGGCACGTTATTTGGTGGAAGGTCTTTCAGTGATATTGTTAAGGGGAGCAGTGGGATGATTTACAACGAGAAAGAGATGGTTGTAGACGATGAAGTGAATGAGATGGCGGCGGTCAGGGGGAAAGCGGTGGTGGTTAAGTGCAGCAACTTTGAGACCCTGTCAACGCTTAACACACTACTGGGTGGGATTGTGGAGGACGATGTGAAGCTGCAGTATCTTGGAGGTATGTCCATGCTTATTACCTTCCCGGATAAGGAGGCTGTCACAAAATTCATGTACTTGGAGAATTTGTGGAGGCCTTGGTTCTCAATGATGGAGAAGTGGTCCGGTCAGTCCATTCACTATGAAAGGATTGCGTGGGTCTATATCCTAGGGGTACCTCTCCATTTGGCATCGGCGAAGTTGTTCAAAAAGATTGGGGGAAGATTAGGCAAGGTCGTCTTACCATCGTCAGCCCGTGATGATGACCACAAGAAAGCAAGGGAAGGAGTGGCCATTCTGGTGGGGGATGGGAAAGAAGTTAGGGACGTTGTTTCATTGAAATGGAGGGATAAGAAATTCAGAGTGTGGGTCGTGGAGAAGACGTCGAATTGGTGTCCAAACTGTGTAGTCATCCGCAGTGACCGGTCACAGAAAGCGGGATCGGAATCTGGGCATTCCGATGGGTCATCGGAACAAGTAAACGGAATCCAAGAGACAAGGAGGTGGATGGTACAAAGGTGGCAACCGAAACGTTTGTGCATGAGAAGATGGAGTGGAAGATGCATGGGGAAGTGGAACATGGAGAAGCCCAAAATATTAATTATGGGAGGAGACAAAAAAGAGTTTCTGTGGTTAATTCCAAATCACGTGAAAGAAAAAAAAGTAACTCAAAAGACAAAATAGAAACAGAATGGTACAACAATTTTAATGTCTCAACTCTGAGGCCCAACAAACGACCCAGAGACTCAAGCCCATCCGAGTTTGAAGATTTATTAGGCCCAACAGACCAAAACGTCTTGCCCAATTCTGACTCAATTATTAACGGGCCTAATAATAACTCTATAATTCCTAATGAGGTAAATAATGAACCAAAGGAAGTTTTAGACCTGGAAATTGAAAAGGAAAGGGAGAATAGTCAGGAAAATGACAATAATTTCCCCCTAGCTGGAAAGGAGATGGAAGAGGCGAGATATTAGGGCTTCCAAGTAATAGCCAAATTGAAGAAGATGGTGAACCAGGACCACTGGACAAAGAGATTGAAATGGAGGTCGATGCTACAATTGATGCGGGAAAGCATTTCGGGGTCGATTTATCGAAAGCAAAGAAGCAGGCCAGGAAGACAATCGTGAATGAAGGTATTAATGCTTTTCCCCAATGAATTGTCTCTCAATTAATATTAGAGGGGTAGGGGGGACAACAAAGCCAACTGGATTAAAGGGATCATTGTTAAAGAAAAGATTTCATGCTTATTAATTCAAGAATCTCAAACTGGGGGTGTCACTGAAAGTACAATAAAAAGATATTCGGGCAAGTCGGACATGGAGTTTGAGGTGGTTGAACCGGTTGGCAGGTCAGGGGGTCTTATTAGCGTATGGGATCCGGGGGTTTTCAAAAAAATTGATTGTGTTAAAGCTAATAACTATATGATGATCAAAGGGGAGGTAAAAGGTTGTGATGGGCTGGTATATGTCATTAACGTATATGCCCCTCAAAACAACAATGAGAAAAAAGTGTTATGGAATTCGTTAAAGGACATGGTCACTAGTTCGGAAGGTTTTTGGTTCTTAATGGGGGACTTTAATACGGTGAGGTTGCGGATGAAAGGAAGGGATCGAGATTCAAACAACATGCGGCAAGAGATTTCAATTTATTCATTGAGGCTGCTGAACTCCACGAATTCAATATGAAAGGCAACAAGTTTACTTATTTGAAAGAAGATGAAAATGGTGTGAAGTTAAGCAAAATAGATAGATGTTTGGTGAACAGGGGTGTGATAGATGTGTGGCCTGATGCAATCTTTAGAGCTATGCCCAGAAGATTCTCCGATCATAGCCCCATTATGCTGACCATTAAGGAACTCAACTTTGGGCCGAAACCTTTCAGGCTTTTTAACTCATGGTTAGACAGACCCGATTGTGAGACGATTGTTGACGAGGCCCTTGATTCTTTCGCTTTCGATGGGCCCCCAGATATTAGATTGATGAGGAAGTTTAAATGAGTCAGACATGCTCTTAAAAAATGCAGAGATGAACTGACTAGCAGAGAAGGAGAAGAATACGAGATGTGCAAAAAGGAGTTGGAGGAACTCGACCTCCAAATGGAAATCTCTGATCTGAACGAAGAGGACGCTTGGGTCAGAACGGAATGCAAGAGAAAGCTCGTTGAGTTGGAGGATAATAAGAATAAAGACTTGAGGCAAAGATCGAGATGCAAGTGGGCTTTGGAAGGGGATGAGAACTCTCGTTTCTTCCATGGTCTTATTAACAACAGAAAGAAAAGTAACTCCATACCAGGATTGATGAACGGAGACGATTGGGTTACAAAGCCAAAGCTTGTGAAGAAACAGATTTTCGAATTTTATAGAGATAGATTTCGAGAAGATTGGAAAGTCAGGCCAATTCTTGACTGCCAGCTCGATAACAAACTTTCTGAACAAGAGGCTGCTGATTTGATTTCACCATTCACTAAAGAAGAGATTAAGAGAGCGGTATTTTCATGTGGCGAAGAAAGAGCCCCGGGCCCAGACGGTTTTACTTTCAAATTCATAAAGAAGTTCTGGTCCAGATTTGAAGATGATTTTATTTCTATCCTTCGGAATTTTCATGACAGGGGCACGATAAGTAGAGGTTGTGGGTCGGCTTTTATCACTTTGATTCCAAAGGTTAGGGATCCGGGCCAGTTAAATGATTACAGGCCCATTACACTCATTGGGGTTATAAGCAAGGTTATTTCAAAAGTTCTGGCGAATAGAATTAGAAGTGTGTTGGGCTCTCTCATATGTAGTAATCAGACGGCGTTTTTGGAGAACAGGCTCATCACTGATGGACCTCTCATCCTTAACGAGGCCATATCTTGGATCAGAAAAAGCAACATGAAGGCGTTTATATTTAAGGTAGATTTCAATAAAGCGTATGATAATGTTAACTGGTGTTTTTTACTCGAGGTCATGGCTCAGATGGGCTTCCCCAGCAAATGGTGTGATTGGATTCATGGTGTGCTAGCATCTGCTAGATCGGCTGTTTTGGTGAATGGTTCCCCTACCTTCGAATTCCAGTGCTCCAAAGGAATGAGGCAGGGTGACCCTATATCACCGTTCCTGTTTATTATTGTGATGGAGGCGCTGTCTGCGATGATGAGAAAGGTGACTAGCAACGGGTCGTTTAAAGGAATCTCCTTACCTAACCATGGCCCTGTTATCTCACATCTTCTCTATGCCGATGACTGTGCCTTTTTGGGGGAGTGGTCATTCGATAATTTGAGACTGGTGACCAGGATACTTCGTGTATTCCATATATGTTCTGGCTTGAAGATAAACTTGGGGAAATCGTTGATGTTTGGGATTGGAAGTAGTGAAGAAGAGGTCAGAAGTGCGGCTGATTTTGTTCGCTGTAAACCAGGTAACATTCCATTCATTCACCTCGGTATTCGAATTGGCAGCAACATGAACAGAGTTGCAAACTGGGATTTTTTATTTGATATTTTCAAGAAGAGATTGTCGAGTTGGAAGGCCTCTTGTCTTTCTCTAGGGGGGCGGGTTACTCTTATTAAGGCGGTTCTTGAAAGCCTCCCTACCTATTATTTCTCTCTTTTTAAGGCTCCTTTGAAAGTTATTGAAGGTTTGGAAGGAATTATAAGACGGTTTCTTTGGGGAGGGAGTGGGGATTCTAGAAAAATTAATTGGGTGGCATGGGATACGGTTACATCACCGATTGATAAGGGAGGTTTAGGGCTGTGTAAATTATATGACGCGAATGTCGCCTTATTGTCAAAGTGGTTTTGGCGATACCGTAAGGATCCAGATGGCTTGTGGAGGCGTGTTATTAAGGCAATTCATGAATCCAAAAGATGCTGGGCTGCCATACCTTTTAACAAAAATGTTACTGGGTATGGTACAATATTGTTAGAACTATCTCTAAGGTAAAAGTGGCGGATGTGAGTCTCGGTAATCTCTTCAAAGGAATCATGTGGTGATGGTTCACAAATAAGGTTTTGGCTCGATCCTTGGCTGTGCGATGTTCCTCTCAAAGAGGAGTTCCCTGTTTTGTTCAAAAAAGAGAAGGAGAAAAAATGCTTAGTTAAGGATAAGTATCGTTTAGATGTTGGTGAGTTTGTAATTTTTGAGAATGAGGATAGGGGTGGGATATTAAACGGTGAAGCTGAGGAACGTTTTAGGCTGGCTACATTAATGGAGAGTCGGGGGCTAAGTGATAGAAGGGACCAATGGGAATGGAATGGTGGCTCTAAAACAGGTTTCAATGTGAAGGCTGTCAAGGAATTTCTGAGAAGAGATGAAGACTACAGGGACAGAATTATTTTTAACTGGTCTAAATGGGTGCCGATTAAATGTAACATTTTTATGTGGAGGTTGGCATTGGATCGCTTGCCTACGCTTATGGCTCTCAAACAAAGGAAGTGTTATTTTGATTCAGGCATGTGTAGCTTTTGTGACCAGTACGAGGAAACTAATGAGCATCTGTTCTGCTCATGTATGGTGTCGATAGAGATTTGGCAAAGGATAAGCATCTGGTGTAAAATCCCTCCTATTTTCTTGTTCTCGGTGAAAGACTTGTTCGAATTCTATCAAACCGGGGGTATGGGAAAGGTGGAAAAAGAAACCATTAAATGCATCGTGTTCGTGGCTTGTTGGTGTCTTTGGAAGGTACGGAACGAGAAGAGATTTAACAACGGCGGGGTCAACACGGAGAAGATTTTTCAAGACATACGATCGATAGGCTTCCTTTAGTATAGAAATAGAAAGAAACATTGTACGATTAGTTGGGAAAATTGGTGTAATTTTGTTTTATACTAACAAGGTTGTATAGTTTGCCGAACCACTAGTTTGGTGGTGATGGCCGTGTGAATAAAAGTTAACTTTCAAAAAAAAAAAAAAATACGCAGCAGCAGCTCGAGACAACAACACAAACACTTTCATTTTATTTTTTTTTCTTCTTCATCACTTATCAACACCCACATATAGAAAACTCATATAATCATCATCCATCTTCACAACCATCTCTATCCTAGATCTAAAACCTACCATTTTCCTTATCCAAAAATTAAAGTGTGACAATTTGATTTAAAGATTTGGGGCTTTTTATGGAGGTTGAAGATTGAAAATAGTTGCATCATCATCCATTCATCCATTGTTTTCTATTTGTGGGTTGTAATCTCTACTCTTTTATTTATTAATTATGAACATGATTTGCATATGTCTATGTGTGTATTTGATTGTTTTTGTTATTGATATGGAGTAGTGATTCTTATATGTTTGCTTAGACAATTTAATGTTTTTCCCTTTATTGTTTATGGTTGATTGGTTGATAAACATTTATTTGTGGGTTTTGACTTTTTAGGGTCAAACTTTGATTAATTGATAAATTTGGTTAACATGACATGTATTAGTGCTTTGCAAATGACCGTTTGATTGAACTTGTATATGTTGGTGATTTTCCACCATGGTGTTTATGAACGTAAACCATATGTTGCTTTTGGAGTCAATTGGTCAAATAAGATCTATAAATTAATAAGTTGTAATTGCATTAAAAGATGACTGTCTAAATGTTTTTATAACTTATTAGCTCGGGTTGGGTACATAAAGGGACACCTACTTGTATTTTGATTTAACCCTCTTGAGTTGTTTTTCATGCCAAACGGTGGGAATGGGGAATACTTGTGACCGCAATACTCATTTTTATCGTTTCTAGTGATTTTAATGTCTAAATCTTTTATCGTAGATGATCGTCTAGTTAATTGAGTTGGATATTTTGTCATGCCATTTCTCAAGCAAAGGTCAAGTCCCACAAACAAGTGTTTGTCAACCCGGTTTCATTGTCTATTTAAATCAACCATGACCATTGCACGATAGGGGAAAACATGTCTAAGTGAACATATATGTTGATATTTGATTGCTTGTTTATTTTGTTTGTTTATTTGCTTAGTTTAGTTCTCATTTCCATTTTATGTTTTTCTTTAGTTTAAAAATCACCTTTCAAATCTTTTGTTTAATTAACAAAATTTAGCAATAACAGCAAACTTCTTTTCAATGGCTTCCAGAACTGTCTCTCTATGAATGTCAGGCACACCAGTAATGATGTCATGCAATTCAATCCACTCAGTGTATCCAAAATCAAATAGATTGTCAAGATCACAAGTTTCCCAGCTTGACTCATATCCTTCTCTTGTGATCCTGATGCTCGGAATGGACTTTCCTATTTTTTTTTCCAATTGAACCTTGGTGATTGGCTTTGGATGCCTTCTATAATTGAGTCTTTCAGTCACTTTTCTTTTCTTCAGAGCTTCCCACCTATCATGAGCTTCTATACTTGCCTTCACATCTTTCAACTTTTGTGATGGTTTAGAATGTACCACTACTTTCTTTTTGCCTTTGCCTTCATTTCTCTTTGATCCTACAACTGCCAGTTCTTCTTCATCTTCTTCATTCAGTGTTTCTTGAAGAACCTTAGCAACTTCAGGATCTGATTCAGTCACTGCCATCTTTTCTCTTTGCAGTCTGTCTTCCTTGACCATTTTGTATGCCATCTCAACTGTTACACCAAGTATTGGAGCCTGTTTAATTGCAAGCTCCCAATCTTTTTTTTATCAGTCAGAACCTTCACACCACTTGACTCAGCTTCATTTGGCCTTTTCTTTATCATAAATTGAGTCAAGTGGCTGTGTCTTCACTTGAAGAGGATTTTGCAGGTAATTCTTTGGGAGCTGGGTCAGCTTGAGATGACACAGCTTGTACAGGGTCAGCTTGGGAAGACTTCTTCTTTTCATCCACTTTCACAACACTCTCCACCTCAAATTCCTTCCTTATCTCTCCAACAACATTCATCACAACCTCAGTGGTCTCCCCCTCAATATTATCACCCTTCTCACCAGCCTCTTCATTCACATTCCCATCAATCTTTTCACCACCAGACTCAGATTCTGGCATTTTTATCTCCTTTTCACTTTCCTTCTCACCTTTCACATCTGAACCATACACAACCATTCTCCTATCATTGGCCTACCCTCAGCTCTAGCCTTTCTTTGTCTCTCTTTCAACTTCTCAAAGTACTTTTCAATTTCCTTGTCAACCAAAGCTCTTTCTCTTTCTTTCTCTAGTTCTTCCTGCTCAACTTCAGCAGCACTTTTCTCCCCCTTTTTGTCATCATCAGCAGGAAAAGAGCTAACTGGAGTGGCAAAAAGTCCTTTTAGATTGTGGTTGATCAAGTCAATTTTGACATTGTTAAGACATCAGGCTCTATATAAATCAACATAATCATCATGGAAGGAGCCAATTTTAGTTTTGACACTCTTGGAGACTTCAATCAATTCTTTCTTGAAATCAGCTTGTGATTTGTTTGCAGATCGAAGCTCTAAAGTGACGTCTCTTGTAAACTTGGTTGCACTTTTCTCAAACTGATCCAGAGTGCTCTTGTTTCTCTCATTTTCTTCATTGATTGCCTTTGTGAGACCATCAAGAGACTCTGTCAGCTTGGATTGGTTCTGCTGCATCAAGTCAACTGCCTTCTTCACACTTTCTTCTAGTGCAGTCTGATCTTGACACAACTTCTCCACCTTCTTGTCCGTCAATTCCTTATCCTTTTGGATCTTTTCCAAGCATTTGGTCAGCTGTAAGCTCTCAACCTTATAGGTTGAAGTGAACTCAGTGAGCTGACCCACCACATCTGAAAATGAGATAGTGACAGCTTGGGAAGGACTTGCAGTTGGCTTAAAAGCCATTGACTCTGGAAAGAGTAGCCTGCAATCCTGAAAATCAGGGTCAATTGGCTCATATAGAAGGGGGTGGAGGCTAAGGGAGTTTTGGTGAATTTTCTCATGAGAGTAAGTCCCATGAGCAGATCTGTCAGAAATGACAATGTGCTGGTCAGCCTGAGAAAGATTGACGTTTAATTCAGGCTGAGGGCCAGTGGGAATATGTTGATCATCAGATTGATCAACTCTTCCACTGGCATTTTCCATCAGATCATCCCTTGAGGATGGATGGGCAAGCACATCATCGAATGAAGAATCACTTCGGGAGATAGTGATTTTGTTCTCATTGGCATCGTGAGGACCACCAATGGTTCCCATTGCTGCACATGGGGCTAACATGACTGCCTTAAAGACATCCATGTAACCTACAGGATCCCTCTGTCCAAGGACAGATGCAGACACAGATCCTGCAGGTGTAATGTTTTGTGTAGAGGATTGCCCTTCAACAATGGTGTGTTGTTGCACCAAGGTATCCTTAGGGAGAATATTTGTGGCTTGTACCCCTCCTTGTGACATAGAAGGGGCATTGGCAGCCAGTGCAGACTCAGAGTGTAAGAGTGAAGGAGTCTGATCAGCTTGGGGAGGAGAAGCAGTGTCACAAGTGCGTTCGATACTTCTCTCCTTTGGCTGATCATCCTCAGAAATGATGTGCATTGACTCTGACTCTTGTTGGATCTGGGCTGGATCCATTGTTGTCCCTTTAATTGTAACATCCCAACCGTTTTGTGTTTGACTATTTGACTTTCCGTTAGTTAACATTAGGTTCGTTAAGTTATGTGCCTTATACGTGATTATGTGATTAAATGTTTATGTGATTAATGTGAAATGATTAATATGATGTTTAATGAAAGTAATCAAAGTAAAGTTAAGTAATTAAGTGCTTGATAGAGTGTTAAGACTCCCGGTAGAATGATAAGCTAAGAAAGTTAAGTTTAGAAGTTGAGGGCCCTAAGTGTAAGTTTAGGAGGGGATGGCCAGGGATTAGAGGGCAATTAGGCAGCCCTAATTGTCACAAAACATCTGCCATCATACGTGAGAAACCCTCCAGCCGATCCCCTCTCTTCCAAGCAAGTTTTCCCTCAAGATCCAATCGTTTCGTGCCGTTTTGATCAAGCTTTGTTTAGATCTTAGATCCCTTTCATCAAGTGCATGTATTATAGGTAATATTCTATTGGAATCTGATTAATTGAGTGATAGATGAGTATTCAACTCAGGCCATGGGGTGTGGGTTGGGTTATTTGATTAAACGTTTACCGATTTCATGTTACTCGGGTGATTGAATGAGTGATTCATGTTATAAAGGATTAAAGGATTGATTGATGGATTTAAGTCATTAAAAGTATTGTCAAAAAGGTTAATTTTATGTCTCCAGGTCGAATTAATGGTTGGTGTTCGTATGGGATTCGATTAAAGGATTAAAAAGTTTGATTTTGGTCGAACTAGGCTATATGCGGCGCACAGGATTTTCATGCGGCGCATATATGCCATTTGAAAAATGGATTTCAGTTGGGTGCCCGATATGCGGTGCATAGAAGTTCTATGCGGCGCATAGAATGGTGCTCAGAATGTTGGATGCTTTCTGTGACAAAATTCGATGATTTATGCGGCGCATACTCATTCCATGCGGCGCATAAATGCCCAGAATTGGGTTTGTGCGGCGCATGAGGCTTCCATGCGGCGCATAAAAGGGTCCAGTATGGTACTTAAGTTTTGTTTAGCTTATAGACCGATTTTAAACTTATTTTAGGTTGTCGGGAGCACTTAGCAAGCACCATAAGATACTTTTAACTCGTTGGTAAGTTGTACCAAGGTAAGATACACTACTTTGACATGCTGAGGGTTCAACAAAAACATGGTTTTCATATATTAACTTCCCAAATGATATCTTGATTGCTTATGGGTATTCGAGGTTACACGGGAGGTGATATGGGATATGTGAATGAACATTGAGGCCTGATATGCAGTCTCTATGATATGAAATGAAATGATGTGATATGAAATGATATGCTATGTTTTGAGATGTATTGAAATGTGCATGTTTGTATGGCTTGTTCATCTAGTTCACTAGACTTATTAGGTTGCCATGACACCTGCACGTTTAAGGGCCCAAACGTTAATGTGATTTGATGTGATGTGATATGTGCGAATGATCGAGCTATTTTACAGAGATGAAAGTGTTAAGCTTAACCCGTACATGCCTTTTCCAGGGTTGTGCGTTTGATGTGGTTTCTTGGGTGGCTCCTTGCAACGAGATCCAACGTGAAGAGTAATACATGAGGTCTGACCAACCCCACTTGTCTTGTACATACGGATTACTCCGGGCTTGGCTTGCCATTCCTTAACGACATTGATGTACTACCGAATGGTCGTTCATCTAGTCGGGTGTGACATATGTCTCACTCATAATGATGTATGTGTTATATGAGATGTAAAAGATGATTAGGCACATATAGGGTGGTTCATCCTAATATGAGTAAATTGATGCTATGATATGTTTAATGTGACTATATTTAACGACTCAAATGTACCTCTATAATGTTTTAAATGGACAAAAGCTTTATAAATTAATTGTTATCTTACTTAGCTAATTCGTTAGCTAACACTTGTTTCTTGAAATGTGTTGTCCCTTCAGGTTTAGCAAGCTATGTGGTGAATGATGAATAAGAGCGAGGCATGGGTAGATTGACTTGAAGATGGCTATAGTTTACCCATAGTGGCTGCTCACTTTAGACTTTTGAATCATGTTATGATATTTATGACTTGTAATCGTATTGTGGTCGGTTGTTTCATGTTGGGCAACCGATGGGTTTCCATTTAAACTTGTTTTGATGATATGGCTGGTAACACCAAGTAATAAATGACCCAAACAGATTCTGTGGTTTGGACTTTTCAAAGTTTAATTCCGCTTTCTTTTGACGCCGTTAGGCGAAAATTTTTGGAAATCCATATTTTAAAACGACAGTGTTACAAGTGGTATTAGAGAAATGGTTTAAGTGAACCAATGACTATAAGTTTACCATAGGAATTGGACTTAAACCGATAGAGAACAAGTTAGGCTTAAGTAGAAATGCTTAGCCTTTGAGATGAAATGCTTTAGGACGGGTTTGGGACTGAGTGAGAGTGTAGATTGAGGCATGAATGTGTTTATATGTTGCTGGAATAGATGTTATGTAGCCTTAATCTCTTTGTTCTCACTTTAACCTTTGCTAACCGTCGTCATTGCATTGTAGACATCATGGTTAACACTCGTACTAACAGTCAGCGTGAGAGAGCTACTCCAAGTAATGCTCCAGCTGATCAGAATGGGGCTGGAAATGGTGTTAACCAAAGGCCTCCTCGAAGGCCACTTCCGGGTGCACAGCCCACAAGGTCAGAAATTGATATGGCAAACCCAGTGATTGAACAGGTTCCTAATCAAGCTGAAATACATGAAGAGTTGAGGGCTATTCGAGCTCTTTTGATGAGGAATGAAGAGGAGTTGGCTCAAATGAGAGCTCAAAGGGAAGCTAGCTTGCATCGGGATGAGCATACTGATGGAAACTATTCCAACCGCTCAAACCGTGCTGAGCCATCTATGGTAAGGTCACAGGTTGCTCCTGAAAATGTTGTTGCTGATGTGAATGGTGGGGGAAATGTAGTGGAGCCTCGTGTGGTGGTTGCTCCTCGTGCCACTAACTTTAAGTATGATAGCTTCCAGAAGTGTGGTGCGAAAGAGTTTGATGGTACTCAGGATGCTGTAGGTGCTATGGAGTGGTTGAATGATATAGAGGTTGTGTTTACTTCATGTTATTGTCCCGAGGATATGAAAGTGTTGTGTGCTTCCCGTATGCTAAAGAAGAATGCCCGCAACTGGTGGAAATCTACTACTGTTTCATTGGCTCCCGAGGTACTAGCTGCTATGCCTTGGGGTACCTTCAGAGAGAAGTTTCTGGAAGAATATGTGGGCACTCGTGAATTAAGATTGATTGAGAAGGAGTTTAGAGCTTTAACCGCTAAGCCCGATGCCATAACTGAGTATGCTCACTCATTTATGGAAAAGCTCAAGTTTGTTGGTCACATGGTTCGTAGAGAAGCTGATCAGATTGAAGCTTACTGTGATGGTCTCCCTGCTAGTTATCGTGGCCTTTGTAGGCAACATACTACATTGTCTGCTGCGATTAAGGAGTCCAAAAGGTTAGATGATGATTTCAGGTCTGAAAAAGTGGTTGATAAAGCTGATGATAAGAAGTCGGGTTTCAAGATAAGGTTTAATGGGTCTTCAAATTCTGAATAACGGTTTAAAGGAGGTTCTTCCTCCCATAAAGGTAAAGATGATAAGAAGACTGCTCAATGGTGTTCAGCTTGGAAGGCCCCGCACAACGGGCCATGTTCTGAGAAAACAAAGAGATGTGACAAGTGTGGCAAGACGGGCCATGCTACCTCAGTTTGTAAGGATAAGACTCGTTGTTACAGGTGCCAAGAGATGGGCTATTTGATTTTAGATTGTCCCGTGAAGAAGAAAGAAGATGAGAAGAAGAATGATCAGCCCAAAGCTAAATCTCGTGCCTTTCAGATGACTACCGACCTTGCAAAGGAGAATGATGAGGTAGTAAGCGGTACTTTTCTTGTTAATTCAAAACCTGCTTCTGTTCTTTTTTATTCGGGTGCAAATAGGTCTTTTGTGTCTACCTTGTTTGCTCCTAAGCTTGAAAGAGTTACTATCCCCCTTGATTGTTCTATAGAGGTTGAAATTTCTAATGGTATTATTAGTGACATATGTGAGGGCTATGATGATTGTTCTATTGAGATTGAAGGTCGTTCTTTTCCGGTCCAGTTATTGCCTACTACTCTAGCCGGTTTTGATATAGTGATAGGTATGGATTGGTTGTCTCAAAATGATGCTACTATTATATGTTCTCAAAAGATCGTGTGTTTCTCTACTCCGAATGGTAAGGTCATTTCTGTTTATGGAGATAAGAAGAAAGGGAGCATAAAGATCATTAATTTGATGAAGGCTCTCAATTGCATTCGGCATAATAAGAATCACTTTCTTGCTTATGTTATCGATACACAAAAGGAGAAGTCTCCTACCTCTAATGTTGATGTAGTTTCTGAATTTTCTGATGTCTTTCCGGATGATCTTCCCGGTATTACTCCCGACCGAGAGGTCACTTTTCAGATTGATCTTGTACCCGGTGCTACTCCTATTGCAAAAGCACCATATCGTTTAGCTCCTACAGAAATGGAAGAGTTAATGTCTCAGCTTCAAGAGCTACTTGACAAAGGTTTCATACAACCAAGTTCCTCGCCTTGGGGAGCTCCGGTTCTCTTTGTCAAAAAGAAAGATGGCTCTATGCGCATGTGCATAGACTACCGTGAGCTGAATAAGCGAACGGTTAAGAATAAGTATCTTCTCCCGCGCATTGATGATCTCTTTGATCAGCTCCATGGTGCTTCTTACTTCTCTAAGATTGATTTACGGTCCGGTTATCATCAATTAAAGGTCAAAAACGAAGATGTAGCCAAGACAGCTTTTCGTACACGTTATGGGCACTATGAGTTTCTTGTCATGCCATTTGGGTTGACAAATGCTCCTGCCGCTTTTATGGATTTAATGAATCGGGTATGTCGCCCATTCTTAGATCATTTTGTGATTGTCTTTATTGATGATATTCTGATTTATTCTATGTCTAAAAAAGAGCACCGTGAGCACTTAAGAGTCGTCTTGAGGTTCTTAGGGAGAAGAAGTTATATGCAAAGTTCTCTAAGTGTGAATTCTGGCTTCGAGAAGTTCAATTTCTCGGGCATGTCATCTCTTCTGAAGGTATTAAAGTTGATCCCGCAAAGATTGAAGCTGTCTCTAAATGGGAACAGCCAAAGACACCTACGGAAATCAAGAGTTTTCTTGGTTTAGCGGGCTACTACCGAAGGTTCATTCAAGATTTCTCCCGTATAGCTAAGCCTATAACCGAATTGACAAAGAAAGGGGTGAAGTTTGTGTGGGCTGAAGCTCAAGAAAAGGTTTTCCAAATGTTAAAGACCAAGTTATGTGAAGCTCCAATCCTTGCCTTACCCGAAGGTACCAATGATCTTGTTGTTTATAGTGATGCTTCTATTTCAGGTTTGGGTTGTGTTCTAATGCAAAGGGACAAGGTTATTGCCTATGCTTCACGTCAGTTGAAGCCTCATGAAAAGAACTACCCGACCCATGATCTAGAGTTGGCTGCCGTGGTGTTTGCTTTGAAGTTAGTGGAGGCATTACTTATATAGCACTAAGTGTACCTTGTATACCGATCACAAAAGTTTGCAATATGTGTTCTCACAAAAGGAAATGAATGTAAGACAAAGGAGATGGATGGAACTTCTGAAAGATTATGATTGTGAGATTAAGTATCATCCCGGTAAAGCTAATGTGGTGGCGGATGCATTGAGTAGAAAGGTGCAGAATTTTTCTTGTAGATTGATGAGTATGGTTGTACAAGCTAAGTCTGGGTTACTTGACCGCATCAAGGAAGCCCAAGTTAAGGCTTTGATGAAGGATAACATTGACAAGGAAAGTATTGGAAAGAAGAAACGTCTTGAGATGGAAACGAACAGCCGTGGATTCAGGACATATAAGGGTCGAATTTGGGTACCATTACTTGATGGTAACCGAGAATTGATCCTTGAAGAAGCTCATAGGTCAAGGTATTCAGTTCACCCCGGTGCTACAAAAATGTATGCAGATTTGAGCCTATTTATTGGTGGCCGAACATTAAGGGAGAAGTTACACATTTTGTTGAAAGATGCTTGACTTGTGCACGGGTAAAAGCTGATCACAAAAAGCCATATGGAATGTTGCATCAATTAGAGATTCCGGAATGAAAATGGGATCATATTACTATGGATTTTGTGACCAAGTTGCCTAGGACTCCAAAGGGAAATGATATGATATGGGTTATTGTGGATAGGTTGACGAAGAGTGCTCATTTCTTAGCAACACGCCAAAATGTACCATTGACCAAGATGACGAAGATGTACATAGATGAAATTGTCGCAAAGCATGGTGTTCCTTTATCTATTGTTTCATATCGAGACACGAGGTATGTATCTAGTTTTTGGAAAAGTCTTCAACGAGAGTTAGGTACTAGAGTAAGTTTGAGCACGGCCTATCATCCTCAAACAGATGGGCAAAGTGAAAGAACGATTCAAACCTTGGAGGATATGTTGAGGGCTTGTGTATTAGAGTATGGTGGAGCATGGGATGATCGTTTGAAGTTGATTGAATTTGCTTATAATAACAGCTATCATGCGAGTAATGGAATGCTACCATTTGAAATGCTTTATGGTAGAAGGTGTAGGACTCCAAGTTGTTGGATGGAGCCCAGCGAAAAGCAAATTACAGGTCCCGAAATATAGAAATCACAGCTGAAAAAGTTAATGTTGCAAAGGAAGCACTTCGTGTAGCTAGAGAACGACAGAAAACTTATGCCGACAAGAAAAGAAGGCCGGTTGAGTTTGAAGTTGGTGATATGGTGATGCTGAAAGTTTCCCCATGGAAGGGAGTTATCCGTTTGGGAATGAAAGGAAAGTTAAGTCCACGATTTATTGGACCATTTAAGATTCTGAAGCGTATCAAAGATGTGGCGTATCAATCGGAATTGCCTCCAGAATTGGATGAAATCCATAACACATTTCATGTCTCTTATTTGAGGAAGTGTTTGGCGGAGGAGTCTAGTGTTATTCCTATTGAAGATGTGAGTATTGACCCAAGGAAAAGAATGATTGAGGAACCAGTAGCAATATTTGGGAGAAGGCAAAAGAAACTACGTCGGAAAATGATTGACCTTGTGTTGATTCAAATGGAAGCATAACCATGGTGAAAGTCTAACTTGGGAAACCGAATCAGTGATGAAGGAGAAGTATCCAGAGTTGTTCCTTACTGATGAGATTCCGAGGACGGAATCCTCTTAAGGGGGAGGTAATTGTAACATCCCAACCGTTTTGTGTTTGACTATTTGACTTTCCGTTAGTTAACGTTAGGTTCGTTAAGTTATGTGCCTTATACGTGATTATGTGATTAATGTGAAATGATTAATATGATGTTTAATGAAAGTAATCAAAGTAAAGTTAAGTAATTAAGTGCTTGATAGAGTGTTAAGACTCCCGGTAGAATGATAAGCTAAGAAAGTTAAGTTTAGAAGTTGAGGGGCCCTAAGTGTAAGTTTAGGAGGGGATGGCCAGGGATTAGAGGGCAATTAGGCAGCCCTAATTGTCACAAAACATCTGCCATCATACGTGAGAAACCCTCCAGCCGATCCCCCTCTCTTCCAAGCAAGTTTTCCCTCAAGATCCAATCGTCTCGTGCCGTTTTGATCAAGCTTTGTTTAGGTCTTAGATCCCTTTCATCAAGTGCAGGTATTATAGGTAATATTCTCTTTGGAATCTGATTAATTGAGTCATAGATGAGTATTCAACCCAGGCCATGGGGTGTGGGTTGGGTTATTTGATTAAACGTTTACCGATTTCATGTTACTCGGGTGATTGAATGAGTGATTCATGTTATAAAGGATTAAAGGATTGATTGATGGATTTAAGTCATTAAAAGTATTGTCAAAAAGGTTAATTTTATGTCTCCAGGTCGAATTAATGGTTGGTGTTCGTATGGGATTCGATTAAAGGATTAAAAAGTTGGATTTTGGTCGAACTAGGCTATATGCGGCGCACAGGATTTTCATGCGGCGCATATATGCCATTTGAAAAATGGATTTCAGTTGGGTGCCCGATATGCGGCGCATAGAATGGTGCTCAGAATGTTGGATGCTTTCTGTGACAAAATTCGATGATTTATGCGGCGCATACTCATTCCATGCGGCGCATAAATGCCCAGAATTGGGTTTGTGCGGCGCATGAGGCTTCCATGCGGCGCATAAAAGGGTCCAGTATGGTACTTAAGTTTTGTTTAGCTTATAGACCGATTTTAAACTTATTTTAGGTTGTCGGGAGCACTTAGCAAGCACCATAAGATACTTTTAACTCGTTGGTAAGTTGTACCAAGGTAAGATACACTACTTTGACACGCTGAGGGTTCAACAAAAACATGGTTTTCATATATTAACTTCCCAAATGATATCTTGATTGCTTATAGGTATTCGGGGTTACACGGGAGGTGATATGGAATATGTGAATGACCATTGAGGCCTGATATGCAGTCCCTATGATATGAAATGAAATGATGTGATATGAAATGATATGCTATGTTTTGAGATGTATTGAAATGTGCATGTTTGTATGGCTTGTTCATCTAGTTCACTAGACTTATTAGGTTGCCATGACACGTGCACGTTTAAGGGCCCAAACGTTAATGTGATTTGATGTGATGTGATATGTGCTAATGCTCGAGCTATTTTACAGAGATGAAAGTGTTAAGCTTAACCAGTACATGCCTTTGCCAGGGTTGTGCGTTTGATGTGGTTGCTTGGGTGGCTCCTTGCAACGAGGTCCAACGTGAAGAGTAATACGGGAGGTCTGACCAACCCCACTTGTCTTGTACATACGGATTACTCCGGGATTGGCTTGCCATTCCTTAACGACATTGATGTACTACCGAATGGTCGGTGTGACTTATGTCTCACTCATAATGATGTATGTGTTATATGAGATGTAAAAGATGATTAGGCACATATAGGGTGGTTCATCCTAATATGAGTAAGTTGATGCTATGATATGTTTAATGTGACTATATTTAACGACTCAAATGTACCTCTATAATGTTTTAAATGGACAAAAGCTTTATAAATTAAGTGTTATCTTACTTAGCTAATTCGTTAGCTAACACTTGTTTCTTGAAATGTGTTGTCCCCTCAGGTTTAGCAAGCTATGTGGTGAATGATGAATAAGAGCGAGGCATGGGTAGATTGACTTGAAGATGGCTATAGTTTACCCATAGTGGCTGCTCACTTTAGACTTTTGAATCATGTTATGATATTTATGACTTGTAATCGTATTGTGGTCGGTTGTTTCATGTTGGGCAACCGATGGGTTTCCATTTAAACTTGTTTTGATGATATGGCTGGTAACACCAAGTAATAAATGACCCAAACAGATTCTGTGGTTTGGACTTTTCAAAGTTTAATTCCGCTTTCTTTTGACGCCGTTAGGCGAAAATTTTTGGAAATCCATATTTTAAAACGACAGGTGTTACAAGTGGTATCAGAGAAATGGTTTAAGTGAACCAATGACTATAAGTTTACCATAGGAATTGGACTTAAACCGATAGAGAACAAGTTAGGCTTAAGTAGGAATGCTTAGCCTTTGAGATGAAATGCTTTAGGACGGGTTTGGGACTGAGTGAGAGTGTAGATTGAGGCATGAATGTGTTTATATGTTGCTGGAATAGATGTTATGTAGCCTTAATCTCTTTGTTCTCACTTTAACCTTTGCTAACCGTCGTCATTGCATTGTAGACATCATGGTTAACACTCGTACTAACAGTCAGCGTGAGAGAGCTACTCCAAGTAATGCTCCAGCTGATCAGAATGGGGCTGGAAATGGTGTTAACCAAAGGCCTCCTCGAAGGCCACTTCCGGGTGCACAGCCCACAAGGTCAGAAATTGATAGGGCAAACCCAGTGATTGAACAGGTTCCTAATCAAGCTGAAATACATGAAGAGTTGAGGGCTATTCGAGCTCTTTTGATGAGGAATGAAGAGGAGTTGGCTCAAATGAGAGCTGAAAAGGAAGCTAGCTTGCATCAGGATGAGCATACTGATGGAAACTATTCCAACCGCTCAAACCGTGCTGAGCCATCTATGGTAAGGTCACAGGTTGCTCCTGAAAATGTTGTTGCTGATGTGAATGGTGGGGGAAATGTAGTGGAGCCTCGTGTGGTGGTTGCTCCTCGTGCCACTAACTTTAAGTATGATAGCTTCCAGAAGTGTGGTGCGAAAGAGTTTGATGGTACTCAAGATGTTGTAGGTGTTGTGGAGTGGTTGGATAACATAGAGGTTGTGTTTACTTCATGTTATTGTCCCGAGGATATGAAAGTGTTGTGTGTTTCACATATGCTAAAGAAGAATGCCCGCAACTGGTGGAAATCTACTACTGTTTCATTGGCTCCCGAGGTACTAGCTGCTATGCCTTGGGGTACCTTCAGAGAGAAGTTTCTGGAAGAATAGGTGGGCACTCGTGAATTGAGATTGATTGAGAAGGAGTTTAGAGCTTTAACCGCTAAGCCCGGTGCCATAACTGAGTATGCTCACTCATTTATGGAAAAGCTCAAGTTTGTTGGTCACATTGTTCGTAGAGAAGTTGATCAGATTGAAGCTTACTGTGATGGTCTCCCTGCTAGCTATCGTGGCCTTTGTAGGCAACATACTACATTGTCTGCTGCGATTAAGGAGTCCAAAAGGTTAGATGATGATTTCAGGTCTGAAAAAGTGGTTGATAAAGCTGATGATAAGAAGTCGGGTTTCAAGAGAAGGTTTAATGGGTCTTCAAATTCTGGAAAACGGTTTAAAGGAGGTTCTTCCTCCCATAAAGGTAAATATGATAAGAAGACTGCTCCATGGTGTTCAGCTTGCAAGGCCCCGCACAACGGGCCATGTTCTGAGAAGACAAAGAGATGTGACAAGTGTGGCAAGACGGGCCATGCTACCTCAGTTTGTAAGGATAAGACTCGTTGTTACAGGTGCCAGGAGACGGGCCATTTGATTGCAGATTGTCCCGTGAAGAAGAAAGAAGATGAGAAGAAGAATGATCAGCCCAAAGCTAAATCTCGTGCCTTTCAGATGACTACCGACCTTGCAAAGGAGAATGATGAGGTAGTAAGCGGTACTTTTCTTGTTAATTCAAAACCTGCTTCTGTTCTTTTGATTCGGGTGCAAATAGGTCTTTTGTGTCTACCTTGTTTGCTCCTAAGCTTGAAAGAGTTACTACCCCCTTGATTGTTCTATAGAGGTTGAAATTGCTAATGGTACTATTAGTGACATATGTGAGGGTTATGATGATTGTTCTATTGAGATTGAAGGTCGTTCTTTTCCGGTTCAGTTATTGCCTACTACTCTAGCCGATTTTGATATAGTGATAGGTATGAATTGGTTGTCTCAAAATGATGCTACTATTACATGTTCTCAAAAGATCGTGCGTTTCTCTACTCCGGATGGTAAGGTCATTTATGTTTATGGAGATAAGAAGAAAGTGAGCATAAAGATCATTAATTTGATGAAGGCTCTCAATTGCATTCGGCATAATAACAATCACTTTCTTGCGTATGTTATCGATACACGAAAGGAGAAGTCTCCTACCTCTAATGTTGATGTAGTTTCTAAATTTTCTGATGTCTTTCCGGATGATCTTCCCGGTATTCCTCCCGACCGAGAGGTCACTTTTTAGATTGATCTTGTACCCGGTGCTACTCCTATTGCAAAAGCACCATATCGTTTAGCTCCTACAGAAATGAAAGAGTTAATGTCCCAGCTTCAAGAGCTACTTGACAAAGGTTTCATACAACCAAGTTCCTCACCTTGGGGAGCTCCGGTTCTCTTTGTCAAAAAGAAAGATGGCTCTATGCGCATGTGCATAGACTACCGTGAGCTGAATAAGCGAACGGTTAAGAATAAGTATCCTCTCTCGCGCATTGATGATCTCTTTGATCAGCTCCATGGTGCTTCTTACTTCTCTAAGATTGATTTACGGTCCGGTTATCATCAATTAAAGGTCAAAAAGGAAGATGTAGCCAAGACAGCTTTTCGTACACGTTATGGGCACTATGAGTTTCTTGTCATGCCATTTGGGTTGACAAATGCTCCTGCCGCTTTTATGGATTTAATGAATCGGGTATGTCGCCCATTCTTAGATCATTTTGTGATTGTCTTTATTGATGATATTCTGATTTATTCTAAGTCTAAAGAAGAGCACCGTGAGCACTTAAGAGTCGTTCTTGAGGTTCTTAGGGAGAAGAAGTTATATGCAAAGTTCTCTAAGTGTGAATTCTGGCTTCAAGAAGTTCAATTTCTCGGGCATGTCATCTCTTCTGAAGGTATTAAAGTTGATCCCGCAAAGATTGAAGCTATCTCTAAATGGGAACAGCCAAAGACACCTACGGAAATCAAGAGTTTTCTTGGTTTAGCGGGCTACTACCGAAGGTTCATTCAAGATTTCTCCCGTATAGCTAAGCCTATGACCGAATTGACAAAGAAAGGGGTGAAGTTTGTGTGGGCTGAAGCTCAAGAAAAGGCTTTCCAAACGTTAAAGACCAAGTTATGTGAAGCTCCAATCCTTGCCTTACCCGAAGGTACCGATGATCTTGTTGTTTATAGTGATGCTTCTATTTCAGGTTTGGGTTGTGTTCTAATGCAAAGGGACAAGGTTATTGCCTATGCTTCACGTCAGTTGAAGCCTCATGAAAAGAACTACCCGACCCATGATCTAGAGTTGGCTGCCGTGGTGTTTGCTTTGAAGTTGTGGAGGCATTACTTATATGGCACTAAGTGTACCTTGTATACCGATCACAAAAGTTTGCAAATGCTCTCACAAAAGGAAATGAATGTAAGACAAAGGAGATGGATGGAACTTCTGAAAGATTATGATTGTGAGATTAAGTATCATCCCGGTAAAGCTAATGTGGTGGCGGATGCATTGAGTAGAAAGGTGCAGAATTTTTCTTGTAGATTGATGAGTATGGTTGTACAAGCTAAGTCTGGGTTACTTGACCGCATCAAGTAAGCCCAAGTTAAGGCTCTGATGAAGGATAACATTGACAAGGTAAGTATTGGAAAGAAGAAACGTCTTGAGATGGAAACGAACAGCCGTGGATTCAGGACATATAAGGGTCGAATTTGGGTACCATTACTTGATGGTAACCGAGAATTGATCCTTGAAGAAGCTCATAGGTCAAGGTATTCAGTTCACCCCGGTGCTACAAAAATGTATGCAGATTTGAGGCCTATTTATTGGTGGCCGAACATTAAGGGATAAGTTGCACATTTTGTTGAAAGATGCTTGACTTGTGCACGGGTAAAAGCTGATCACAAAAAGCCATATGGAATGTTGCATCAATTAGAGATTCCGGAATGGAAATGGGATCATATTACTATGGATTTTGTGACCAAGTTGCCTAGGACTCCAAAGGGAAATGATATGATATGGGTTATTGTGGATAGGTTGACGAAGAGTGCTCATTTCTTAGCAACACGCCAAGATGTACCATTGACCAAGATGGCGAAGATGTACATAGATGAAATTGTCTCAAAGCATGGTGTTCCTTTATCTATTGTTTCAGATCGAGACACGAGGTATGTATCTAGTTTTTGGAAAAGTCTTCAACGAGAGTTAGGTACTAGAGTAAATTTGAGCACGGCCTATCATCCTCAAACTGATGGGCAAAGTGAAAGAACGATTCAAACCTTGGAGGATATGTTGAGGGCTTATGTATTAGAGTATGGTGGAGCATGGGATGATCATTTGAAGTTGATTGAATTTGCTTATAATAACAGCTATCATGCAAGTATTGGAATGCCACCATTTGAAATGCTTTATGGTAGAAGGTGTAGGACTCCAAGTTGTTGGATGGAGCCCGGCGAAAAGCAAATTACATGTTCCGAAATAATAGAAATCACAGCTGAAAAAGTTAATGTTGCAAAGGAAGCACTTCGTGTAGCTAGAGAATGACAGAAAACTTATGCCGACAAGAAAAGAAGGCCGGTTGAGTTTGAAGTTGGTGATATGGTGATGCTGAAAGTTTCCCCATGGAAAGGAGTTATTCGTTTTGGAAAGAAAGGAAAGTTAAGTCCACGATTTATTGGACCATTTAAGATTCTGAAGCGTATCAAAGATGTGGCGTATCAATTGGAATTGCCTCCAGAATTGGATGGAATCCATAACATCTTTCAACTTTTGTGATGGTTTAGAATGTACCACTACTTTCTTTTTGCCTTTGCCTTCATTTCTCTTTGATCCTACAACTGCCAGTTCTTCTTCATCTTCTTCATTCAGTGTTTCTTGAAGAACCTTAGCAACTTCAGGATCTGATTCAGTCACTGCCATCTTTTCTCTTTGCAGTCTGTCTTCCTTGACCATTTTGTATGCCATCTCAACTGTTACACCAAGTATTGGAGCCTGTTTAATTGCAAGCTCCCAATCTTTTTTTTATCAGTCAGAACCTTCACACCACTTGACTCAGCTTCATTTGGCCTTTTCTTTATCATAAATTGAGTCGAGTGGCTGTGTCTTCACTTGAAGAGGATTTTGCAGGTATTTCTTTGGGAGCTAGGTCAGCTTGAGATGACACAGCTTGTACAGGGTCAGCTTGGGAAGAATTCTTCTTTTCATCCACTTTCAGAACACTCCACCTCAAATTCCTTCCTTATCTCTCCAACAACATTCATCACAACCTCAGTGGTCTCCCCCTCAATATTATCACCCTTCTCACCAGCCTCTTCATTCACATTCCCATCAATCTTTTCACCACCAGACTCAGATTCTGGCATTTTTATCTCCTTTTCACTTTCCTTCTCACCTTTCACATCTGAACCATACACAACCATTCTCCTATCATTGGCCTACCCTCAGCTCTAGCCTTTCTTTGTCTCTCTTTCAACTTCTCAAAGTACTTTTCAATTTCCTTGTCAACCAAAGCTCTTTCTCTTTCTTTCTCTAGTTCTTCCTGCTCAACTTCAGCAGCACTCTTCTCCCCCTTTTTGTCATCATCAGCAGGGAAAGAGCTAACTGGAGTGGCAAAAAGTCCTTTTAGATTGTGGTTGATCAAGTCAATTTTGACATTGTTAAGACATCAGGCTCTATATAAATCAACATAATCATCATGGAAGGAGCCAATTTTAGTTTTGACACTCTTGGAGACTTCAATCAATTCTTTCTTGAAATCAGCTTGTGATTTGTTTGCAGATCGAAGCTCTAAAGTGACGTCTCTTGTAAACTTGGTTGCACTTTTCTCAAACTGATCCAGAGTGCTCTTGTTTCTCTCCTTTTCTTCATTGATTGCCTTTGTGAGACCATCAAGAGACTCTGTCAGCTTGGATTGGTTCTGCTACATCAAGTCAACTGCCTTCTTCACACTTTCTTCTAGTGCAGTCTGATCTTGACACAACTTCTCCACCTTCTTATCCGTCAATTCCTGATCCTTTTGGATCTTTTCCAAGCATTTGGTCAGCTGTGAAGCTCTCAACCTTATAGGTTGAAGTGAACTCAGTGAGCTGACCCACCACATCTGAAAATGAGATAGTGGCAGCTTGGGAAGGACTTGCAGTTGGCTTAAAAGCCACTGACTCTGGAAAGAGCAGACTGCAATCCTTAAAATCAGGGTCAATTGGCTCATATAGAAGGGGGTGGAGGCTAAGGGAGTTTTGGTGAATTTTCTCATGAGAGTGAGTCTCATGAGCAGATCTATCAGAAATGACAATGTGCTGGTCAGCCTGAGAAAGATTGACATTTAATTCAGGCTGAGGGCCAGTGGGAATATGTTGATCATGAGATTGATCAACTCCTCTACTGGCATCTTCCATCAGATCATCCCTTGAGGATGGATGGGCAAGCACATCATCGAATGAAGAATCACTTCGGGAGATAGTGATTTTGTTCTCATTGGCATCGTGAGGACCACCAATGGTTCCCATTGCTGCACATGGGGCTAACATGATTGCCTTAAAGACATCCATGTAACCTACAGGATCCCTCTGTCCAAGGACAGATGCAGACACAGATCCTGCAGGTGTAATGTTTTGTGTAGAGGATTGAACATCTAAAATCCAACACGTAATCCAATGCATATGAATGAACGTAATTCAAGGGATCAATGTTAGATTAAGCGAGATCATAGTCGGTTTCAAAATCAAATAATGCCATAGTATAACGACCGTTA
>CM067167.1:93666784-93781784 GCA_034093135.1 Erigeron breviscapus
CAGAATATATGCTATACAACGATTAGGCAGCTAACCTACACACATATTCTCAGAGCATGTGCTATACACCGAATAGGCAGTTATCCTATACACATATTCAATCATTCGTATTCCACTTTGGGTTATACCCGTGGAACTCGTAAGTCATAGTGCCAATTAAACGATACACTATGGGATAAGCTTATCACTCAATCTTAGTTTATACTCGAGTTCATTTTCTATAGGCAAGCTACATCATAAGCTACCTATATTCAACATATCAAGGCCCTTATTAATGTGCACAAGTGATCATACAATCCTATGATAACTAGTGTCACTATCATCTAACTCATCAACGCAAGAGTTAAATTAAACATTATGCAATCAACCTTAACAACTAGTCAAGTTAATAAAGCATAATAACCATATCATTAAACCATTCTTACAAGTATAACAACAGCCCATAATCATCATTTAACTCATCAACATGAAAGTTAAATCAATATTTATGCAATTAACCTTAACAACAAGTCAAGTTAATAAAGCATAATAACCGTATCACTTTACTATTCTTACTAGCATAAAAACATCCCATAATCACCCTCCCAACATGGTTCAATCAATCAAATGAACCTAAGGGTGTCAATAATCCAAGAACAATTATCAATCAATTCCATTCAA
Organism: Erigeron breviscapus; assembly: GCA_034093135.1. NCBI lineage: Eukaryota > Viridiplantae > Streptophyta > Magnoliopsida > Asterales > Asteraceae > Erigeron > Erigeron breviscapus. Next base: position 93,667,445 of record CM067167.1, read on the forward strand.
CCCGCAATAGATTAATTAACATAATTAAGCTACGGTTGAGTCTTTTGCAATCACAATGGGTAAACAACAATCCCACCCACATGCATACGTAAAATATAGTCCCAAAGTATCCCATAATAGATTAAACCCTTCCCCCAATGCCCATTCCAACATATAGGACATGAAAGTATGTTTAAACTACGTTTGACACTTTGAAAATGGACAATTTTGATTGTGTTCGCAGGGATAACCAATATCTTACCTTAGTACAGCTCACAACACTTTGCAAAGTACTTTATTATGCTCAAAATGTTCTCCCGGGTACCTAGAACAAGTATAAGATCAACTTATAAGCTACCACAAAGCCTAAGTGCAAAATAGGGAAATTTCAGCATGTTCCCAGCTTTGCGCCATCTACTTGACAACGACTTTGGGAGGTCAAGAAGACCAGATACAACAAAACTCAGTTCTAGACATTTGTTGGGCACTCAAAGGCCTTTTCAAAAATGTAAGGTTTGGCTCTTGAAGAGCTTTAATGAAAGAGATATGATTTTTACAAAAACAAACCTGTAGCCTCGTCAGAAATCCGACCAGTTCTGAAGATCGTCATTTTAAGCACTCTTATGAGCAAAACCAGAAGAAACTTCGTTCTTATGAAATTTCACCGACACTTGGACCTTTCCAAAAATATAAGATTCGACTTCTAATTCATTCAGATGAATCTTCTATGATGTTTGCAAGATGACTGAAAATTTCAGTCCTATAGAGTCCTTAAATTCAACTTGAAACTTCAAGTGATGAACCCAAGACTTTATGAACTTGATTGTTTTGTGTTATGAATGTGAGAGAGAGAGGAAAGAGCAGAGATGGATGATATAATGATCATCAAATGCTTGCTTATATAGCCCAAGAGTTGCAACTAAGTGCCAATAACACACACCTTGGCCATGAGGTGTTCATCATGTGTTTACAACTCATCCTTGAGTGTAATGGCTGAAACTTTGGCCTTAAAACAAACTAGAATTCAGTAGGAACATGTTCATTGCATGATTACAATCTATAATCCAAGTCTTGGTTAGTTTGTGTGGGGTTTATGTCAAGAACACAAGCTTGACTTGACTAATTGACTTTGGTTGACTCTAGACTTTGATTCTTGCTTGTATTTGTATAATTAATTGTAGTAATTAGTTAATGAAAGTATTTTTTTACTTTTATCCATTTGGTTATAATTCAATTACATGTATATATATATTTATTAGTAGCTAATTTAGGTACACAATTGCATATAAACATATAAGCACAAATAATACATATATGGTAACTAATCAAAATGTATACCCATATATACATATGATTAATTATCTTTACACATATAATATTTCATTCATATAATTACATTATACCTTAATTGATTCGTAAAATTACGTGAATCTAGACGAGTCGAAACATGGTTGACTAACAAGTCAAAGTCAACTAATAAACGAAATAAAGATTTTGGGATGTTACACTTTGTAAACAAGTCAGCTAACTGATTATCTGTTGGAATGAAGTAGAGTTCAACATCTTCTTTCATCACATGATCTCTAATGAAATGATATCTTATATCAATATGCTTGGTCCTTGAATGAAGCACAGGATTGTTGGAAATTGCTATGGCACCGGTATTGTCACAAAAGATTGGAGTTTTTGATGCAGTGACACCATAATCTTGAAGCTGATATTGCATCCAAAGAAATTGAGAGCAACAACTCCTTGCAGCAACATATTCAGCTTCTGCAGTAGAAATAGAAACTGAATGCTGCTTTTTGCTGGACCACCTTACAAGTCTATTGCCAAGCAATTGACAAACTCCTGAAGTGCTTTTTCTATCAATCTTACAGCCTGCAAAGTCAGAATTTGAATAGCCAATTAGATCAAATCCTGAGTCTTTGGGATACCAAAGACCCAGATTGGGACTACCTTTAAGGTATCTAAAGATTCTTTTCACAGCCTTAAGATGAGATTCTTAGGACTAGCTTGATATCTTGCACAAAGACATGTAGCAAACATAATATCTGGTCTACTAGCAGTTAAGTAAAGTAGAGATCCTATCATACCCCTATAAGCTGTGGTGTCAACAGATTTGCCATTTTTATCTTCACCCAGCTTATCACCAGTTCCCATAGGAGTTTTCATATACTTTCTCACAAACAAAGTCTTGTCAACATTACCTCTTTTGAATTTGTTAACCAAAAGAAATTTAGACAAAGTATCATACCATGCCCTTGGAGCTTGCTTCAAGCCATAGAGAGCTTTGTTAAGCTTAAAAACATGATCAAGAAACTTTGAACTTTCAAAACCTGGAGGCTGTTCAACATAGACTTCTTCTTCCAATTTTCCATTAAGAAATGCGCTCTTCACATCCATTTGATAGACTTTGAAACCTTTGTGAGCAGAGAAGGCCAAGAACATTCTGATTGCCTTTAGTCTTGCCACAGGAGCAAACGTCTCATCATAATCAATTCCATCCTCTTATCTGTAACCAAGAGCTACCAATCTTGCTTTGTTTCTGGTCACAACTCCCCTCTCATCCATTTTGTTTCTATAGACCCACTTGGTTCCAATTACAGTTTTGTGATGAGGTCTTGGAACAAGTTCTCAAACCTTGTTTCTTTCAAACTGTGTTAATTCATCTTGCATAGCATTTACCCAAGATGGATCTGCCAAAGCTTCATCAATCTTAGTTGGTTCCACCTTACTCACAAAATTAACAAACATGCAAAAATTGTCTGTTGCCTTTTTTCTTGTTTTAACACCAGAAAGAGGATCACCAATGATTTGATTGATTGGATGACTCATTGTCCATTTGGTTACATGAGTTGAATTGTTTCCAACTGGGACAATAGACTGATTCAGATTAGATGATCCAGCATGATCAGCTTGAGGAGGGGGCTGATTAGCTTGGACTGGAAAAGAGGAATCTGAGTCAGCTTGAGCATCATTTGATAGATTAAGAAATTTCTTCAGTAGGAGTTGGATCAGCTTGCACATTTTCAAAGATTGGAACATCTTCTTCTTCTTCAATAAGTTGCTCCCCCTGAGTTTGAGCATTATCAGTTCCAACTGGAGGATTAGTTGGAGGCTCATTCTCAGGTACATCCAGTTCTTCAAAATTGAAATCTTCATCTTCAGGAGGAGAGTAGTCTGGCCTAGAACAACCTTCATCAATGTTTACATTTACAGAGTTTTCAATTGTTTTAGTTCTTTTGTTGTAAACTCTGTAGGCCTTCATCATTGTTGCATATCCAAGTAGGATACCTTCATCTGCTTTCTCATCAAACTTTCCAAGATGGTCTTTCTGATTTAAAATGTAACAGGGACTCCTAAACATTCTTAGGAAACCAATTTCAGGTTTTCTCCCCCTAAGAAGTTCATATGCAGTCTTCTGGTGCCTTTTCACAATAAGAGATCTGTTCTGGGTAAAGCAAGCTGTGTGAACTGCTTCAGCCCAGAAATGAGACTTGACATTGTTTTGAGCCATCATGGATTTGGCAGCTTCAATAAGAGTTCTGTTTCTTCTTTCTGCATGTTATAACACGATTTCTATTACTGAACTCAATTCATCAATGGCGGTTTGTTAGTGTGTGTTCTTGGTGTTTGTGTGTGTTTTGAGAGAGAATTAGGTATTAAACTGGCTGTTTGGATTAATGTGTGTGTGAAAAAAGGTTTCAAATGATACAAGTGTTATGATTTCTAAGGTGTGAGGGGTTATTTATAGTCTAACTATACAATTATGCTAATTATCACAATTAGCCCCTCAACCTTAGTAATCATTTATCTATGACTTAACAACAAGAAAGTCCTCTAATCTAAATTACAATTTATCACTATTTTTGGATTTCTAACATTCTCCCCCTTAGTGATATATTGTAATGAATGAAGTACGTGTTATCTTGTCTTGTAGGAATGAAATTGATGAGCCCGGTGGTGAAGACAATTGGTGTGTTGAAACAAGTCTTCAAAGCTTTCTCTTTTGTCTTTGGAGAACTTGATTCAGCCTTGGTCTTGGACTTCTTGAAATTAAATCATGTGATGATTCTCAATGTTCTTTTTGAACAGAGAATAACGAATGTGTGTGTATGTTGAATCTTCGAGAATTGTTGAATCATGAATCAGAGTTGTCTTTTGAAATGCAGAAGAGATGAATCTTGGTTTTGATTCTTCAATCTTCGATTCTTGAGTGAAATTCAACTTCTTGAAACAAAGTTTCATGAATATGGACTCTCCCCCTTGATGTATGCATTGGAATTTCTTGATAAAATGTTTGTTGTATGAATTGAAGATCTTGAATGACGTGTGTTTGATGAAGACTCTTTTGACTTGAATCTTCTAACCAATCTTTCAACCTTTTTGAAGCTTTGATCTTTTTCACATCAACTTGAACACTTTGGAGAGTAAGCATTTGAATGAAGTTTGGATGAAATTCTTATGAAGTAATCATGCTCCCCCTCAATCCATGAGTATAAACACTTTTGGAGCGTCTTTGGACTTTTGAAGCATCTTGAGTGACAATCCTTCTGAATACAAGGGACTATTGACACATCATAACGAATTTTCTTCTCCCTATATTGAAACAACCAAACACAAACTTTTCTCCTTGTTTTCCTTAACAAACACTGAATCAATCATTATATTTTCTCCTCTTCATAATGACAAACTTGGGAACCAATGTCATTATGTTCAATTTTGATTGATTAAATGTCAAAAAGAATCTTGCATTTGGAGAAATATCGTATTATGGTGTTGGTGTAATCTGAGTTTGTTTGATAAGAAATGAAACCAGATAAGAATAATCCGTTAGCATAAACAAAAATCGAAAGGATTAATGACATGACCGATAGAAATGTATAACATTTTTTGGATTTCCTATGTATCATTGAAATATGCACAAAACAAGTCTCTAACATAGTTCGGTCTGCGGCTTTTCAACCACGAGATTGCTTCAAAGAATATAAATCATGGTTAGTACAGCCGAAGCGTTGATAACCATAATCTATTATCCTTAAAGGCTTTTAGGAAAAACCGAAGTCACTTAGACTTTTCGTTAACTCAATAATCACATAAATGTAATTACGAGACCTACTTTCAATGTTGGAAAAGATGGTAGCATTGGTAGGATTTCCATTCGATCATCGTGGAATATCAATTAAGATATCACTACGAATGTTCCGGCTATATCACAAAGATAAGCATTAATATCACAAAGATATGACTCGAATGTGTTCTAAGAAGAATAAATGATGATCAAATTAATGACCAATCAAAATAGCTCTAGACACAACGTGATCAAATGAAGTCGGGGACTGGAGCAGAATGTCACCCTTTTTCAATATCAACATCTTCCAAATGAAGAGTCAATAGAAATGTGAAAATCTCCGTGAGAAATGAAACAAGCATTTGTTAAGAAATACTTGAGTGGTTAGGAATGATGTGCATTGCTTCACTGGGTCCATGAAGACTTCTTCAATATCGAGATATCAACAAATGACATCCGATAGAAACGTGTTTTACCCGGCTTTTTAGAATTTGGTGAGGGCTTTTGTTTCTTTTAGCCCTTTCTCACATCATCATTTCACCGTAACCTCTCACTTTTCGACTTTACTCCCTCCATCCTAGTTGCACAACATCAACATCACTCAAAATACCCTCACTATCTAATGAAAGAAGTGAATACTCCTGGGTTAGAATTCATCGGCGATGATGAAATTCATGGAGCAAATTTTGAGAAAAACTTATCTCTCATGTGCACACTAATCACCGAACTTCTTTTGAATGAAAAGAATTTGAAAAACATCAAATGTGTGAATGAAAAAAAATTTGAAACACATTTGAAGTTTGAAGATTTTTGAAATCACAAACTCCTCCTTAATCTATGCAAGAATAGATCAAAAAGGTTTTCATAGAAAGGTGGAGCAAAAATTGTTTTTGTGAGATCAAAATTCATTTGAGAAACACAAAGTTTTGCTTCAACAACAATGTTCATAGTAAGACAGCTAGGGAGTACACAAAGGCGTTCAATCCGTCGCATCTTACATCAACAAGTTGGAGGCAATTAAAACATTTAAGCAAAATGAAAATCCAATCAATCGTTCAAGATGAGACAGCAAAGAAGTACACAAAGGCGTTCAATCCTTTGCTTCTCATATTAACAATTGAGAGTTTGAAAACTTTATTTTAAAAAAAAAACTTGATTGCTATTACACATACATATTCATATAAGAACACTTGGAAGTACACAAAGGCGTTCGATTCCTTGTTATCTTATATCAATTTATATGTATAATAACAATATCTTAGAATGTATACACACCCTAATATAAATAAATCATTGAAGAACGGGTTGCATACATAGTATATGCAAGCCACTTTGAAATAAATATCTTTTTGTATTTGATTTTCTCTTTTCAAATTTTGTATTTTGTTTTTCTGGAATGTGTCAAGAATTCCTTCAAATGGAAAAAGAGTTAAGGTTTAAGATTTAACATACCAAGCTTGGAGATAAGAAAGTTAAACCTCTTTTCATCCAATGGTTTTGTGAACAAATCTGCAAGTTGAAATTCAGTTCCCACAAAGTAGAGTTCGATGTCACCTTTCTCAATATGATCTTTGAGAAAATGATATCTAACATCAATATGCTTTGATCGAGAGTGGTTTACTGAGTTGACTGCAATGGCAATTTGGAATAAGCAAGCATTGTCCTTGCTGCTTCCACCAGCGATCGATTTCTCCTTTCAACAACACCGTTTTGTTGGGGGGTTCGAACTGCTGAGAATTGATGAGTAATACCTTTGGATTTGCAGAATTCATCAAAAACAGCATTCTTGAATTCAGTACCGTTATCCGAACGGATGTAACGAACTGGAAGTTGAAGATTTACTTGAGTATTAGTGATGAAATCTATCAACATCTGAGTTGTTTCATCTTTGGATGCTAGGAACTTAACCCAAGTATATCTTGAATAATCATCAACAATAACCAAGATGTATTTCTTCCCATTCCGGCTTTGTACTTTCATCGGCCCACAAAGATCCATGTGAAGCAAATGAAGAGGTGCTAAAGAATTTGGAGATTTCTTTGGTTTATGAGAAACTCTCTTAATCTTCCCAACAGCACAAGAAGGACAGACATGCTTACTTTCATACTTATAGTCAGGTAAGCCTTCAACAAGATGCTTATTGACTAAAGTATTGATAGTTTGGAAATTCAGATGAGAAAGCCTTCTATGCCATAACCAAGAATTCTTTGAAGTAGCCTTTGAAATGAGACAAATATTATCGGTTGGTTGGTTATCATTGAGATTGACGATAAAAAGGTTATCGTCATGGTTACCACAAAGAATATCAACTCCATCTAAGGTTTGGACTTTGCAAAGAGATTTTCGAAAAAGAACTTGAAGATTGTTATCACAGAATTGTCCAACACTGAACAAGTTGTGACTTAATCCTTCAACATAGTGAACTTTCTTGATGATAATCCCATTTCGTTCAATGTCTCCATAACCTAAGATAGGAGCGAAATTGTTGTTTCCAAAGCGAACTGTTCCCATGAATCGTTCAACAAAATTCTTCAGCAAAGATTTATTTCCAGTCATGTGCTTAGAACACCCGGAATCGAGTATCCAGACACAGATGGTTATTTCCTGCAATCAAAGAAATTTAACCGTTTTTAGGTACCCACTTGAAGACGGGTCCTTTATGGTTAGTTAAAACAGGCAGGGTATATAACTTAGGATGCGCATTCAAACATGTTTTTGAATCAACATAAGCATTAACAAGCACATTATCAACAAACACATTTGAATAAAAAGTACGAACATTCACATGAGAATTAAAAGTAACATGTCTACAAGCATTCACATCAACCACACGAGAATTAAAATTGTTTACAAGCTCACAAGGCCTTGCCTTGGCACATTCAACATTTTTTAACAAAGATGAATTTTTTGATTAACAGGAACATCTTTCCTTTTATTAAAAGCCTTTCTCCTCCTTCTTTTCTTCCTTTTCTCAACATCCTTTTGATTACTAGTGATCTTAGGTACTAAAGTATTAGCAACCCATTTAGCACCACTAGTTAAGCTCTTTCCACCTGTTGAATTGAAACTTTGAACATTAGAACTAGGAGTTTTAAACACTTTCATCTTTTTGGAATCTTTTGGAGGTGAAGAAACTTCTTGCTTCTTTGGTTTGTCATGAGAAAACCATCCATATCTATCCCTATATCTAGTTGTACCATTTGATGCATCTTTAGTTAACGAAACTGAGCTAGACTTAGACACCTTAGGTATAAAGCTAGATTGAGAGCTAGATTTAGAAGCATTTGAAAAGTCTTTCGGAAGTTTCACTTTGGTGTACTTTATCTTGTGTGGGGTCTCAGCTTGTTCCTCTTTGACATGTTTCACTGGGGTAGCAACAAATGTTTCTAACTTAATGGTCTTTGGTTCAGTCTTGATGAGTTTGGTCTTAACTCGTTTCTTTGAGTAATATGAAGTTGGAGCTTTGGACCATGGTTTTTGAGATTCCACTTTTGTTTCAACTTTGATTTTGGTAGATTCAATCTTTTTCTCAGTTTCTGAATTAAAAACATATTCTCCCTCCATGAATTTATCAAAATCATCCTTTGTGAAATCTTTATCAAAAGAAAATTTCAATGGAGATTGATTAGTTTCAAATTCTTTTGAAAGTTTTGAAAAATCAGGAATCTTGGTGTCCAACTTCACATCATGGGTAGTCTCGGAAAGTAGGTCAACTTGGAACTGACACATCTTTGGTTTCACAAGAAAATTGAGTAGACGTATCAACACCTATACTAGCACTAGGCTTAGGGTGAACAACTAACTCATCAACATTGTTGCATGTGAAAAACCTATAGAAGTACCATATCAAAACTAAACTATGTGCAAGTTCATCATTAGATAAATCAGATTGCACATAATCATCAGCTATAAATGTAGCAGTATTTTGACAAGTACATTCAAGAGAATCAGTCAAGGTCTGAGTAGAGGTATTGGTAGATGAATCATAGGTAGTTTGGGTAGAATTTTCTACTAAAGCACTTTGGTCAGTTTGAGTAGAAACATTCTCACAAACTTTCTTAGTATCAACAACAATACATTTATCCTCTAGATTCGGACTTTGAGACTTGAGATGATTAATGACTTTTTGTTGAGATTTCACCTTTTGTTGTAAACCTTCTATTTGCTTTTCCAAAAATGTGGTTGGAAAATACATTTTAGTTGGTTTAGGTGGAGTACCGACAGATTCTTGATTTTGAAAATTTGATTCAATTTCTTCCAATTTGAAAATTGAAGATTCTCTAGTTTTGTATGAATCATTTATTGCATCATAATTAACCAAAAATTCTTGATTTGGTATTCTCTCAACTTCATCAGTCTCAAATTCGTCATCCAATGGACGAATAAATTGTTGTATCATACCAAGTCGTAGAAATTTTTCATCATACAGGGGTTCAATTTCCTCTTTGGCCTTTTGTAATGGTGTGATATTCTCAAATCCCAACCCGAGAAGAAGATCTGTTTTGTCAATTTTTGACTTGTTGAAATAGGCAGTGAAATTCAAGAGAGGATTTTGTTCAACTTTATATAACTTTTCTTGATAGAAAAGTATATTCTTTTTAAATTCCTCAATTTGTTTTTCAAGATTCTCAATCTCAATGCCTTTTAAAAAACAATTATGATTTAAATCAGAAATCTTCCTTTCGAATTCAACATTGTTTGGTTTAGCTTCTTGGAGCTTCTTATTAAGAATATCAACATCCATTTGTCTTGCATTTGCCCGAAGCCATTCATTGGTCTTTTGAATTTCAAGATCTTGATTGGTCTTTTCAAGATCATGAATTGTGTTTTCGAGATTTTGACATTTTTGTAATAACTTATAATCAGGAGAGACATTCAACTCACATTCTTTAACCAACATCTTGTCTTTGTATGCTTGAAAATCTTGTTTAATAGCATCATGTTCAAAAAGTAATTTTGAGTGTTCTTCAAGAAGTTTTGAAAATTCACTTTTTGAAAATGAAATACTATTTTTCAACTTTTTGTTTTTGTTAGCTAAAGAATTGATATGAGTTGTTAAATTAGATAAGGCTAATCTACATGACTCTTTGTCCTTAATCAAAGAAAAAGTAGAGTCAAGAGTTACCTCATCATCTGGGTATTCATCATCAGTGCTTTCTGCTTCAAAGACTTTGTCCTTGGCCAACCTTGCCATAAAGCAAACATTTGCGGAGAGATCTTGATCTTCATCATCTGTGAGTAATAGCCATTTGTCATCTTCAGCGAGCAATGCATGTCCTGCTTCAACTTGTTTGGCTAACAGCATCTTCTGCTTGTAATACTCATAATTCCGCTTTCGAGGTTGTCTGCAATCAACGGCAAAGTGTCCAGGAATTCCACAATTGTAGCACTTTTTGTCAGATGCCTTACCCTTCTCAACAACTTGTTTCTCATAAGCTTCCTTCTTTTCACCATGTTTGAATCCATTAGCTTCTCCTTGCTCATTACTGTTAGGATGATAGTGTTCCTTCTTGGGAAATGCACTTGTAGACGAAGTGCGGAGATTGTTGTTTGTTGGCCTCGCTTTGTAAAATTTTCGCTTGAAATGCTTTGTTACCGCGGCAAGAGCTTGATAAAGTTCATCTGAAACACCATCTCTTGTAGCCATCAGATCATCTCCCTCCTCATCAGATGAAGAAACAACTACCATTTGCCTCTTAAGAGCCTCAGAAATCTTTTTCTCAACAATCAATGCCAAAGGATCAGTAGATACAACTTCTGGCATTTTGCTTGATGAAGCTTTGTTTAGGACTTGGTTTTCATTGAGTTTGAAGGATTCATATAGAGTATGAATGGTGAATTTGGTCAGGTTTTGGTGTTGCTTGATTTGGGTTCCAAAATCTTCCCATTCTGGACCAAGAGCTTTTATGAATTTGATCTTTAACTCAATCTCGATTTTCTTGACATTGTTCTTCCTCAGTTCATTTATGACATTGCAGAATCTGTAGTAGACTGCCTCAAGAGATTCATTTTGCATTTTGGAGAAGTTGTCAAACTTAGTCAAAATATTGGTCAATCTTATTGTCGAAGTCACGTCAGCTCCTTCCATCTGTCTAGCCACCTCATCCCAAATCTCCTTGGCTGTATCATAAGAATCAACAGATCCATAGATTTCATCCGATAGAGCTCTGTATAAGCATGACCTAGCTCTGTTATCTGCAGTTGTTCGATCCTTTTGTTCAGCATTCAAAAGATCATGAGTTAGAATAATTGCATCAGTAGTGGGATGGCGATGAACGGCAAGTCCATTAAGAATGGAATCTTTCATCATATGACCATTTGTTTGACTTTCCACATAGTCCATGAATCTTTTCTTCCATAGTCCATATGAACCACGGTAGAGAACTGGAGGTCTTGTATCTGAACCCAATGCCAATGCTTCACGAGAAGCCATTTGAAATTGATTTGAGTTGAAAAGATTGAAAAATATTAATAATTGAAGAAACAGGAAATGAAACGATCTTGTGAAGATCGTCCTGTATGAGATCGTCCTAAGCAAGATCGTCCTAGGCAAGATCGTACTGAACAAGATCGTCCTAGGATTTTGGTGAAATTTGGTTAAGTATAAAAATGAAACGATCTGGAATTGAAACGGTCTTGAAGTGAAACGGTTTTGAAATGAAACGATTCAAGGAAATGGGACGATCTTGATTGAAGATCGTCTTAGGTTCAGAGGAAATGAGACGATCTTGGTGAAGATCGTCTTGGTTTCAGAATAATGAGACGATCTTGGTGAAGATCGTCTTGTTTTCTTTCCAAGAATTTGAATTGACCAAACCAATCCTTCAGGATTAGTTAGCCAAAGACAAATACTTCACAACACAATCACTTGTCAAGACGATCTTGAGGAGATCGTCCTACAAGCCACACAATACTAAGTATGAAAAATTATCTTTCAAGGACTAAGACGATCTTAGGAAGATCGTCCTAGTGAAGATCGTATTAGGTTCATCTTCTTCATCTCATCAGTTTTCCATGAAAACTCCATTAACAACTTTTAAAAACTTCAATATCTTTTGAATTACTGGGAGTTAGATCACGAAATTACTTGCAAACTGATTGTGTTCTTGTCCGCAACAAATTCACAAACAAAATTCAACACTAAACACAACAGATTCAAATCCCTCAAATTCGCGCCAAAAAACTCAAAATTCAATCTCGAGAATTAGATTGAATTGGAACATGAAACTTGACAGGATTATGTTTTCAACAACCACGAATCTATTGGTGAACAAATAACTGTGATTTTATGTGATTTGAAGTGTGAATTTTGATGAACCAGTAGGTGAAAAAGACGAACAAAAATTGTAAATAATTTTGATTTTTGATGAATTTGTGAATGAATTCAGTTATGGATCGTCATCAGAATGATGTTTTTCTCTGATACCACTTGTTATAACACGATTTCTATTCACTGAACTCAATTCATCAATGGCGGTTTGTTAGTGTGTGTTCTTGGTGTTTGTGTGTGTTTTGAGAGAGAATTAGGTATTAAACTGGCTGTTTGGATTAATGTGTGTGTGAAAAAAGGTTTCAAATGATACAAGTGTTATGATTTCTAAGGTGTGAGGGGTTATTTATAGTCTAACTATACAATTATGCTAATTATCACAATTAGCCCCTCAACCTTAGTAATCATTTATCTATGACTTAACAACAAGAAAGTCCTCTAATCTAAATTACAATTTATCACTATTTTTGGATTTCTAACACTGCAACACCATTTTGTTGAGGAGTTCTGGCAGCTGAGTAGACTTGTGAAATTCCCTTTTCACTGCAGAATGAATTAAGAGTGATATTCTTAAATTCAGTACCATTGTCACTTCTTAATTGCCTAACAGGCCTTTTGTAGAGAATTTCAACTTGCTTGATAAAATGAATAATGCTGTCAGCAGCTTCACTCTTGTGCTTGAGAAAGAAAACTCAGGTGTATCTTGAATATCCATCTACAATAACCAAGGAGTACCTCATTCCAGTGAATAAAGGAGTACTAATTGGTCTAAACAGATCCATATGAAGCAGATCCAAACAATTATCAATGGTTGAGCATGTTTTAGATTTGAAAGTAGCTTTGTGTTGTTTGCCTTTCTCACAAGCACCACACAGCTTGTCCTTCTCATAATTAATCACTGGAAGACCAGACACCAATTCTTTCTTGCACAGCTTGTTGATGTCTTTGAAATTCATATGAGATAACCTTTTATGCCACAACCAGTTCAACTCATCTTGAGTCTTTGACATGAAACAAACTTCTCTTGTTACAGTTGGCTTCCTCATGTCAAAAGAATACAAAGACTCATCCCTATTTGCTATAAGAACAACATTGCCTTCTAAATCAAGAACAATACCCTTATCAGACCTGAATCTCACTTCATAGCCAGCATCACACAATTGACTCACACTTATCAATGTAACACCCGACGTTTTAAAACATGGGTTTTCAAAAATTTTCACCTAACGGTGTTAAATTGCGGAAGAAAAGACTTTAAAAGTCAAACCGATAAAAACATTTCGGTTTCTGCGTTTTGTTGGTGTTACATGCCATATCAAACAATAGTTCAAAGAAAACCCAACGGTTGCCCAACATAAAACAACCGTTCACACGTCACTACATAAATTCGACATTAAGTACGAAATGTAAATAAATGTCTAAGAAAGAATCGTCTATGGGTAGCTAAGGCTCCTTCATTGCATCTACCCAAGCTCACATATCCTGCATCACTAGTCCATCAAGCTAAACCTGAGGGAACAACCACATAAAAGAAACAAGTGTTAGCTATAAGAATAGCTAAGTAAGATCACACTTAATTTAAAAGCAGTTGTCCAATTAAAACATTTCTTCATTATTAGACAAGCTCATTAGGCACAACACACAACACACAAAACTGCATTTCAACTTCATATCAATTAGGATGAATCACCCTAAATGTGCCTATCCTGCTTTACTTCATTACACACGTTTAACCACATAACTGCTTTCTACATGGACTGCTTTACTACGTTTTAACTGCTTTACTACTTTAACTGCTTTACTACGTTATTAACTGCGTTAATGTGTAACATAAGTTACACCCGACTAGATGACAACCCCACACGGTTGTACATCAAACGTCGTTAAGGAATGGCAAGCCAATCCAAGAGTAATCCGTATGTGGAGGTTGGTCAAACCCCTCGTATTACTCGCCGTGCATTATAAAGACCATGTTGCAAGGAGCCACCCAAGCAACAACTACGTCAACGCACTTAGCCGGGCTAGGGCAAGTACGGGTTAAGCTTAACACTTTCCTGCATCAAAGTTTAACGAGCTCGATCCTGCATTATTTAGTTTAGGTGACTGCATTACCTAAACATTTACTACACTTACTGCTTTTACGTTTTGGGCCCTTAAACGTGCACGTGTCATGGCAACTTAACAAGACTAGTGAACTAGTTGAGCAAGCCATACAATCATGCACATATCAACAATCAACAACATATACTACATCTCAAAGCATCACAAGCTACTTCGTAATACTACATAAACTGCATAACAATATACTACATTAAGTAATACTTCATTTCACTACGTTAGGGTCTGCATTTCAGGTCTCATGGTCAACTACATAACCCATAATACCTCCCGTGTAACCCGAGATGCCCACATATATCATAAGTTACCGTTAAGGAAGTTATAAGTATGAAACCTTTGCTTGTTGAACCCTCAGCGTGACAAAAGTAGTGTATCTTACCTCGATACGATTTAACAACAAGCTACAAGCACAATACAACGATGACTAGGTGTCTCCAATAACCTAGAACAAGTATAAGATCGAAATATAAGCTAAACGACACATTTTGTGAAGTCTGGACATGTGGTGCGCCGCACCTTCCATGTGGTGCGTCGCACCAATCTTCCAGGGAATTTCTATCAACAATGGGTGCGCCGCACCTACCCTTTGGTGCGTCGCACCAATCCTCCAGGGAATACAGATTTAGACCAGGTGCGCCGCACCAGCCCATGGTGCGTCGCATATCGGGGTCCACCAAAAACCAAACTGGGCTGTGGTGCGCCGCACCACTCCTTTGGTGCGCCGCACCTGGGGTGCAGACCAGCAACCCAATTTACACTTTGATCAAACGAATTCCATACGAACCCCTACCCCAAATCCAACTTGGGGACTTAAAATTAATCCTTTTAATTGCACTTTCATCACCTTTAACCATACTATAATCCTTTAATCATTACATCATAAACCAACCATTTAATCATTCGAATAACATCAAATTGGTGAACGTTTAATCAAATAACCCAACCCAAACCCTTATGGCCTGGATTAAGACTAATATAAGACTCACACAATCAATTTCAGATGAGGAATACCTATATTACCTGTATTTGGTGATAAAGATCCAAGATCTAAGCAATACACGATCGATTTGGCTCCAAATGAATAGATTCTAGTGAGACACTTGAGAAGGAAGGGAGGGGATCAACTAGGGCTTGTTTGAGAGGAAGAAAATCTGCATAAAGCTCTCCAATGACAACCCTTAAGCCTCTAAACCCGTTTTTGACTTTGCACACATGTCAAAACTAGCCCCTAAGCTTCCTAATCCTTCATTATTGGTTACAAACTACTTTATTGACCATATACATCATTAATCCTTTTAATTGCACTTTCATCACCTTTAACCATACTATAATCCTTTAATCATTACATCATAAACCAACCATTTAATCATTCGAATAACATCAAATTGGTGAACGTTTAATCAAATAACCCAACCCAAACCCTTATGGCCTGGATTAAGACTAATATAAGACTCACACAATCAAATTTCAGATGAGGAATACCTCTATTACCTGTATTTGGTGATAAAGATCCAAGATCTAAGCAATACACGATCGATTTGGCTCCAAATGAATAGATTCTAGTGAGACACTTGAGAAGGAAGGGAGGGGATCAACTAGGGCTTGTTTGAGAGGAAGAAAATCTGCTTAAAGCTCTCCAATGACAACCCTTAAGCCTCTAAACCCGTTTTTGACTTTGCACACATGTCAAAACTAGCCCCTAAGCTTCCTAATCCTTCATTATTGGTTACAAACTACATTATTGACCACATACAACATTAATCCTTCATTAAATGTCACTACATAGACATTATCTTCATATTGCACACATTTAGACTACATTAACATTTAGGCTTACAAGCCTCACACATAACACACATTAACTACATATAAGCATCAAATCTGAAATAGACTTAACGACACACACAATATTGACTTAACGGCATTAGTCAACTAGTAAAGAAAAGTTTGGGATGTTACAATCATATGTCTTTGTTAGTGCATATTTGGCATAACATCAAAATTCAAATTTATCTCTTGTTTTGATTATGACAATAATGTACACAAGAATGCAAAATGCAATGAACTACAACTTATATATATACTAGCAGTTCAATTCTTCCCGTTAGCTTCAAGCCAAATTAAGTTTTGATAAAAATGCAAAAGATTGCACTGCCCAGCACACGGACGCTTCCACGGATCGTCCGTGGGAGAGTCCGTGAATAACTTAGAAAGTTTTTTTTGCAGATTACTCATTCACCCAGCACACGGACGCTCCCACGGATCGTCCGTGGTGCGTCCGTGAACCTTCTGATCAGTTCTTACACTTTGTTAGTAAGTCAAGATCTACATGTCCAAATGGTCTGATATTAATAAGATATGACTTATACATCATCCTAAGATTAATCATTTCATCAGAATTCACATTCTAAAAATGTAGTTTCACGGACGACCCCACGGACGCACAAGCGTCCGTCCGTAAGCGTCCGTCAAATACTTGTTCAAATATTGCTCAAAACTAAAACTGCACAGAGCACGGACGCTCCCACGGATCGTCCGTGGTGCGTCCGTGAAAGCTTCTGTCCAAATTCACACTTTGTTAACAAGTCAAGATCTACATATCCAAATGGTCTAATATTGATAGGATATGACTTATACAACATCTTAAGAGTAACCATTTCATCAGAATCCACATCCGAACATTTTGGATGCACGGACGATCTCACGGACGCACAAGCGTCCGTCCGTGCCTGAACTGGGTGCAGAATAAATAGAATGTTTTATCCCCACTTGGCTTTATTCTTCCCCAAAACATTCTCTGCACTCTCTCTTTGACCCATACCTGCTCTCATCCTTCCCAAGAACAACTTGTAAGTTAATTAATCCTATCTCTATTTCTCTCTATGTTTAATCAATTCTTATTATCTTGATTCAGAGCTTAACAAGTTGATTCATTGTTTAATCTAGTTGAATTCAAAATTTATAACTAGTTAATCAAGATACAAACAAATGGGTATTATTACTATGAATTGATTATACAACTATACATATAAATATACATATAGTTACAGATTTCTGAAATCAACACATGAGGAATAATTCTTGATAACAATGTATGAATATGTTCCATAAAGAAACAAAGCATGCTTGTATTGCTAAAGTTAAAGATAGGGAGCAAATGGTATAGCTCCATACATGTTTGAATCAATTCAGGAATAAAGATGAAGATGCCAAAGCAAGCTAGATGTACAGGGACGCTCCTGCTGAGTATTTTATTCTCACGGACGCAGTGACGGACGCTCAGCGTCCGTCCGTGCATACTACTGCTTCTCTCTTCTTGCTTATTTAAAGGATACTTGATGATTGTTGTACTCACCTCTTGAACCTGCAAAAAACATCAAGTATACTTACAAGTGAATATCAACTTACATATCTATTTTCATTTGTTAGAAATTAGCAAGAGAGCATTGTAGTGAGAATTTATACATATTCATATACACACTACATTTGTAACATTCTTCATACTAGTGAGTGTGAAGAACTTGATATAAGGTCTTAGTGTAGGCCTTGTTGTTTCTCTAGTGGTTAGAGAACTAGCTATTCTTGAAGTGTCAAGAACCCTTGATTCCTAGTGGTTAGGAATTGGTGATAGCATCTGTACTACGGATACTCTACCGGTTTTAGAGACTATAGTGCAGCAACTCTTGGTTAGTGAACCAAGGAGTGGATTAAGGCGAATTCGTTAACATTCGCCCCAACCACTATACATCGTGGTGTTGTGTTTGGTGATATCCTTCTTACTCTAATCTCTTATTTATCTATTTACTTGTATTGTAAGTTCTATAGCACAATCAAAGCTTCAAATTAAGTATAAGTTGAATAATTTTTTAAATAAATCAAAAAGAGGGTAAATCTATTCAACCCCCCCTTCTAGATTTCCTTACAATTGGTATCAGAGAAAGTTGCTCAAATTTTAACATAAACCTTCAAAAAAAAAAATTCGAGTTTGAATCCATGGAACAAAAAGGTTATAACTATAATGAAGGGTGTTCAATGCAAAGACCTCCTCTTCTTGAGGCGGATGGTTTTTGCTATTGGAAACAACGTTTTGAAACTTATGTTTGTGCTAAAGATATAGAACTATGGGAAAGGATTGAGTCGGGTGACTATGAACCGAAAATCTATTCGGTAGAACAAAAGAAAACCTACCCGTTGAAAAATCGGCTTGGACCACCGAACACAAACAACAAATGGCTAAAAACCATGAAGCTAAACTTATCTTATATAATGCTTTGCCTAGAAAAGAATATGAAAGAGTCTTTATGTGTAAAAGTGCTAAGGAAGCTTGGGACACTCTTGTTGTCACTCATCAAGGGAATGCCCAAGTCATAGAAAATAAAATAGACTTACTAGTAGGACAATATGAACAATTCATCATCAAGGATGATGAAAAAATAGATGTAGGATATTCTAGATTTAACACTATTTGCACAAGTTTGAAAGCTCTAGGTACAACCTATACAAGCAAACAATATATTCGGAAGTTTCTAAGAGCTCTACCATCAAAATGGAGACCCAAGGTGACGGCTATAGATGAAGCTCAAGACTTTGAGAAATTAACTCTTGATGAGTTAATAGGAAATCTCAAGGTTCATGAAGTGCTATTAGAAAAAGATGAAGAGATAGCCAAACTAAAGAAAGATAAGTTCAAATCCATTGCTCTTAAGGCTAAACATAGCCTTGAGACATCTTGTGAAGAAGATGATGATGAAGGGCTTGATATTGATGATGAAGAGCTAGCATGTGTAGTAAGAAACTTTAAAAGATTCTTCAAAAGGAATGGCAAGTTTGTTAGACCTCCTCAAAGTGACTCAAGAAAGCCACAATTTGATGAAAAGAAGAAAATAACCCGAAAATGCTTTAATTGTGGTGACCCTAATCACTTGGTAAGTGATTGTCCAAATAAAAAGCAAGAAAGAGCTTATATTGGAGGTGCTTGGGATGATGAAGAATGTGAGGAGGAAGAAGCTCAAGAAAAGTGCTTAATGGCCTTCAATGGAATGGGAAGCAAAGATGGTGCATGGAGTGATAGTGATGATGAAGACACCAACCATTGCCTCGTTGGACAAAACGACGATGAGGTACTTTCCGATTGTGAATATTCTATTGAAAACCTAGAAAATGACTATGAAAAACTTGTCACACTTTGTGCTAGATTTGGCACTCAAAATAAAACTTTGAATTCAGAAAACCTATCACTAAAACTTGAACTTGAAAAACAAACCAAAGAGCTAGCTATTTGGAAAGACAAAGTCAAAAACTTAGAAAAAGAATTATACTTTGAAAAATTCTCAAAAAGTAGTGAAAAGTTAGATGACATGCTTGGAAAGCAAAAGACCTCAAACAATAAAGGAGGAATAGGGTATACACATGAATCTGCAGCTATAAGTCATAAACCAATTGTGTTTGTTAAACAACAAAATGCAGAAACTGCTGAAACAGATCTGACCAGAGCACGGACGCAGACACGGACGATCCGTGAAAGCGTCCGTCTGAACTCTGCACAACAGAATGAATATAGAAATATGTTCAGACCACGGACGAAGCCACGGACGATCCGTGGAAGCGTCCGTATACCCTCTGACCAGAAACTCAGAAATGTTAACACATACCAATCAACCGTTAACCCATCAAGGATGTTTGAAAATACAAGAAAACAGTATCAAAGTTCAAACAAACTTGGAATTGGGTATCAAAGGGACTTTGAAACACCATATCATTATGGCACATTAAAACAACAAGTTAAAATAGTACAACGATGGGTTAAAATAGGCGTATTTACCACTAACAATCCTGGACCCATGAAACATTGGGTACCAAGTTCTTGAATTTAAATACAACTTTGTAGGTATGCCTCAAAAGCTCCACCAATGAAAATACGGAGACCATTGAGGATGACGATTGGATTGTTGATAGTGGTTGCTCAAAGCACATGACGGGTGATCGTCAAATGTTCTCATCTTACACTACCTATGATGGTGGTGACGTCATCTTTGGTAGTGACCTTAAAGGAAAGATCATCGGTAAAGGTAGCATCTCTCACGAAACCATTACTTTTAATAAAGTCTTGCATGTTAGGAATCTTGCTTTCAATTTGCTAAGTGTAGGCAAATTATGTGATAAAGGATTGAGAGTCTATTTTGATAAAAATAACACGAATATACTCAAACAAGGAGAAGTCATAATTAAAGGTAAAAGAAAACATGGAATATATACATGTAAACTTAGTGACTCCAAGAAAATAGATATTTGTCTTGCCACCATACATGACACCTCCACCTTGTGGCATAGAAGATTAGGACATGCTAATATGAAACAACTCCACAAATTGTCATCCATGGACCTTGTTAGAGACCTTCCAAAATTAAAATTTGACTACCATTTTTGTGATGCATGTAAAGTAGGAAAACAAGTTCAATCAAGTCATAAACCTAAAAATATGATTTCAACAAAAAGGTGTCTAGAACTATTACATATGGATCTATTTGGGCCCACACCTATTCAAAGCTATGGAGGAAACTTCTACACCTTAGTAATAGTTGATGACTACTCTAGGTACACTTGGACATTCTTCCTAAAACATAAAAATGAGGCTTTTGAACAATTTAAAATCTTTGGAAGAAAAATACAAAATAAACTTAGTTGTTCAATAGTGTCTATACGAACCGACCATGGTAGAGAATTTGACAATGAGACACAATTTGGTGAGTTTTGTGATAAACATGGGGTAACCCATAATTTTTCAGCACCGCGCACACCTCAATCAAATGGGGTTGTTGAGAGGAAAAATAGAACACTACAAGAAATGAGTAGGACTATGCTTAATGAACAATCCGTTCCTCAAAAATTTTGGAGTGATGCCGTAGCCACGTCTTGTTATATACTTAATAGAGTCATCCTAAGACCCTTAATGAACAAGACTCCATATGAGATATTAAATGGAAAGAAACCAACATTAAGTCACTTTAGAGTTTTTGGTTGTAAATGCTTTATTTTAAATAAAAAGGAATATCTAACAAAATTTGATCCTAAAGCTTATGAAGGTGTCTTTTTAGGATATTCCCCAACTAGTAAAGCCTATAGAGTGTTAAATAGAACAACAAATGTAATTGAAGAATCTCTTGATATAACATTCGATGAATCGGAACCTAAAAAGTTACCATTGGTAGATGATGATATAATTGAGGAAGAAGCAATAGCTACACCACAAAATATTAAAACCTCTCTAGAAATTGCTCCTCAACTAGAACCCATTAAAGATGTTAAAGAAGTAAAAGATCATCCTATAGGTCAAATAATTGGTAACATAGATCAACGCACAACTAGGTCTCAAGTAGGAAATGAAAGTCTTGCTCTAATATCTACCATTGAACCCAAGAACATTAAAGAAGCAATTATAGATGAAAATTGGGTAAAAGCTATGCAAGAAGAACTTGATCAATTTAAAAGAAATGATGTATGGGAATTGGTTGTTACACCTAGTGAACACACAATCATAGGAACAAGATGGGTCTTTAGAAACAAACTTGATGAAAATGGGAACATAGCTAGAAACAAAGCTAGACTAGTAGCACAAGGGTATAATCAACAAGAAGGAATAGACTATGATGAAACTTTTGCTCCGGTTGCTAGATTAGAATCCATTAGAATCTTACTTGCTTATGCATGTGCTAAAAACTTCAAACTATATCAAATGGATGTTAAAAGTGCTTTTCTAAATGGAATCATAAATGAAGAAGTATATGTTCGTCAACCACCCGGTTTTGAAAACAAAGAAAGACCTAATGATGTGTTTAAACTTAAAAAGGCCCTATATGGTCTTAAACAAGCACCTAGGGCTTGGTATGATAGGCTAAAATCTTTCTTGATTGAACATGACTATGTGATGGGTATGGTAGATAACACTCTATTTGTGAAAAGAAATGAACATCATATTATTATTGTGCAAATATATGTTGATGATATAGTGTTTGGCTCCACCGATAAGATTCTATGTGATGAATTTTCTAAACTTATGCATGATGAATTTGAAATGAGCATGATGGGTGAACTAAATTTCTTTCTAGGGTTGCAAATTAAACAACTTGAAGATGGCATTTTTATTAATCAATCTAAATATATTAAAGAAATGCTTAAGAAATTTGACATGGAAAATGCTAAACCACTAGATACACCTATGTCCACCACAACTAAACTTTATCAAAATGAAGATGAAACACCTATGGATAGTACTAAATACCGAGGCATGATAGGTAGTCTCTTGTACCTTACCGCTAGTAGACCCGATATTATGTATAGTGTTTGTTTATGTGCTAGATTTCAAGAAAAACCTAAAACATCTCACTATGAAGCGGTTAAAAGAATTTTTAGATATCTAAAAGGAACTACATACCTAGGTTTATGGTATCCAAAGTCCACCGGTGTGGATATTATGTGCTTTGCGGATTCGGATATGGGTGGGTCACTTGTTGATAGAAAGAGTACTAGTGGTATTTGTGCTTTTATTGGTTTATGTCTTACCTCTTGGTTTTCTAAAAAGCAAACATCCGTTGCATTATCCACCACCGAGGCCGAATATGTGGCCGCCGGTAGGGCTTGTACTCAAGTCTTATGGATGAAACAAATGTTTGTAGACTATAATGAACATTTAAAAGAAATACCCATTATGTGTGATAACAAGAGTGCAATTGATCTTAGTAAAAATCCAGTTTTGCACTCAAGAACTAAGCACATTGAAATAAGACATCACTTTCTAAGGGATAATGTGCAAAAAGGGAACATTGTTATTGAAAAGGTTGACACAACCGAAAATGTCGCTGACATCTTTACAAAAGCTTTGAAAAAGGAAACATTCGAAACCATGCGATTGGGGTTGGGTATGATGGAATTAAACTCAATTGAATCACAAAAGTAAAATACAGTGACATCACGGACGCACCACGGATCGTCCGTGAGATCGTCCGCACTCTGACCACTTTTCTACAGTACACGGTACAACACGCGGACAATGAGCGACCGCAAGAGCGTCCGTATGAGCGTCCGTCCGCTCTCTGATTGATTTTAAATACCCCAATCATTCCTATCTTCCTTGTTTCTACACCTACCACGATCCCCAATCTAATTGTAACACCCGACGTTTAAAAATATGGGTTTTCAAAAATCTTTCACCTAACGGTGTTAAATTGCGGAAGTAAAGACCGTAAAAGTCAAAACCGATAAAAGCATTTCGGTTTCTGCGTTTAGTTGGTGTTACATGCCATATCAAACATTAGTTCAAATGAAAACCCAACGGTTGCCCAACATTAAACAACCGTTCACACATTATTACATAAATTCGACATCAAAATGAAATGTAATCAAAAGTCTCCATAATAAGCAACTATGGGTAGCTAAGGAATCTGCATGCTTTCTACCCACGCCCTCACGTCCTGCATCTACAAGTCCTTCAAGCTAAACCTGAGGGAACAACCACATTAAAGAAACAAGTGTTAGCTATAAGAATAGCTAAGTAAGATCACACTTAATTTAAAAGCATTTGTCCAATTAAAACATTTCTTCATTAATAGACAAACTCATTAGGCACAACACACAACACACATAACTGCATATCAACTTCATATCAAATAGGATAGTCATCCTAAATGTGCCTATCCTGCATTAATTCCCACATTGTCACACGTATCTTCGTTATCTGCATATAAGTGTGCCCTGCATCACACCCGACTGGATGATCAACCAAAAGACTAATCATCGTACGTCGTTAAGGAATGGCAAGCCAATCCAAGAGTAATCCGTATGTGGAGGTTGGTCAAACCCCTCGTATTACTCGCCCTGCATTATAAAGACCATGTTGCAAGGAGCCACCCAAGCAACAACTACGTCAACGTACTCGTCCGGCTAAGACTTGTACGGGTTAAGCTTAACACTTTCCCTGCATTATAAAGACCATGTTGCAAGGAGCCACCCAAGCAACAACTACGTCAACGTACTCGTCCGGCTAAGACTTGTACGGGTTAAGCTTAACACTTTCCCTGCATTATAAAGACCATGTTGCAAGGAGCCACCCAAGCAACAACTACGTCAACGTACTCGTCCGGCTAAGACTTGTACGGGTTAAGCTTAACACTTTCCCTGCATTATATTTACGAGCTCGATCCCACACATAATAGTTTAGGAAACATACATAACCTAAACATAATCACACATTACCTTCATTTCGTTTGGGCCCTTAAACGTGCAAGTGACATGGCAACCTACCAAGTCTAGTGAGCTAGGTGTACAAGCCATGTAGAATGCATATGTCACACAACAACTTCATTTCTACATTTCACACATAATAAGACACTTCATAAATCTACATAAACTGCATAACAATACCCTACATTGAACAATACTTCATTTCACTACATTAAGGTCTGCATTTCAGGTCTCATGGTCAACTACATATCCCATAATACCTCCCGTGTAACCCGAGATACCCACATATATCATAAGTTACCGTTAAGGAAGTTATAAGTATGAAACCTTTGCTTGTTGAACCCTCAGCGTGACAAAAGTAGTGTATCTTACCTTGATACAGCTTAACAACAAGCTACAAGCACAATACAACGATGACTAGGTGTCTCCAATAACCTAGAACAAGTATAAGATCGAAAGATAAGCTAAACGACACTTTTGTAAAATCTGGGCAGGTGGTGCGCCGCACCTTCCAAGTGGTGCGTCGCACCAAACCTCCAGAGAAATTCAAATTAACTACGAGTGCGCCGCACCTACCCTTTGGTGCGTCGCACAAAACCAACAGAAAAATCTTATCAACAATAGGTGCGCCGCACCAGCCCTTGGTGCGTCGCACTAATCCTCCAGGGAATTTAGATTAAGACCAGGTGCGCCGCACCAGCCCTTGGTGCGTCGCACCAAACCTCCAGAGAATCCAAATTAACTACGAGTGCGCCGCACCTACCCTTTGGTGCGTCGCACCACCCTCCAGGTGCGTCGCACTTGGAGTGTCGACCAGAAATCCCAACTTTGTTCTTTGATCAAACGAATTCCATACGAACCCATACCCCAAATCCAACCTGGGGACTTAAAATTAACCCATTTAATTGCACTTTCATCATCTATTTTCAGCCTATAAATCCTTTAATCCTTTACTTCATAAATCAATCATTTAATCACCCGAATAACATGAAATCGGTGAACGTTTAATCTAATAACCCAACCCAAACCCTTATGGCCTGGATTAAGACTAATATAAGACTCAAACAATCATATCTCAAAAGAGGAACACCTATATTACCTGTATTAGGTGATAAAGATCCAAGACCTAAGCAATGCACGATCGATTTGGCTCCAACACGAATAGATCTAGCGAGAAACTTGAGGGGAAGGGAAGGGATCAGCTAGGGCTTGTTTAGGAGGAAGAAAACCTGCATAATGGCTCTCTAAAGACAACCCCTAAGCCTCTAAACCCGTTTTTAACTTTGCACACATGTCAAAACTAGCCCCTAAGCTTCCTAATCCTTCATTATTGGTCACAAACTACTTTATTGACCATATACATCATTAATCCTTCATTAAATGTCACTACATAGACATTGATCTTCATATTACACACATTTATACTACATTAACATTTAGGCTTACAAGCCTCACACATAACACACATTAGCTACATATAAACATTAAATCTAAAATAGACTTAACGACACACACAATATTGACTTAACGGCATTAGTCAACTAGTAAAGAAAAGTTTGGGATGTTACAATTACCTCCCCCTTAAGAGGATTCCGTCCCCGAATCTCTTCATTATTGGTCACAAACTACTTTATTGACCATATACATCATTAATCCTTCATTAAATGTCACTACATAGACATTGATCTTCATATTACACACATTTATACTACATTAACATTTAGGCTTACAAGCCTCACACATAACACACATTAGCTACATATAAACATTAAATCTAAAATAGACTTAACGACACACACAATATTGACTTAACGGCATTAGTCAACTAGTAAAGAAAAGTTTGGGATGTTACAATTACCTCCCCCTTAAGAGGATTCCGTCCCCGGAATCTCTTCATTAAGGAACAACTCGGGATACTTTTCCTTCATTACTGCTTCAGTTTCCCACGTTAAGCTTTCTCCATGGTTATGCTTCCACTTTATCAACACGAGGTCAATCACTTTTCGGCGTAACTTCTTTTGCTTTCTTCCAAGTATCGCTACTGGTTCGTCTACTATTCTCTTCATTGGGTCAATACTCACGTCTTTAATAGGAATCACACTTGACTCCTCAGCTAAACATTTCCTCAAGTAGGATACATGGAAAGTGTTGTGAATTCCATCCAATTCTGGAGGTAATTCCAACTGATATGCCACGTCTTTAATGCGCTTCACAACTTTAAAAGGTCCAATGAAACGTGGACTCAACTTTCCCTTCTTTCCAAATCGAATAACTCCTTTCCAAGGTGATACTTTCAGCATCACTAAATCACCAACATTAAACTCAATCGGTCTCCTTTTCTTATCTGCATAAGTTTTCTGCCTTTCTCTTGCCACACGCAAAGCTTCTTTAGCTACATTAACCTTTTCAGAGGTAATTTCAATAATTTCGGGACCGGTCAACTGCTTTTCACCGGGCTCCATCCAACAACTTGGAGTCCTACACCTTCTTCCATATAACATCTCAAATGGTGGCATTCCAATGCTTGCATGGTGACTATTGTTATAAGCAAACTCAATCATTCTCAAATGATCATCCCATGCTCCACCGTATTCGAGTACACACGTTCTCAACATATCCTCCAAGGTTTGAATGGTTCTCTCACTTTGCCCATCGGTTTGGGGATGATAGGCGGTACTCAAATTTATTCTACTACCCAATTCCCGTTGAAGACCCTTCCAAAAGTTTGACACAAACCTCGAGTCTCGATCCGAAACAATAGATAAAGGAACTCCATGTTTCGCAACTACTTCATCACATATACATCCTTAATCCTTCATTATTGGTCACAAACTACTTTATTGATCATATACATCATTAATCCTTCATTATTGGTCACAAACTACTTTATTGATCATATACATCATTAATCCTTCATTATTGGTCACAAACTACTTTATTGATCATATACATCATTAATCCTTCATTATTGGTCACAAACTACTTTATTGATCATATACATCATTAATCCTTCATTATTGGTCACAAACTACTTTATTGATCATATACATCATTAATCCTTCATTATTGGTCACAAACTACTTTATTGATCATATACATCATTAATCCTTCATTATTGGTCACAAACTACTTTATTGATCATATACATCATTAATCCTTCATTATTGGTCACAAACTACTTTATTGATCATATACATCATTAATAGCCTTCATCATACTAATGATCTTTATTCCCCCTCTCTTCTTATCCCCATAAACCGTTACCACATTACCATCGGATGTAGGAAACCGAATAATCTTTTGGGAACACAAAATATTAGCTTCATTTCTAGACAACCAATCCATACCAATCACTACATCAAAACCGGCTAAAGTAGTAGGCAATAACTGGACCGGAAACAAACGACCTTCAATCTCAAATGGTGGCATTCCAATGCTTGCATGGTGACTATTGTTATAAGCAAACTCAATCATTCTCAAATGATCATCCCATGCTCCACCGTATTCGAGTACACACGTTCTCAACATATCCTCCAAGGTTTGAATGGTTCTCTCACTTTGCCCATCGGTTTGGGGATGATAGGCGGTACTCAAATTTATTCTACTACCCAATTCCCGTTGAAGACCCTTCCAAAAGTTTGACACAAACCTCGAGTCTCGATCCGAAACAATAGATAAAGGAACTCCATGTTTCGCAACTACTTCATCAATGTACATCTTTGCCATCTTCGTTAAAGGCACATCTTGTCGGGTAGCTAGAAAATGAGCACTCTTCGTCAATCTATCTACAATCACCCATATCATATCATTCCCTTTCGGCGTTTTAGGTAGCTTCGTTACAAAGTCCATGGTAATATGATCCCATTTCCACTCGGGAATTTCTAATTGATGCAACAAACCATACGGCTTTTGATGGTCCGTCTTCACTCTTGCACACGTCAAACACTTTGCTACAAAATGAGCTACTTCTCCTTTAATATCCGGCCACCAATAGATCGGCTTTAAATCTGCATACATTTTGGTGACACCGGGATGTACTGAATATCTACTTCTATGGGCTTCCTCAAGGATCAATTCTCGGTTACCACCAAGCAATGGCACCCAAATTCGACCCTTGTATGTTTTGAACCCACGGCTATTAGTCTCCATCACAAGACGTTTCTTCTTCCCAATGCTTTCATTGTCAATGTTATCCTTCATCAATGCCCTCACTTGTGCTTCCTTAATTCGATCAAGTAGCCCCGACTTGGCTTGAACTTGCATGCTCATCAACTTACAAGAAGAACTTTGCACCTTCCTACTTAGTGCATCCGCCACTACATTGGCTTTTCCCGGATGGTATTTGATTTCACAATCGTAATCCTTAAGTAATTCCATCCACCTCCTTTGTCTCACGTTCATCTCCTTTTGATTAAAGACATACTGCAAACTTTTATGATCGGTAAACAAAGTGCATTTTGTACCATAAAGGTAATGTCTCCACAATTTTAATGCAAATACAACTGCGGCCAATTCAAGATCATGGGTAGGGTAATTCTTCTCATGTGGTTTCAACTGGCGGGAAGCATAGGCGATCACCTTGTCCCTCTGCATCAGTACACAACCCAAACCCGTGATAGATGCATCACTATACACAACCAAATCATCGGTACCTTCAGGCAAGGCAAGTATAGGAGCTTCACACAACTTCTTTTTCAACGTTTGAAATGCATTCTCCTGCTTATCGGTCCACTCAAACTTTACTCCTTTCTTTGTTAGTTCAGTCATGGGCTTGGCTATTCGGGAGAAATCCTGAATGAACCTTCTATAATATCCAGCCAAACCAAGAAAACTTTTAATCTCAGTAGGAGTCTTTGGCTGCTCCCACTTTGAAACAGCTTCAATCTTTGAAGGATCCACTTTAATACCTTCCGATGAAATAACATGACCAAGAAACTGCACCTCTCGAAGCCAAAACTCACATTTAGAAAACTTGGCATACAACTTCTTCTCCCTCAACACCTCCAAAACTGCTTTCAAGTGCTCACGGTGCTCATCTTCTGACTTAGAATAGATCAAAATATCGTCAATAAACACAATAACAAAATGATCTAGAAAGGGACGGCATACCCGATTCATTAAATCCATAAACGCGGCTGGAGCATTAGTCAACCCAAATGGCATGACCAAGAACTCATAATGACCATATCTAGTCCGGAAAGCTGTCTTTGCTACATCCTCCTTCTTAACCTTCAATTGATGATAACCGGACCGCAAATCTATCTTTGAAAAATATGAAGCACCATGTAGTTGATCAAAGAGATCATCAATTCGCGGGAGAGGATATTTATTCTTAACCGTTCGCTTATTCAACTCACGGTAGTCTATGCACATGCGCATAGTTCCATCCTTCTTTTTAACAAAGAGAACCGGAGCTCCCCAAGGCGAGGAACTAGGTTGAATGAAACCTTTGTCAAGTAACTCCTGAAGTTGGGACATTAACTCTTTCATTTCTGTAGGAGCTAATCGGTAAGGTGCTTTAGCAACAGGTGTAGCACCGGGAATAAGATCTATCTGAAAAGTAACTTCACGGTCAGGAGGGATACCGGGAAGATCTTCGGGAAACACATCGGAAAAATCGGATACTACATCAACACTAGCAATAGAAGGCTTCTCCTTTCTCACATCAATAACATAGGCCAAGAAATGACTCTTATTCTTCCTTATACATTTAATAGCCTTCATCATACTAATGATCTTTATTCCCCCTCTCTTCTTATCCCCATAAACCGTTACCACATTACCATCGGATGTAGGAAACCGAATAATCTTTTGGGAACACAAAATATTAGCTTCATTTCTAGACAACCAATCCATACCAATCACTACATCAAAACCGGCTAAAGTAGTAGGCAATAACTGGACCGGAAACAAACGACCTTCAATCTCAATGTCACAATCATCATAACCCACACATATATCACTAACCGTACCATTAGCAATTTCCACCTCTATCGAGCAATCTAAAGGGGTAGTGACTCTTCCTAGCTTAGGAGCAAATAAAGTAGACACAAACGACCTATTTGCACCCGAATCAAATAAAACAGAAGCAGGTTTTGAATTAACAAGGAAAGTACCACTTACCACCTCGTCGTTGTTCTTAGCATCATCAACAGTCATTTGCAAGGCTCTCACTTTTGTTGCTGAAGTAGCTGCTTTCTTCCCGTCATTCTTCATTTGTGGGCAATCGGCAATAAGATGACCCGTTTCTTGACACTTGTAACAACGAACCTTGTCCCTACATTCTGTTGCAAGATGTCCCGACTTTCCACACTTATGACACCTTCTTGTCTTGTCAGAACATTGGCCTTCATGAACACTCTTGCAAAAAGCACACCAAGACCCATTCTTCTTTTTATCTTTGTCACCACTTGAGCTAGAATTCCCTCGAAACTTCTTATTATTGTTATTAGATGACCAATTTGACCCTCTTTTGAACCCTGCTTTCTTGTCATCAACCTTCACCACAACTTTCTCACTTTTGAAGTCATCATCCAACCTCTTTGACTCCTTAATAGCCGCCGATAAAGTCACATGTTGTCTACATAATCCACGATAATTAGCGGGAAGACCATCACAATAAGCCTCAATTTGGTCCTCCTGCCTTCGAACCAAGTGTCCAACAAACTTCAACTTCTCCATAAACGAGTGTGCATAATCAGAAATTGCACCGGGTTTAGCAACCAACGATCTAAACTCCTTTTCAATTAACCTTAACTCACGCGTTCCCACATACTCCTCTAGAAACTTCTCCTTAAATGTTCCCCAAGGCATAACTGCAAGTACCTCAGGAGCCATAGACACTGTAGTAGCCCTCCACCAATTACGGGCATTCTTCTTCAACATCCTACTAGCACACAAAACCTTCATATCATCCGGACAATAGCAAGATGCAAAAACTACCTCAATGTCCTCGATCCACTCCATAGCACCCACTGCATTTTGGGTACCATCAAACTCCTTGGCACCACATTTCTGAAAACTTTCATATTTGAAGTTATTAACACGAGGTGCATTAACAACTCCAAGTCCTCCACCATTAACTTCATTAACACCCACGGCTGCCATGGATGGTTCAACACTTTGGGAGGGATTAGAGTAATTCCCTTCCGAACGCTCACCCCTTTGTTCACTCCCAATCCTTTCTGCATTTCTTTCAGCCCTCAATTGAGCTAACTCCTCTTCATTTCTCATTAAGAGAGCTCGGATAGCTCTCAATTCTTCATGTAATTGGGCTTGATTGGGAACCTGCTCTATTACCGGGTTTGCCCTATCTACTTCAGAGGCGGTTGGTGGATCACCAAGACGGCGATTTTGTGCACGGGGTGGCCTTTGCTCTACTTCATTTCCAGCACCGTTTCCATTAGGAGGAATACCACCACCATTTCCTCCTGCTCTCTGGTTACTAGCTCTAGTGTTTGCCATTAATTCTACAAAGCAACGACGACGGTTAGCAAGAATTAAAGAGTGACTACATATGTTAAGGCTCTACTACATATAACTACATTATCACACACAATAACAAGCCTTAAATCACACTCTCACTCACTCCCCAACCCGTCCTAGAGCATTCCACCTCATTAGCTAGGCATCCTACTTAAGCCTAACCTACTTCTCATCGGTCTAAGTCCAAAATCCTACGGCATAAGTCGAATTTTGGTTCACTTAAACCAATTCTCTGATACCAACTTGTAACACCCGACGTTTAAAAATATGGGTTTTCAAAAATCTTTCACCTAACGGTGTTAAATTGCGGAAGTAAAGACCGTAAAAGTCAAAACCGATAAAAGCATTTCGGTTTCTGCGTTTAGTTGGTGTTACATGCCATATCAAACATTAGTTCAAATGAAAACCCAACGGTTGCCCAACATTAAACAACCGTTCACACATTATTACATAAATTCGACATCAAAATGAAATGTAATCAAAAGTCTCCATAATAAGCAACTATGGGTAGCTAAGGAATCTGCATGCTTTCTACCCACGCCCTCACGTCCTGCATCTACAAGTCCTTCAAGCTAAACCTGAGGGAACAACCACATTAAAGAAACAAGTGTTAGCTATAAGAATAGCTAAGTAAGATCACACTTAATTTAAAAGCATTTGTCCAATTAAAACATTTCTTCATTAATAGACAAACTCATTAGGCACAACACACAACACACATAACTGCATATCAACTTCATATCAAATAGGATAGTCATCCTAAATGTGCCTATCCTGCATTAGTTCCCACATTGTCACACGTATCTTCGTTATCTGCATATAAGTGTGCCCTGCATCACACCCGACTAGATGATCAACCAAAAGACTAATCATCGTACGTCGTTAAGGAATGGCAAGCCAATCCAAGAGTAATCCGTATGTGGAGGTTGGTCAAACCCCTCGTATTACTCGCCCTGCATTATAAAGACCATGTTGCAAGGAGCCACCCAAGCAACAACTACGTCAACGTACTCGTCCGGCTAAGACTTGTACGGGTTAAGCTTAACACTTTCCCTGCATTATAAAGACCATGTTGCAAGGAGCCACCCAAGCAACAACTACGTCAACGTACTCGTCCGGCTAAGACTTGTACGGGTTAAGCTTAACACTTTCCCTGCATTATATTTACGAGCTCGATCCCACACATAATAGTTTAGGAAACACACATAGCCTAAACATAATCACACATTACCTTCATTTCGTTTGGGCCCTTAAACGTGCAAGTGACATGGCAACCTACCAAGTCTAGTGAGCTAGGTGTACAAGCCATGTAGAATGCATATGTCACACAACAACTTCATTTCTACATTTCACACATAATAAGACACTTCATAAATCTACATAAACTGCATAACAATACCCTACATTGAACAATACTTCATTTCACTACATTAAGGTCTGCATTTCAGGTCTCATGGTCAACTACATATCCCATAATACCTCCCGTGTAACCCGAGATACCCACATATATCATAAGTTACCGTTAAGGAAGTTATAAGTATGAAACCTTTGCTTGTTGAACCCTCAGCGTGACAAAAGTAGTGTATCTTACCTTGATACAGCTTAACAACAAGCTACAAGCACAATACAACGATGACTAGGTGTCTCCAATAACCTAGAACAAGTATAAGATCGAAAGATAAGCTAAACGACACTTTTGTAAAATCTGGGCAGGTGGTGCGCCGCACCTTCCAAGTGGTGCGTCGCACCAAACCTCCAGAGAAATTCAAATTAACTACGAGTGCGCCGCACCTACCCTTTGGTGCGTCGCACAAAACCAACAGAAAAATCTTATCAACAATAGGTGCGCCGCACCAGCCCTTGGTGCGTCGCACTAATCCTCCAGGGAATTTAGATTAAGACCAGGTGCGCCGCACCTACCCTTGGTGCGTCGCACAAAACCAACAGAAAAATCTTATCAACAATAGGTGCGCCGCACCTACCCTTTGGTGCGTCGCACCACCCTCCAGGTGCGTCGCACTTGGAGTGTCGACCAGAAATCCCAACTTTGTTCTTTGATCAAACGAATTCCATACGAACCCATACCCCAAATCCAACCTGGGGACTTAAAATTAACCCATTTAATTGCACTTTCATCATCTATTTTCAGCCTATAAATCCTTTAATCCTTTACTTCATAAATCTACATAAACTGCATAACAATACCCTACATTGAACAATACTTCATTTCACTACATTAAGGTCTGCATTTCAGGTCTCATGGTCAACTACATATCCCATAATACCTCCCGTGTAACCCGAGATACCCACATATATCATAAGTTACCGTTAAGGAAGTTATAAGTATGAAACCTTTGCTTGTTGAACCCTCAGCGTGACAAAAGTAGTGTATCTTACCTTGATACAGCTTAACAACAAGCTACAAGCACAATACAACGATGACTAGGTGTCTCCAATAACCTAGAACAAGTATAAGATCGAAAGATAAGCTAAACGACACTTTTGTAAAATCTGGGCAGGTGGTGCGCCGCACCTACCCTTTGGTGCGTCGCACAAAACCAACAGAAAAATCTTATCAACAATAGGTGCGCCGCACCTACCCTTTGGTGCGTCGCACAAAACCAACAGAAAAATCTTATCAACAATAGGTGCGCCGCACCTACCCTTTGGTGCGTCGCACAAAACCAACAGAAAAATCTTATCAACAATAGGTGCGCCGCACCTACCCTTTGGTGCGTCGCACAAAACCAACAGAAAAATCTTATCAACAATAGGTGCGCCGCACCAGCCCTTGGTGCGTCGCACAAAACCAACAGAAAAATCTTATCAACAATAGGTGCGCCGCACCTACCCTTTGGTGCGTCGCACAAAACCAACAGAAAAATCTTATCAACAATAGGTGCGCCGCACCTACCCTTTGGTGCGTCGCACAAAACCAACAGAAAAATCTTATCAACAATAGGTGCGCCGCACCTACCCTTTGGTGCGTCGCACCACCCTCCAGGTGCGTCGCACTTGGAGTGTCGACCAGAAATCCCAACTTTGTTCTTTGATCAAACGAATTCCATACGAACCCATACCCCAAATCCAACCTGGGGACTTAAAATTAACCCATTTAATTGCACTTTCATCATCTATTTTCAGCCTATAAATCCTTTAATCCTTTACTTCATAAATCTACATAAACTGCATAACAATACCCTACATTGAACAATACTTCATTTCACTACATTAAGGTCTGCATTTCAGGTCTCATGGTCAACTACATATCCCATAATACCTCCCGTGTAACCCGAGATACCCACATATATCATAAGTTACCGTTAAGGAAGTTATAAGTATGAAACCTTTGCTTGTTGAACCCTCAGCGTGACAAAAGTAGTGTATCTTACCTTGATACAGCTTAACAACAAGCTACAAGCACAATACAACGATGACTAGGTGTCTCCAATAACCTAGAACAAGTATAAGATCGAAAGATAAGCTAAACGACACTTTTGTAAAATCTGGGCAGGTGGTGCGCCGCACCTTCCAAGTGGTGCGTCCGTCTGCACACTGTATTTTACAAACTTCACTCATACACACACAGAATGTTGCAAAAATCAAAGTAATGATATAAATTGATTATATCTATTCTGATTACGCAACCTTATATCAAAAGACAAACATTGTCTCATTAGGATGGCACATTTGCATGCGAGTCTAGAGTCGAGACAATCACTAGTCGACATAGTCATCCATATAGGCACACACACCCCTATTTTGGATCAAATCTTTGTTAACTTTAAAATTCTTTTTGTATTTAGGAAATGGCTGAACCATAATCTTTGATCACCGTTCGAAACCTTACCGCCGATGAGAAAAGAACCCATAGAAACCACCTCAAAGCCCTACGAAAGCGACAACTTCATGATGGTCGCCGGGTTGACTTAAATGCCCTTCCGGCGATTGCCACGAGAGCCTTTAGGGATAACCATTGGGATGCCTTCCTTGATCTTCATGGCCCGGTCTATGATGATCTTGTCCGTGAGTTCTATGCATCCTTTCATCTCCATGAAGAAATGGAGGTAGAAACACGGGCTACTTCTCAAACAATCACCTTTGCCTTTGACAAAGACCACTACTCCATGCCTTTGAGCATCTTTGCCAATTATCTTGGTGTTCCAAACACCGGTTATCAATTCTATTCCACCGGCCAAAGTCTTAATCTACTACCTCCTTTTGTCTCTAGAAATGATGCCCTTTCACTACTTTGTGACAATCCTAATGAAGTCATCAATGAGGTTTACACAAGCAACCTCAAAGCCCCTCATGATGTCCGTTACAAAATCATTGATTGGAACCTAATCAACAAACATGGGAATCATAACGAGGTACCCGCTTCCGGGGTCGCCTTTCTCTATTGCCTTCACCACCACATCCCCGTTGATATTGGCTACTTTATAGCCATGAGAATGTCCGGCCTAGTCACTAACAACAATAGGCGCCTTCCTTGTAGTATGCTCCTCAATAATCTCTTTAGAAACCTTCAATTACCTCTTGGGAATCCTAGAGTCATCAAAGCCACTCCACTTGATGCTCTCACCATGAAGCGTATGACATCAAAACGCCCAAGGGAGGATGAAGAAGATGAGGAACATGAGGAAGAAAACATTCACCGGGCAACCGATCAAGGGGGAGCTAGTGGAAGTGGGGCGGGCAATGTGGTAGGCGATGATGATCCATTCTATCGACTCTCGAGCTCTCAAAAGCTTGATCATCTATACCGGGAGCAAGGCACCATCAAAAAGCTACTCCTAAAGATCGCAAGCAAGCTTGGATGTGCCGGGTCACCGCCTCGTGATTGAAAGACATGATTTCTTAACCTTTGAAAATGAACATTATTTGTGCTTCTAAACTTTGATCTATGTGTTGAACAATTGCTACATTCACTTTTATTATGGTAGGGATTTGATTTGCTTGCTCTCATATTGCTATCTCATGCTAGATACTTGCTCTTATATGTTTACATGCTATAGGGTAGATATTTGCTCTTGTGTGCTCACATCTCTTGGTTTACATATAGCTTTAGCATTTCCACCTTCAAGGATGAACCTCTACCTTAGGGGAGCCTCTTTCAAGGGGGAGCTTACCTCTTGCATGGTTCTTATTGTGTTCACACAATTATGCCCTTTTTGGTTTGACAAAGGGGGAGAAGCATAGGTATGTATTGTTAACGAAGTTGGTTTAAAGTCTCATTACATTTTGCATACCTATGTACATTATTGTCATTCTCAAAAAGGGGGAGATTGTTAGTGCATATTTGGCATAACATCAAAATTCAAATTTATCTCTTGTTTTGATTATGACAATAATGTACACAAGAATGCAAAATGCAATGAACTACAACTTATATATATACTAGCAGTTCAATTCTTCCCGTTAGCTTCAAGCCAAATTAAGTTTTGATAAAAATGCAAAAGATTGCACTGCCCAGCACACGGACGCTTCCACGGATCGTCCGTGGGAGAGTCCGTGAATAACTTAGAAAGTTTTTTTGCAGATTACTCATTCACCCAGCACACGGACGCTCCCACGGATCGTCCGTGGTGCGTCCGTGAACCTTCTGATCAGTTCTTACACTTTGTTAGTAAGTCAAGATCTACATGTCCAAATGGTCTGATATTGATAAGATATGACTTATACAACATCTTAAGAGAAATCATTTCATCAGAATTCACATTCTAAATATTTAGTTTCACGGACGATCCCACGGACGCACAAGCGTCCGTCCGTAAGCGTCCGTCAAATACTTGTTCAAATATTGCTCAAAACTAAAACTGCACAGAGCGCGGACGCTCCCACGGATCGTCCGTGGTGCGTCCGTGAAAGCTTCTGTCCAAATTCACACTTTGTTAACAAGTCAAGATCTACATATCCAAATGGTCTAATATTGATAGGATATGACTTATACAACATCTTAAGAGTAACCATTTCATCAGAATCCACATCCGAACATTTTGGATGCACGGACGATCTCACGGACGCACAAGCGTCCGTCCGTGCCTGAACTGGGTGCAGAATAAATAGAATGTTTTATCCCCACTTGGCTTTATTCTTCCCCAAAACATTCTCTGCACTCTCTCTTTGACCCATACCTGCTCTCATCCTTCCCAAGAACAACTTGTAAGTTAATTAATCCTATCTCTATTTCTCTCTATGTTTAATCAATTCTTATTATCTTGATTCAGAGCTTAACAAGTTGATTCATTGTTTAATCTAGTTGAATTCAAAATTTATAACTAGTTAATCAAGATACAAACAAATGGGTATTATTACTATGAATTGATTATACAACTATACATATAAATATACATATAGTTACAGATTTCTGAAATCAACACATGAGGAATAATTCTTGATAACAATGTATGAATATGTTCCATAAAGAAACAAAGCATGCTTGTATTGCTAAAGTTAAAGATAGGGAGCAAATGGTATAGCTCCATACATGTTTGAATCAATTCAGGAATAAAGATGAAGATGCCAAAGCAAGCTAGCTGTACAGGGACGCTCCTGCTGAGTATTTTATTCTCACGGACGCAGTGACGGACGCTCAGCGTCCGTCCGTGCATACTACTGCTTCTCTCTTCTTGCTTATTTAAAGGATACTTGATGATTGTTGTACTCACCTCTTGAACCTGCAAAAAACATCAAGTATACTTACAAGTGAATATCAACTTACATATCTATTTTCATTTGTTAGAAATTAGCAAGAGAGCATTGTAGTGAGAATTTATACATATTCATATACACACTACATTTGTAACATTCTTCATACTAGTGAGTGTGAAGAACTTGATATAAGGTCTTAGTGTAGGCCTTGTTGTTTCTCTAGTGGTTAGAGAACTAGCTATTCTTGAAGTGTCAAGAACCCTTGATTCCTAGTGGTTAGGAATTGGTGATAGCATCTGTACTACGGATACTCTACCGGTTTTAGAGACTATAGTGCAGCAACTCTTGGTTAGTGAACCAAGGAGTGGATTAAGGCGAATTCGTTAACATTCGCCCCAACCACTATACATCGTGGTGTTGTGTTTGGTGATATCCTTCTTACTCTAATCTCTTATTTATCTATTTACTTGTATTGTAAGTTCTATAGCACAATCAAAGCTTCAAATTAAGTATAAGTTGAATAATTTTTTAAATAAATCAAAAAGAGGGTAAATCTATTCAACCCCCCCCTTTCTAGATTTGCTTTCAAACCATTCACATATGAGACCCTTCTGAAAGTAAGGGGACCATTTGAAAGTATACCAAATCCTTCAGTCTTTCCTTGAGAGTCATCTCCAAAAGTAACATTAGGACCAGCGCGAATCCT
The DNA here is from genome assembly GCA_034093135.1 of Erigeron breviscapus. Taxonomy (NCBI): domain Eukaryota; kingdom Viridiplantae; phylum Streptophyta; class Magnoliopsida; order Asterales; family Asteraceae; genus Erigeron; species Erigeron breviscapus. Next base: position 93,706,967 of record CM067167.1, read on the forward strand.
AAAGCTACATAGCAGGGACTTACATTCGGTCATATGCTTGGAACACCCACTGTCCAAGTGCCAGGTATTATCGTCATGACCGCCCTGCATTTATAATAAGAGATTAGTTCTTTTTGGGAACCCATCCAATGATGGGTTAACCAGAGCTGACCATCTGGTCTGACTCAGATTGGGAAACAGAACTTAAACTCTTATCACATTTGGACACCCATTGTTGCTTGATCTGTCCCTTACCAGATTTAAAATTTCTTTTAGCAACATTTAGAGTTTCCTTTTTAGCGAAACCTTTGCCTATTCCAGATTTCTTACATTCAGCCCTTAACTTCCTTTGATCAACAACATTAGGATCATTCACATTTTTCAGAAAGTTATCATTTGAAACCTTACCATTTCTAGACTCAACATAGTTTGAAATCATTTTGTCAGAGTCAGATTTGGTATCTTTTGAAATAGACACAGATTCAGTTTGTGATAATTTTCCTTGAGAACCAGACTTCTCATTCTTTGAAAGCTTTATCTTTTCTTTTGGAACACTATGATCTCTAACTTTTCTTTTGTTTTTCTTTGAGTTACCATTGTTTGTTTTAGACTTTGAATCTGACACAGATTGGGAAATAGTCAGCTTAGATAAGTCAAGACTTTCCTCCGGTTTTAACTCTATAACCCTATCAGCTTCAAACACAGCTTCAGCAATGGTTTGGCCAATAGTTTCAGGATCATTAAACCCAATACCAGATATCTAAACCAACTTAATTGGTTTAGACTTTTTCCCTTTGGTTTGGACTTTGGGTGGTGAAGGAGGCTGATAACAAGGCTCCATAGCACATACTTCACTGATGGCTATGGCCCTATCATAATCACCATCAAAAATAGCTTGGATCTGATGAGGAATTTGGTCATTTACACACTTAGCAGTTCTTTTTGAACATATACACCATGATTTAGTAATATGCTTAACTTTCAAAAACTTTTCTTCTGCAGTTTTAGCTTCTTTAACCAAAATGGAGTTTAATTATTTTTGAGCTTTAACTTCAGACTCTAGTTTTTCAATGGTGTGGTTCTTAGAACTAATATCAATTTTCAAAACAGATATTTCCTTTTTGAGTTCTTGATTAAAGTGTTTTTGTAAAAGAACCTCATCACCCAATCTGTTTAGTCTATACAACTTTTCATTATCAGACAGATTGGAGAAAGAAATTACCTCAGGTGGAGTAGTCTGACTGGTAGATGCCTGGTGAGCTGACTCAGATTGCTGTTGTATTTTGAAAAGATCTTCAGCAAACTTTTGAGTGGCTTCTTTTGCCATTAAACACTTGGCATCTTTGTACAATTCATCATCAGATGAGGTGTCACTTTCAGCCCAGTCTTTGGCTACCAGACTCTTCTCACTTTTGTTCACCTTCTCAGTCAGCTCAGCTACTTGTGCTTTTAAGGCTTTGTATTTTGTCTTGAGCTTTGAGTATTTTTCACTTCTTCCACCTTTGGATGACACAGCTTGAGAAGACTCCTTAGATCTGCAATCTCCAGCCATGTGCCCAGTTTTGCCACATTTGTAACAAGTGACTTTGGACATGTCAAAAGGCTTCTTTGGCTTATCAGCTTGGCCAACCTTTCCTTTTCCTTTGAACTTACCAAAGGATCTCCTTCTGATCCTTTCAGCCAACATAGCTACTTCATTAGCTAGTTCATCACCATCAGATTCATCACATTCAGATTCAACACAAACAGAGTTAGGATTAGAAATCACAGGAACTTCATCATTAACACAAGGAATGATCTCATTACTTATTGAGCTAGGGTGTTCAGTCATAGAGGCAACAAGTGCAGCAGCAGGCTGACTATAAGAATCACCCATAGCAATCAACTTTTCAGCCTCTGAACATTCTTGGTTATGAAGTAAACCAAAAAGTCCAGGGAGATCAAGATCATGATAAACATAACTTAATTTAACAGAAGACATTTTAATAGATTGGTAAAGGTCTTTGGGCACAACTAGGACAATGAAATTTCTAGCCTTCACATCCAAGTTTGCCAATCTCCTATCCTCATCCCCCCAATCTGCCTTGTCCTTAACAATGGATTTGACTGTGGCAGGAATGGTTGGTTGACCTTCTCTGACCACAGCCTCTACCACAATGGTTTGTGTAGGAACATAAGGACCATCCGCAAGGATGTCAGGCATATTGTTATCGATGGATTCAAGGAACAAAGACATTCGACCTTTCCACACACTAAAATTATCTTTATCAAACATGGGTGGTCTGGTTGAAAAACCATTATCAATATAGGATGACATAATGCTTTACTATTAAAGAAAATAAGCAAGGATCAAGTCAAGTTAATTCTTAACCTCTACTCTGATACCAATTGATACGTCCCAAGGTGTACCAATATACCAAAGTATATTGTACACAGAACAGTTGTAGAGGGGGGTGGTGAATACAACTTTCCTCGATCTTTACAAACTTTTAAATAAAACGTTTCAAAGATTCAGTTTATATATTAAGTAAGTAAAGAGCAGGAATCATCAAAATAGTAAAGCAGTAAAGTAAATGAAACATTCTTGAACACAGATTGTGGTTTTCAATGTAATCCTTTATTAATAAATAATCTATACAAAGAATTACAGGGTTGTTGCGGAACAAAGATAGCCTATAGATATCTAAACAACCCTTTGAAATGACAAACTACAATCAATAAGTTTCTACTCAAAAGAATCAGCCCAAGCTGATCTTCAACAGACTAAGCTGTGTGTAAGAGCAAAGAAAACTTGTGTGAAGAATGATTCTCAGGAATGCCACACATATGCAATCAAAGAATGAGGCTTTTATAGGCGAAAGCCCTTCTTCTCTTGGTATCCAATGAAGCCACGTATTCTTCTTCTGTTGGATGACAAAGGAATATTTGATCGTGCCTTTCATGGTACTTGTGGTCCCCAACGTACTGGCGCACATTCTTTATCATCCAATGAGAGTATGGACACACATATATAAAACCAACCACCAACCTGGATCCTAGGATTCTTCCTAGTCACGTCATTTGTCCTTATCTTCAATCCAGATTGTTATCTTCACTTGATTGTCATACACAGATTGGGCCGTTTGTCAAAGCACCAATCTGCCTAAGTGTTTCCAAGCTGACTGCTAATCTCAAGCTGCCTTCCACTACCAGCTTGGTCTTCTATCTTCAATCCTCCTCTTCGACTTGGATTGAATGCTATAAACATTGTTGATGCAGCTTGAACAACACTTGCTTCCATATGATTAACATTACAAAACATGAAGCATGATCTGGGCCAGAAACAGATCGTAAGTTGTGTCAGCTTAGTCTGACCCAGATCAGATTACAAGAACCAAAAGATTTCTAAGTGTTTATCAGTCAGATTTGTCTTCACCAAATTTACAATGAACATTGGGACTCGACACAATTTTTATAATATCGATATACGGTTTTTGAAATAAAAGATTTTGAATGAATTACAGAAATAAAATTATTTATGGAGGAGAGAGAAAAAATAAGTGGTTGAGATTTGAGGAGAGAGAGAAAAATGAGTGGTTGAGATTTAAGGGTATTATAGGTATATTAGGTAAGAGATGTTTAAATTAGTGAATAAAGAAGAGGAGTAATTTAGGTAGTTCAAATCATCTTTTGAGATTTTAAAAAAGGGCAAAATGCTTTATAAGATAGTATAGATATAGATAGAATGATGGATTTATGTAGTATGTTCATTTTTGATATATAGATGCTATGATTATAGATATAGATAATGTAGATAAAGATGTGAATAACCACTGGCTTAAACCCAAGTGGTCAGGGGTACTTTCTAAATCTACTATGTGGACCCCGGAGGTGAGTTTACCCAAGGTCTTAGGTTCGAGTCTTGGGGTTCTCATCTCAAAGGTATTTTTCATGAGGAGGGGGTTGGAGGTTCAGAAAATCTCTGGTTAAAATTGCCTCCAACACGTCTGAATCGAAACTCACTTTGTAAAAAAAAAAGGGATTAATCACTGGATGACTAACGTACTTTCTCTCTTGTACATGGTTGCCCATTAAACCCAAAATATAGATGTGTATTACCAACAAACTTTTCAAATTTGTACATGGTTGACCATCACCTTCAAAACTGCTTCTCTCTCATATACAAATCTTCAAGACCGCTTCTCTCTCTTCAAAAAAAAACCCAGATTCCGGCAAAAGAAAACCCAGATTATTATTATTTTATTTTTTTGAAAAAACCAACAATTAATCAACCCTTTTCCATAATATAGTCAAATTTATAAAAAATTCCAACAAATTACACCCCCAAAGTCAAAATCCCCCGGCCAAAATCCTACCCCTCCAAAATGAACTCCATCATTTCCAAAAGCATAACATCAATCTTCAGCCGCCGTCCAAACACCGGTTAACCCAGCGGAGCTCCGATTTACAACAATGGCGAGGGATCCGGGTGAAGATACTGAACAACAATTTGGAAAGAGGATTAACATATATGCAAAGAATAATGCAATCAAGTGGTATTGAATGTATGATCAAAAATGAACAGCTTTATCATATTAAAAACTCTGAGAAAAGGATTCTGGCTAAAAATAATTTGCAGCGTAGGTTGAAATCTCAAGATCTTGTCTTATATTCTTAACAGGACATTGATTGTTCTACCTGTTCTTGATCATCATGCTGTTGTTCTTGGAAGTTGTCCCAAGTTTAGGGTTTATGATCCTAAAGATTTGAGATTTGTTGTTTGGAATCATGCCCTTGATTTGATTCGACAACGTATATAAACAAGAAAAAAGTTTGTTAATTTATTATTGGGTTCTTTTTGTATGTTTTGGTTATATGAAAGTGTTTCAATTCTTATGGAGTTATATAAAGTGTTGGTTAGGCTGCGTAAGTTAGAACCAAATGTTTGATTTTCTGGGTAGCTTGAAGAGGGATCCCTTTCAGGGTAGTTTAGTCGTTTTCATTAGGTTGATTGTAATTTGTAATTTTGTATAAATTTGACTATATTATGCAAAAAAGTTGATTAATTGTTGGTTTTTTCAAAAAAAAAAAAAACACCTGGGTTTCTTTTGCCGGAATCTGGGTTTTTTTTTAAGAGAGAGAAGCGGTTTTGAAGATTTGTATATGAGAGAGAAGCAGTTTTGAATATGATAGTCAACCATGTACAAATTTGAAAAGTTTGTTGGTAATACACATCTATATTTTGGGTTTAATGGGCAACCATGTACAAGAGGGAAAATACGTTAGTCATCCAGTGATTAATCCCGAAAAAGAAGATAAAGATGTAGATTTGAATGGAATAATGGATTTATATAAAGATGGTTTATATGTGTATCTCGTGATGAAATTAGAATGATGCAAACGATGTTTTGTTATATAAATTATAGAGAATAAATATAGATATTATGAAATCTTGTTCAACTCTTGTATAAACTTGGTATAGATATGAAGATGATAGGGTATGTTATCTTGTCTATGATGTTAAAGATAAATCCGAGAAAAGAAAAAAAAAGATTGTTGGAAATAAAAGAAAAAATAGAAAAAAGAAGTAATTTTACTTTTGGTCTATGTAACACCCCGCCTTACCACAACACAATATTGTCCGCTTTACCCGCAGGCTCACGGCTTTGTTTTTGGTTGCTCGGACAAACTTCCCAGAAGGGTCACCCATTTGGCATTGCTGCCGCCCGAGCACGCTTAACTGTGGAGTTCTCCTCTCATCCACAACCAATACGCCCAAAACGCGTTATGTTATGTAAGACCATTGATATTACTTATAGCCAGGATCCCCCTTGTATGTCAGCGATGTATGCCGCACTAAAAGTCACATATTTTATTTTCAATTGGATTTGCTTTATTACAGAATCAATTTAAAATAAAAATTGCTCAAATACCATAAAATACAAATAACATGAACTTTAATGTAGTTTATTTCAAATGGCAAACAATACAATATCAATCCAAAGTAGTAATTTCAATGAGAAACACAAGATAACTCAAATAGGCTCCTGGATGACTATTTCAAGATAACTCGATAACTACATACATGCTTGATGGTGAAGTCTTCAAGTATTCTGCTTTTCGCCTCTGGAATTGGCTTCTGGAACTTGATTTTTAATCCAGAATTGCCATTTACACCCGTGTAAACCAAAAAGTGGCCAAGTTAGTTTAGAAGCCTATATACAAAATGAAAGCTTGGCATTAGCAACAGCCTGAACAATAACTATAACAGTACACTATACGTTTCAAAAACATGCTTTAATTCGTTCTTATATCTATGAACTCGCCATTACACTGTCCGTTTCAAAAACATGTTTTAATTCGTTCTTATATCTATGAACTGCCATAAAGAGACTAAGGGCCTGTTTGTTAAATTTACATTAAGTGCTGTGTGGATTAAGTGTCTGTCTGGATTTAGTGTGTCTGAGACGGGTAAGACGGTAAATAAATAATTGTTGTTTGTTTTGTGTGCTGAATTAACTGACTGAATAATTAAGATTACTATAATGCCCTTGAAATTAAATAATTGTTTAATTTTTTATTTTTTTTGTTACATAGTTAGTTACGAAATCACACCAACAAATATTGGTGAACATGATATATATTAAATGCAGTTACGTTATTATTAAAAAAAAATTCCAAAATATTAATTACAAATATAATTTATATTTTGATATTATACTATTTAACTTGTACATTAATATAAAATGTAAAAATTAAACACACAGGTGCATTACCTTAATATGAATACAAACATGCTATTAAAACAACAACTACATATATGAAAATTTCATACTAGTCGGTTAGCAATTTCGTTACGAAAATTTGTCATATATTGAGTGCTTTGAGTACCCCATTGTGTTCCATCCGCTTCTTCTTCTGCATTTTCTTCGGGTTGTTCTTGAACTTGCTCTTCAGGTTGTACTTCGCTGTTAGCTAAAATATCTTCTTCCAAAAACAATTGATCGTAAATCTTCCATTTTCTAATATAATTATGGATCGCAAAACAAGCAATTACCATGTTTCGTTGTGTTGAAAACTTGTAAGGAGCCATTTTACTTAAGATCGGAAATCTATTTTTCAAGACACCATAAGAACGTTCAATGACATTTCTAAGCTGCGCATGTGCATGGTTGAACTTTTCTTCCTTAGTTAAAGCACGTCGGCGTTTAAAATCCGCTAACCAATATCTTGTATTGCGAAAAGGAGCTAAGAACCCACGAGTGTTTGCATATGCAGCGTCACACAAATAATATTTATCTACAAAGAATGAAAGCATTATAATAAAAACATAAATATTTTTATACGTATAGAAAAATACTATAGATGTTCATAAAGATAAGACATACTAGGTGGAGGAAATGGGAAACCAGAAGCTGGGTTAAAAACAACTTCCGTTAATATTCTAGAATCATGTGCAATTCCTTCCCATCCAGCCCAAACAAACGTAAATATCATGTTGAAATCGCACATTGCTAATACATTTTGATAGCACCGACCTCCTCCTCGTCCTCGATAAGCGGTTTGTTGGTTAATAGGCACAATGGCATGCACAAGAGTTCCATCTAGCGCGCCAATTGCCCCCTTTGTTAAAGGAAAAAGAAATAATGGTTAACTATAAATCATATTCTTTTGAGGAAAACTATAGAGATTTAATATACCGGAAATATATCTCTTAATCTTCTTTGTCGATTTGACATATTTGAGGTGGAATCAATAGGTGTTGGTCGTATGATCTCTTTTGCGAATTCCATCATTCCTCGTAAGACCTCATGAAAACAACTATGTATAGTCTCCGTAGAATGTTGAAATCTCCGTTTCAATGCTCTAATACGATCATTTTGTCCTATAACAGTTAAAAAAATTGCCAATTTTTCTTCGACAGTTATATATCGACTATCTTGCAACCAACTTCTTTCCTTGAAATGATCGCATAAACTGATAAATGCATCACGAGAGAGACGTAACATTTCTTGACATTGTGTATTGGACCCCCTTAATAGCTCTAGTGTATACGCATGCCCACTTAATGCCGAGTTGTTATCCTTTATCCTTTCTATCCTTGTATTATATTTTCGTCTCACTAACCAAAATAGGAGAACCAAAAATAACATTTCTTCTTCGAGATCCATAACCTTACAAATAACAAACGAGAGTTTTAGTGCAGCAACAATCCACATTTAACTTTAAACATGAGAAACAAATAATGATACACTTTAAACACATTGGAAACCATGACAAACATCTCATTAAAAACATTATAAAAAAGATACCATGAGTTTCAACAGAAAGAAAACACATCTAGACCATGTCAAACACATTCCTAATTCCTAAAACATGGTCCTTACGTACGACAAATTAACTGATTACAAAGCAAGTGCATAGACTCTTCTAAAACGGGAACCACGAAACCAACTATACGAGCTTCCTAAAAAAGCAAACTACCATCAAACTAGGCAGTACATTTACCACATAAATCCCTTACTACGACCAACCAGTCTAACCCAATTAGTACACTTATCGGCATTCATCTTCATCCAAGCTTGCCTATAATGATCATTTGGCTCGCAAAAAATTGCGAGTGCAACATCATACAACGGATCAGTATCTTCCCACCCAATCTCATTCAACCTTTTAAGACAATCATCAAATGTAGGAACCTCAAATTTCTGATCCTTTGAATGATGTTTTTCAGCCATTATCTTTAAAACGCCAATTATTTCTTCTTCGACGGTCGCCATCATTTCTTTACCCTTCTTCTTTTTATCAAGCTTAAGGTGGGCTGAGGATTGAGGTGTCGAGGATTGAGATGTTGAGGATTGAGATGCTGTAGAAAACGGTTGGGGTGTATATTCAAGAATATCCGGATCTTGTTCTTCTTCATTGACAATAGGCTCAACCACGTGAGGCTCATCCCTAGGCATTGGTTCATTCGAGCTCGGACCCCAACTTTTTATCCCCGTAGCCATTGCTCCATCAAAAAGTTTTGCACAAAGATCAGGAAATGGTAATGTTGTGTTCCTCAAAGATTCCACGTGTTTATTTTTCTGCAGTCAATAGAACATATAACTACACACGTACATGAATATCAAAACCAAGGGAAAGGATATAAAATAATTAAGAAAGTGACCTTCATTTCCATCTCCCATTCCTCGTCGGTTAGATTAAACATGTTAGTAGATGAATCGTAAACATTCCCAGTTTTGTTTCTTAGTAGTAACCATGCTCCATATTTCCCCTTGAGATAGTCATAATGGTTTTTCATTTGCTTACGGTCAACAATCAAGTTATGGTTGTCTTTGAGGACATCCGATACAGTTTTCCATGACACTGTTTTCAAACTTCCACCTTCTCGCCCGTTAACAGATATCTCATGGATGCAAGCCTCGAGAAACGTTTTCACCACATTCAAATTTTTCCAACTAACTCTATTTCGTTTTGATTTGTCGGTCTCACAAGTTTGATCCATACCTAACACTATAAAAGCCCACATGACCCTCAATTAAGCATTATATGTTATAAACATTACTCATAAGTTTAGAAGTTTCAAACACATGTTACATGTAATATAATGTGTTTACCTATTAGTTTTGTCTTTATCCGATACACATGCAAGATTGAAAATAAAGCTGTTAGTTTTATATATATATATATATATAAGTATATGAATATATAAATATAAAATTAAATATATATGTTAGTTATATATATATATATAGACCATGTCATAAGTATATGAAAGGGAAACTAAAAAAACAGAGTATGGATGGCAACATAAGCCAACAACAATAACATAAAGCATGATGTAATTCTATTAAGCTAAAGCATAAAACCACAACAATAACATAAAGCATGATGTAATTCTATTAAGCTAAAGAACAAATAAAATTGATTACAATTTGATCGATCAATTAATCTATTCAGAGAAGAACACATAATAAATCAAGAAGACATCAAAATAACACATATTAGAAAAATACCAATTGTTTAAAAAAAAGGAGGAAAAACGTACATTGGTTAACTTGATTAGATGGTGAAGAATGTTGGGGAGATAATGACAACTCTGGATATATATAGAGATAATTAAACTCATATAACTACTCTAAAAGGTTTAATTTGGCGCCATACATATTGATCAATTTTACCGCCAGATGATTTTAGTGATCGTGGGAAGTGGGATGGGAATTAGGGAGTGGATAGTGGGATAGTTATTAAGGATAATTATGTAAAATATCAACTAGCTGTACTTTTTAATTAAGTGATGACTTATTAGATAAGTCCTAAACAAACATAATTTCCAACTTCTGGATTAAGATTAAGTCATGACTTCTGGATTAAGTGGTTATCAAACACCACCTAAGACTAGCAACCACCTGAACAATAACTATAACAGTACACTAATGTAGTTTCTATACTAATTTCAATTAGAGACAATACAAAATTTAGTCATATCTATACAAATGTACATCTAATATTCTAGTATAAAAGCAGTTTGTGAACAAAGAATAAAGAATTCGAGTTTCTTAACTGTTAAGATAGGTGAAAACCGCGTCTTCAAGAACTGTTGCATATAATACAATTCAAAGAATAAATTTTCTATAATATGCATGATAAATGTGGTACATTAAATATATAGAACACGAATAACACTACCTGTTATGACTTGCACGAGAAGATGTTGGGTTTTCTGTAGAAGAATGATTATACACACTAGAGGAATCATTAGCAACCTGAAATTATTTGGAGTTAAAAAGTATCAAATGCATTCAAACATGATTATTTTGTTTGAACAGATTCAAACATGATTATACTTTCAAAATTGATATATTATATACCTGTGTGTTTAGACCTGCAAAAATGTTGGCAAGATTTGAATTAGGTAATTGGTCTTTAATAAGAGCCATAAACTGCATCTTGTCTTTCTTTCGATTCATCCATTTCTTTCATTTTGTCTTCAAGCTCATTAATACGAGCCTTCAATACTGGTACTTGAGGATCTTGTGACAAACAAGATCCTTTATCTTTTGCTATTACAACTTTTCCCAAGCATCGAACACGACTTCCTTTCTCTGGTCCTTTGACCTTTGCCAAGTCATCATTTTTCCAATTAAGATCCCCTCCTTCAGTAGAACTAGTAGACCCATTCTCTAAACTTTTCAATTTACCCTAGACATTGTCTACTAGTTAAGAAAATATACTAAAAAAATCATATATTGCAACTTTAACAGTTCAAAATTTAAAGATACTTACCACAACTTCTGCTGCCACCTCATTCACGATATCTCCATTTTCACGTGTACGGGTTAGACAATAAACTTTCCCCCGTGATGGTCGAACACCATTCTTTTTTGTCTACAAAAACTCTCATGATGAGAGAGGTCATTTAGTACAAAACCAGGGATATACAAATAAAAAGGGTTCTATTCATCACACCAAATTCAACTTACTAGTCGAATAGTTAGCATACAAGTTATAACTTAATCTATAACGATCCCTACTTCCATCAAAATTATTACAAACTGTATAATTAAATCAAAATCTATAATAAGTATACCGTGTATAAGGATGTTTTAATATGATAGCCATCACTCTAGAGAACTGTAAAGCTGTAAAGACTTTAAAAGTTCATAAGGCAACACTTTTAAAGGTTTAATTATGTCATAATGTAAATCTTGTCATGGCATTTTAGCATTGAGAGAGAACCATCCTTTTCCTCGTTATAAAGTAATGCAGAAGTAAAAAGTTGTTCTAAAAAAGTTGTTTTAAAGATCGTGTAGTATCTCATTCATGTCATATTGATAGCCTCCTTTTTCATGAGTCGGGATCGTACTTGAAGATGATGTCTCACCAGTTTCACCATGAGATGTCCAACTAGAGTATCCTTTTTGAAAACCCCAACATATAAGATGATCATACACTTCTCCTCTCATAAAATGAAATCTATTGTGACATTGAATGCACGAACACAATATCTTTCCACCATGACTTGACCTCTCAAAAGCGAAATCTAGAAAACTTTCTACACCGTTTACATATTGCATACTACTCCTTCGTGTAGAATACATCCATGCTTTATCCATTACAATAACTATGACATAAAAGATGAAACTGATTTACGGCGAATTTAGATAATCAGCTTATTCACTTTGTCACTCAATCCTATAATCTGAAACTGATTAAACTATTACTATTATTGAACTACATACACAAGCAATCAGCTATATTCTTCAACAGAAATACAATTAAATCTCACCATATATATACATATATACATATATATCCGAAATATAATACAATTAAATATAGATATATATATATAAAATAGAAATAGATACATGTACAGATCCGAAATTAATACAATTAAACTAATAATAATAAAATCAAACGAATAAACACAAATTCAAGAGCAAAATTAATCACGAAATTAAAATAATAATCAAAAATTAAACGAATTAGAAATACTTACAGATTGTTAATGGAGCCGCGAATTGAGATTTGAGAAGAATAGATGAAATCGAAGGAATATCGAGCTGAAGAACTATTCTGATGACGATCCGGCGATTGAGCTTTAAAATGACTCGTTGATGGAGTTTTTCCGGTGACTCGTTGATGGAGATCGAGAGAATAAGAACTTTTCCGATGATGAGTTTTTCCGGTGATGGAGTTTTTCCGGTGATGGAGATCGTATGAACCTTTTATGATGTTGATGATTCACATTTTGAGTAAAATGACTTTTTGGTATCACGATTTGGGGATCTGGGGATCAAAAGGAATATTTTAATAAAGTATTTGATGTTTTGGCCTTTGGGATATTCTTTTGTTCAAAACTGTATTCTGCCATGTTATCCATAATACATATCCCCGATACGGATTGTTCAAAACTGTATTCTGCCATGTTATTATATCCATAAAGCACAAATGGGGATACAGAAGTATTCAGTCCACTAGTACCTTAAATGGTTCATTGTCTGTCCGAAGTACAATTCCAGGAATATCACGAAGCCACACAGGGAATCCCCTGCAAAGCCATCAATTGATATTAGCGTTTTAATAAGTACAAATTCTTAATGTATACTACCAGTTTCAATATATGTTACAAAGGCAAGGGAAAATAAGTTTCATGGACATGTTAAATACAAACCATAACTAAATAGAATAAATTTGCCAAATTGGGGAAAGTTGATACCCAAAGTTCCACTCTGCACAAACGTATGGACCTATTCGGAGATGAAGATAGAGCCCACTAGCTCCAACCAGCTGTACAAACTTCACCAGATCATATCTTCCCTCAAAATTATACTGAATAAAGCAGAAAGGTGAGGAATATAAGACACTTCATGAATTACTAACCACACTACCAATGGCTTCAACATCCAAAGATCGAACTCTTTTGGCAATTCCTTGACTATACGGATATCTAGCATCAAGTAATCAATAAAATAGTAAAGGAGCTGCGGTTCTTACAATGAAGTGCCTTGCAAAAGAACCTAGTGCAGACCATTAACTACTTTGTAAAGGAATCTATATCAAAAAAATGTATTACATCTAACATGCAGTAACTACTTTGTTTAATATACAATAACAAATATTATTACAATATCAAATAAAAAGTATCAAGAGGACTAGAGGAGTAACAAATTTTTTTCAAATATTGGATAATGTAGCTGCAAGACAAGGTATTTATTCAATGTAAAAAACAATGTATCGATACCAAAAGAAGAAGAAAAAAATGTATGATATACCACAGAACTAACTAGTTTGTTTAAGATGCAGAGCATAGATTCAATTTCACAATTAATTCATTATCAGTTTATCACCTTCAAAATAAAATGTTTCTTATTCAAAAATTAAGTACTTAACTTGATTCAAATTGAACACTGCTAACAATAATAATATTAAAATCAGAAATTAGATTTCATCGGAAAAATCATAAAATTGAAAGATAAAAGGTTTTGTAGATTATATATTTGCCGGAGATCGGAAAATTGCTAAGACACGATTACCTGTGGCGGTGGAATTTGAAGGAGGAAGACGGCGACTGTTGCGGATGATGAAGGAAGACGATGGTGGTGGGCTGGTGGCGGATGATGGAGGAAGACACGGTGGTGGCGGATGATGGGGGAACTGGGGAAAGACGATCCAAAATTGGGGTTTTATAAGTTTATGTACAGTGACATTATTACCCCTGTTTATTGATCGCGCGTGCAAATATTTGGACGGTCTAGATCTGGACCCCTGGACTTTTTTTTAAAAGGTGGACTCAAAATAACCCACCCATATATATATATATATATATATATTCTCGTATAGGACAAGAAAAGGTAAAATAAATAAAATTATATTTATGGTATCTGAAGTTGTTAAAATTTTCACTTATAATTTTTAAGTGAAAAAATTACATTTTTGGTACCCAAGGTTGTAAAACTCCCCCGAGTCGGCCGAGTACCCAAAATAAACTCCTGACTCCCCACCTCGCCGAGTCGAGTCCGAGTCACGAGTTCTCTAACCTTGATACGGACAAAATGATGATGAAGTGTGAATATATCAACTAATCTAACGTTTAATTTTCAAGTTTGAATTATTATGTTAATGTTTTTAAACAATTATGTTTAAATTTGAAGTTTGTATATAAAACTCCAATCCGAGTTCTTCCCGAGTCGAGTCCGATTCTCCAAAAACTCCTGACTCCCCCCTCGCCGAGTCGAGTCCGAGTCACGAGTTCCCCAACCTTGTTGGTACCTGAAATTGGTTATTTTTATCATTTTTGACACCAAGCACATACGCCGTTAGTTTTTCCATTAATGTCCTCACGTGACCAACACGTGAGGGTATCAAAAATGAAAAAAATTTCACTTAGAGACTATAATTGAAAACTTTGACAACTTCAGGTACAAAAATGTAATTTTCTCGAAAATTAATGACTATGGGTTTTTAAGAGTTTATTTAATTATTTTAACACATTTAAGCTTTGGGTTTTTATCTACATTATATTATTATAACATATATACGAGTACTATTTTTAAAATCTTTTAAGGTTAAGTCATAAACATACGGATAACTTGTTATTAAAAAAAACATACTATTTTAGCTCTATTGTGTAACAATTGAATTCGGCTTCCAAGTCGTTGCTTATTCAGACGATTATGTATGCTGTGTGAAGGTCGATTTGGAAGTTTGTCAATAAAAAAATCTCCCGCTCCGTTATAAAACCCGATAAAGTTGTTCTCAAGTTGTACATTTTATGAGGTTTTTTTACTAACAAGTTATCCGTATATTTATAACTTAACCTTAAAAGATTTTTAAAATAGTACTCGTATATATGTTATAATATAATGTAGATAAAACCCAACGCTTAAATGTATTAAAATAATTAAATAAACTTTTCAAAAACCCATGGTCATTATTTTTTGAGAAATTACATTTTTGGTATCTGAAGTTGTCAAAATTTTCAATTATAGGCTTCAAGTGAGAAAACTTTCATTTTTAATACCCTCACGTGTTGGTCACGTGCGTTAACGGAAAAAACAAACGGCGTATGTGCTTGGTGTCAAAATTGAAAAAAACAACTAACTTCAAGTACCAAAAATGTAATTTTTTTCACTTAAAGAGTATAAATAAAAATTTTGAAAACTTCAGATATCATAAATGTAATTTTCTTTCTTTTTTTTTTCTAAATAGCCTGTTGAAAATCAGACACACACATAATTAAAAGAATAAATAAACAAAAGCATCGATGGATTGGTAAGATGATAATTTCTTACATCACGCTTACGTTGATTAGATGGTGGCAACACCTCCGCCTTGGGTTTTCGTGATGAATAAGATGTTCCGTATTGTTTACTGCAATTTTCGTACACCAAAAATTAGAAAAACACAACAAAATTTTTCAATTGAATATGAATTAAACACAAACATATATACGATTATTAGTTAACACACAACCATATACAATTATATATCTACCAATAAACTAGTTATACAATTATAGTTAAACTTTTAATTAATTAATATATATGTTATAGATTCCTAATATAATTAAAACTCTTATATAAAAAATCATATTATATTGTTGTTACCATAAATATAAATTTCCATCACAATTATTATTTTCGATAGTAATTTTTAGTTTATAACTTATATATAATTTATTTATAAGTGAAAAACATATCTGTATTTTTAACTTATAAATTAATTTTACTAACTATTTAATAATTTATCCATCTATTAATATAATGAACGTAGTTAAAAATTGTAAACCAATATTTTACATCATTTCTTTCTATTAAGTGACATCATTACCAATATCAATAGTAATAAAAGATTTTGATAAATACATTTATGACACATAATGTTTGTCATTATTATGTTATTATTAAAGCGGCCAAATGCATGTGATTGAGTATGTTTAAACTTTTTTTCTACATAAAAATAAAAAAATCAATCGTATGATATATATAGTCAATCCGTACATCGTACGGGTATTAAAACTAGTTATAGGAATATATAATAAATAATAATAGTAGAGAAAATACCAGCGAGCCATCTTCAAAAACCTATTTTTTTTATTAATGGCGGTGAAAAGGGGTTAGGATATTTATAGACGCATATTTATTTGCTATTTAGCCCTTAATTAATACGGAGTAATAATTATACTTGAGGGAAGGAAAAGAGGAAAAAAAGGAAATCAACAATCTCAAAATCTTTACTAATTAATTAACCCGGATCAACCCGGAATTATTAATAAAAGCTTTTAGTATTTATTTTTGTAAGAAATGTTGAAATTGTTTTAATCTAATCTAAAGTAATTATTTTTTTTTCATTTTGGCACACAAGTTCATTTCTTTTTTGTCTAGCCACAAACTTTCTACCTAAAAGTTGTACTTTTAGACTTTTGCCACCAACTTTTAGATTTTCAGTTTTTGCCGCATTTATCTACCAATAAACTAAAACAGGATTGATATGTTCTTGAAACGACACGTGGCGTAATCCTTGATCGACACGTGTCCTTTTAATTTAATTTATTTTATAAATTAACTTTTTTAATTGTGTATAAATTCAATTTCCTTATTAGACTTAGAATTAAACTCTAACTCTTGGCTTATATACTGTTTAAGCATAAATTTACACGAGCCTAATTATGTTGTATTTATACTTAAATTCAGGGGTTTTAATCTTGTTTAGAACGTGAAAAGGTTTGTCGAAGACTTGTTAGCGGTTCCCAGTTGGTGTGGAGGTATGGTCAACTTCCACGCTACCAAGTATATGAGTGTGTGTGTGTGTGTGTAGTGCATGAGATCAGTTGATTTGATCTGAGACAAAGGTCTGCTATTTATAGGCACCAAGGAGGGGTGGTCCTTGGTGTATGACGTCTTGGTGGCAGGAGGCCGTTATTCGGTGCGTCGTCTAGTGTAACAAACTTTGTCTCTTTAGTTGACATTCAGTACATTTCTGCAGTGTACGAGCATGGACGTCACTGGGTCTAGGTACAATTGGTTCCGGATTAGTGAGTAATGCCGGAGTTAATTACGTTGTCCGTAACGTGTGCCGGAGGGCATACGTCATCAAGCCTCCCAGCCTAGTGTTGCGAGCTTGAACGTAAGGCTAGGCTTAGTCGCGTGCTTGTGTCGTTTTTCTGCTGCTGTAGTATGCGTTCCAGACATCAAGTGTTGTTTCAGAATTACACGTATTTGTCCACGTGTCTTTCCCCTCAATTTTTTTTTTAATTTTTATATTTAATGCTTAGCCACGTGTCGGCCATGCTGGAAAGTGCGATTACACGTGGCGTCGATCCACCTCACCCGTCGCTTCGTTCGATGCTACAGTGCCGCTACAGTAGCCTCACACTTCGCCTATAAATACCCCCACACTTTTCACTTTTTTCTTTGCTTTTTTCCTTTTTTGCTCTTCTCCTCTCGATTGGCCCGTAGGTGTTCCGGCTAACTTTCAGGTAGGTTTTGGCTTCCGTAGCATATTTTTTGTGTAGATCCGTAGGCGTATATATTTTCGTTGTAAATGGGTAATAGAAGGGATCTCAAAATCACTACGTGCGGTATATGCCGTGATGATCTTGTCTGGTTTTTGGAGAAGTACAGGTTTCCGTTAGGGTTAGGGTACTCCGTCCCTCTTCCGTCTGATACAGCCGCAAATCCTCCGGCTGGAAAAATCACTTTATATTTTCATACTTTTTCGTTAGGTAACTCGTTTGCCCTTTACCAATTTCTTTCTAGCTGTTTTAAATTCTTCGGTTGTCATGTGTCTCAACTTACTCCTTTTGGTGCTGCTCGAATTTCCATGTTTGAGGCTTTGTGGCGTGCCCAACGTGGGGAGCCTTCCGTTACATTGTTCCGTAGGTTTTATAAATTAGGTTCTGCCGGTGATTGGTTCACTATTGAAAAGAAGGTTGGTTGTGCCGAGGTGGTGAAGGGTGTGAAAGATTCTCAGAAAGGGTGGAAGTCCCAATTTTTTTTATGTGGATTCCTCCGTAGTACATTCCAATTATCCCAATGCTTTAACTTTTCGTGATACTCTCTTGACGAAGGGTGCACTCAATGATTCGATTCCTCCCGATGGCTTTGATATCGCTTTATATAAACGTTTGCTTCTTCATCCTGTGTTCTGGAGGCCGTTGCCGGAGCCTATCCTGTTCCTTGCTAAGCTGAGAGGAGATTGGTTGTACTCTCCGGCCACCCCTATAATCAAGGGTTTAGATGGGGAGGGTACGGAATCTTAGGTCTTGACTATTTTTCATAAAGCTTTTGTTTGTTGATGTGCTTATCTTGTGTTTTCTTTGCAGTGATGGATTTCACCCAATTCCTTAATGCCGGTTACGAGACAGCAGACTTCCTTCCGGATATTCCAGAGGGTCAGAGGGTGGAACCGCAAAAGACTCCTGTTTATGGTCCGGAAGTAATTATTCTTGAAGAACCTGCTGCCTCCGCTGCCGCTGACGAGACTGATGGGTCTTCGGCCAGGGTTAGGGGTGACTACAAGAGGAAGAACAGGCGTGTTGTTGAGGAGGGTGAGATTGTGACGAAAAAATCCAAGAAGAATCATGGTGGTGTTAACAGGAAACCCAAAAGTTCTGGTGTTGCTTTCAAGAGTTCTTCGAGTGGTCAGAGTCGTTCCCGGAAGGACTATGACATGACTCCTGACTATGTTCCGGGGAAAGGTAAATCTCTTGCTAGCCTTCGTAAGATTCCGGGCTTTTCTATTGATGTTGAGAAGCAATTTCTTGGGTCTTCATCTAGTGAGACCGAAAGTGTTTCCGGGGGTTATTATGCTCCTGACCCGGATCCATCTCTTCATCGTACAGATACTGTAGGGCCTGACTTCTCCATTCCAGATTTGCCGGAGGATGATAATCCGTTGTCTTTTACCCTTGAGCGTATACCGGCCCAGAGCCTTTTACGGAAGGAGGAGGAATGCTTGGATTATGTTACCGGTATCGTTGCTCCGGCCAGGATGAAGAAGTTGTCGGAGTTTTCTTGTGAGACATTTCAAGACTACGCGAATGATGCTGCCGCACGCCATATGCATGTTCAAGTATATATCCGGCTGACCTTCCTGCCTACATTCTCTTGTTTTTATGCTTATTATTTGTGTTGTTATTTTTAGGCTGAGTATGTGCGAAGGTTCAAAGTCATGGAGGAATACTCGAAGAACCTTATGAAGGAGAATGGTATCTTCAAACGTCAGTTGAGGAAGTTGGATGAGGATGAAGTGCAGGCCAAGATTTCCGAGTTGAGAGCCGATGTAAAGTTTGAGAAAGAGAGAACGGAGACTGCCGAGAAGGAGCTGGAGGTGCTCCGGGAGAAATTTTCTGCTTTGGATGTTGAAAAAAGGAGTTGGGAACAGAGGTGTAGGGACGCTACGGGTAAGGTTGAATCACTTACGGTCGAGCTTTCGGGTCGTGTTGATGCTGAAAAAGAACTGAAGACCAAAGTGAAGTCCCTTACTCGGGAGGTTAGTGAGCTGCGTGCCGACAAGAGGTCCATTCTCAATGCTATCCCAGGTTTCGTGCGGAGACTACTTGGCAGTTGTGAGTTTGGCAAAGTCATGGGCTTTGTTCAAACTAAAGCTCTTGCATTGGGAGTTCACCGCTATCTGGAAGACATGAAGAAGGACAAGCCGGAATTGGAGATCGAAGGCATGGCAGGTTACAATCCCGCGGCACTTACGGAGTTGCAAGATGCTGGGAAGAAGCTTGTTGACACATCCTTCCCTTACTTGGAGAAATTGGCTGCTGGCTTTGAGCTCAAGTTTGCAGAATTGGTGGCACTCGAACCTACTCCCTGGCCTACTAAGACCGTTGCCCCTTCTGCTGCTACTGCCGAAGCCACTCCTGCTGTGTCTGCTGCTGCCGCTACCTCTGCCGTGGTCTCCTCTTGAATGTGCCCCCTTTTTTCCCTCTTTGAATTGTGATTGATGGTGCCTTGTTGGCAAAAAACACTTTGGTATTTGTAAGCCTTTGTTGGCATAAGACAATTTCTCTTTTCGTCTGTAAGCCTCTGTTGGCGTCGTACACTTTATTATCTTTGTTTATATATCTATGTTGGCCGTATGCTACTTATCGTTATTCTCTTGCAGGTGAATTTGTGCATGGTTTTTGGGTACTCTTTAATTGATATCTAGTTCTCCGTTGGCCGAAGTGTATGTTTAGGTCAAAATGTTTAGGCTTTACGTTATTCGTTTATAATCGTATTTTGGTCCGTTAGCTGGAGCGTATAAGGATTGTCGAAATACCTTGAATTTTTATAAACATGATGTATTTTGATCCGTTAGCCGGAGCGTGTGCGGATGGTCAAAATACTTTGGATTTCTATAAACATAATGTATTTTGATCCGTTAGCCGGAGCGTTTGCGGATGGTCAAAATACCTTTGATTTTTATAAACATAATGTATTTTGATCCGTTAGCCGGAGCGTGTGCGGATAGTCAAAATACTTTTGATTTTTATAAACATATAATGTATTTTGATCCGTTAGCCGGAGCGTGTGCGGATGGTCAAAATACTTTGAATTTTTATAAATATAATGTATTTTGATCCGTTAGCCGGAGCGTGTGCGGATGGTCAAAATACTTTGAATTTTTATAAATATGAATGTATTTTGATCCGTTAGCCGGAGCGTGTGCGGATGGTCAAAATACTTTGAATTTTTATAAATATAATGTATTTTGATCCGTTAGCCGGAGCGTGTGCGGATGGTCAAAATACTTTGAATTTTTATAAATATAATGTATTTTGATCCGTTAGCCGGAGCGTGTGCGGATGGTCAAAATACTTTGAATTTTTATAAATATAATGTATTTTGATCCGTTAGCCGGAGCGTGTGCGGATGGTCAAAATACTTTGAATTTTTATAAACATATAATGTATTTTGATCCGTTAGCCGGAGCGTGTGCGGATGGTCAAAATACTTTGAATTTTTATAAACATATAATGTATTTTGATCCGTTAGCCGGAGCGTGTGCGGATGGTCAAAATACTTTGAATTTTTATAAATATGATGTATTTTGATCCGTTAGCCGGAGCGTGTGCGGATGGTCAAAATACTTTGAATTTTTATAAATATAATGTATTTTGATCCGTTAGCCGGAGCGTGTGCGGATGGTCAAAATACTTTGAATTTTTATAAATATAATGTATTTTGATCCGTTAGCCGGAGCGTGTGCGGATGGTCAAAATACTTTGAATTTTTATAAATATAATGTATTTTGATCCGTTAGCCGGAGCGTGTGCGGATGGTCAAAATACTTTGAATTTTTATAAATATAATGTATTTTGATCCGTTAGCCGGAGCGTGTGCGGATGGTCAAAATACTTTGAATTTTTATAAATATAATGTATTTTGATCCGTTAGCCGGAGCGTGTGCGGATGGTCAAAATACTTTGAATTTTTATAAATATAATGTATTTTGATCCGTTAGCCGGAGCGTGTGCGGATGGTCAAAATACTTTGAATTTTTATAAACATATAATGTATTTTGATCCGTTAGCCGGAGCGTGTGCGGATGGTCAAAATACTTTGAATTTTTATAAACATATAATGTATTTTGATCCGTTAGCCGGAGCGTGTGCGGATGGTCAAAATACTTTGAATTTTTATAAATATGATGTATTTTGATCCGTTAGCCGGAGCGTGTGCGGATGGTCAAAATACTTTGAATTTTTATAAATATAATGTATTTTGATCCGTTAGCCGGAGCGTGTGCGGATGGTCAAAATACTTTGAATTTTTCTAAATATGTAATGTATTTTGATCCGTTAGCCGGAGCGTGTGCGGATGGTCAAAATACTTTAAAATTCGACAATCATGTGGGAAAATGCTATTCATTAATTTTGACTATCGGGTGGTGCTTACAAAGGATTGGGTCGAGCTTTCATCAATAAGAATTTGTAATGATTTATACATAGCATTTCCTTAATTGATTTGCGTTCCAGGTTCTTGGGATTTCCATCCCCGTCAGTGTGGCCAGCTTGTATGCTCCATTGCCGGAGGCTTCTGTGACTACATAGGGTCCTTCCCATTGGGCACTGAGCTTCCCTAACTTCTCTACCTTGCTAGCTTCATTGTTCCGGAACACTTGGTCTCCGGGTTGGAAATTTTTTTTGCGAACTCTGCTGTTGTAGTATTTTTCCATTTGCTTCTTATAAATTGCTTTTTTGATGAACGCGACCTCTCTTCTTTCATCTAAAAGGTCCAAATTTTTCCTTAATTCTTCCTCATTTGTTGTCGTGCTGATGTTTCTCCTGAGGGTTGGTACACTGATTTCGGCCGGGATCATGGCCTCCGTCCCATAAACTAAGCTGAACGGCGTTTCGCCGTTACTGGTTTTTGGGGTGGTCCGATGGCCCCAGAGTACATGGTGCACTTCGTCCAGCCATCCGGTCTGGCAATTCCCAATCTGTCTTGATTCCCTTCACGATGCTTTTGTTTGTTGCCTCCACCTGACCATTGGCCTGCGGGTGTGCCACAGAAGTGAAAGATTGCTCAATCTCTAGGCCTTCACAGAATTCCTTAAAAACTCCATCCCGAAATTGTTTGCCATTGTCGCTGACGATGGTTCTTGGTACCCCAAACCTTGTAACAATTTGTTCCCATACAAATTTCTCTATTTGCTTGCCCGTTATGGTGGCCAATGGTTTAGCTTCAACCCACTTGGTAAAATAATCAATTGCTACTACCATGAATTTTACCTTGCCGGGAGCTTTTGGAATGGTCCCACTATCGATTCCCACTTCATGAATGGCCACGCTGCTGTTACTGGTATCAGGTCATTTTTTGGGGCTTTGGTGGTATGGGAATGGATTTGACAGGTCATTTATTCCTCTTAGACAAGCCCTAGCTGATCCCCTCCCTTTCCTCTCAAGTTTCTCGCTAGATCTATTCGTTTTGGAGCCGAATCGATCGTGTATTGCTTAGATCTTGGATCCTTGTCACCTAATACAGGTAATATAGGTATTCCTCTTTTGAAGTATGATTGTGTGAGTCTTATATTAGTCTTAATCCAGGCCATAAGGGTTTGGGTTGGGTTATTTGATTAAACGTTCACCGATTTCATGTTATTCGGGTGATTTAAATGATTGATTCATGATGTAAAGGATTAAAGGATTAATAGGATGGTTAAAGTTGATGAAAGTGCAATTAAAAGGATTAATTTTAAGTCCCCAGGTTGGTTTTGGGGTATGGGTTCGTATGGGATTCGTTTGATCAAAGAACAAAAATTAGAGTTTCTGGTCGACACTCCAGGTGCGACGCACCAGGAGGGTGGTGCGACGCACCACAGCCAGTTTGGGTTTTTGGAGGACCCCGATATGCGACGCACCAAGGGCTGGTGCGGCGCACCTATTGTTGATAAGATTTTTCTGATGGTTTTGTGCGACGCACCAAAGGGTAGGTGCGGCGCACTCGTAGTTAATTTGAATTCTCTGGAGGTTTGGTGCGACGCACCACTTGGAAGGTGCGGCGCACCACCTGCCCAGATTTTACAAAAAGTGTCGTTTAGCTTATCTTTCGATCTTATACTTGTTCTAGGTTATTGGAGACACCTAGTCATCATTGTATTGTGCTTGTAGCTTGTTGTTAAGCTGTATCAAGGTAAGATACACTACTTTTGTCACGCTGAGGGTTCAACAAGCAAGGTTTCATACTTATAACTTCCTTAACGGTAACTTATGATATATGTGGATATCTCGGGTTACACGGGAGGTATTATGGGATATGTAGTTGACCATGAGACCTGAAATGCAGACCTTAATGTAGTAAAATGAAGTATTGATTAATGTAGTGTATTGTTATGCAGTTTATGTAGAATTACGAAGTGTCTTATTATGTGTGAAATGTAGAAATGGAGTTAATGTGTGATATATGCATACTACATGGCTTGTACATCTAGCTCACTAGACTTGGTAGGTTGCCATGTCACTTGCACGTTTAAGGATCCAAACGTAATGAAGATAAAGTGTGTGAATGTTTAGGAATGTGTGTTACCTAGACTATATGTGTGTGACGGTTTAGGAATGTGTGTTACCTAAACCATATGTGTGATACCGAGCTCGTAAATATAATGCAGGGAAAGTGTTAAGCTTAACCCGTACAAGTCTTAGCCGGACGAGTACGCTGACGTAGTTGTTGCTTGGGTGGCTCCTTGCAACATGGTCTTTATAATGCAGGGCGAGTAATACGAGGGGTTTGACCAACCTCCACATACGGATTACTCTTGGATTGGCTTGCCATTCCTTAACGACGTACGGTGATTAGTCTTTTGGTTGATCATCTAGTCGGGTGTGATGCAGGGCACACTTATATGCAGTTAACGAAGATACGTGTGGCAATGTGTGAACTAATGCAGGATAGGCACATTTAGGATGATTATCCTAATTGATATGAAGTTGATAAGCAGTCATGTGTGTTGTGTGTTGTGCCTAATGAGTTTGTCTAATAATGAAGAAATGTTTTAATTGGACAAATGCTTTTAAATTAAGTGTGATCTTACTTAGCTATTCTTATAGCTAACACTTGTTTCTTTAATGTGGTTGTTCCCTCAGGTTTAGCTTGAAGGACTTGTAGGTGCAGGACGTGAGGGCGTGGGTAGAAAGCATGCAGATTCCTTAGCTACCCATAGTTGCTTATTATGGAGACTATTGATTACATTTCATTTTGATGTCGAATATATGTAATAATGTGTGAACGGTTGTTTAATGTTGGGCAACCGTTGGGTTTTCATTTGAACTATTGTTTGATATGGCGTGTAACACCAACTAAATGCAGAAACCGAAATGTTTTTATCGGTTTTGACTTTTACAGTCTTTACTTCCGCAATTTAACACCGTTAGGTGAAAGATTTTTGAAAACCCATATTTTTAAACGTCGGGTGTTACATTTTCAGTCCTTCTAATAGTTCAAGAAACCGGTATTTTGGTATATGGTACAACAAGATATCAGTCATGACGGTTGTATGGGTCGCCAATAGAAAAACTCCGATTCTTGACAAATTAGGTGTGTTGCTACTTAATAATAAAGGAACTCTAGTGCTCGTTAAAAATAAATGAAGAAATATATATATAGTTAGCTAATATCATAGCCCCTCATGTTATTTACCTTGTATACATATACCACAACATTATGATAACCATACTAATCGTAATAGTCGTGATACTTATTATACTTACACATAATACTTTCATGCCTGTTTAATATATTTACAGGTAATTGGATGGAAACCCCTTCCCATGTAACATTTGGTACCCACTAATCCTCAGCCAGGCTAGTGTCCAGGTGATTCTCAATCACTTAATAATCTCCTGATTATCTCAAGTTTGCCTTTGGCAAGACTCGAACCCAAGACCTCCCCTGGAAAGTGACGGCTGGTGGCCACTGGGCTATTACCCAATGGTTAATATATTTTTGGAACGGCAATAAATTAAATGATGTATATTAATAAGAACCTCTAGCAAATAACTAAATCAATGTCTAAAAATACAGCAAATTATACATTTTAGAGCCAAGGTCACAAATTGATTGAAAAAACTAATGTCAATTAAAGCGAACCGACACATAAAAAAAAACTCGCTCATAAAGGCGGAGCCACCTGTTTTCACTTCGTGGTGTTTTTGATGCGTCCCCAAATAAGTTCCGAGGAAAAACCAAAAGTACTCACAATAAACTACCAAGCGGATTCGTATTCCATATAACCCAAGGGACTCGATTTTTTCTATCCCAGAAGTTGATCAGTTGATCCATTTATAAGAGAACGAAATGATCGAGTTGAAAGTGTTCTTGCTGCTCTCACGTATGTCGTAACGGAAAGCACTGTTTCTTGACTTCGATTGGTGTCACCATCATACAAAGAGAATGGCTTCCAATCTATCACGAGTATTAGCCGGAAGATAATATATAATCATCACACCAAGATAGTAATCCATCAGGAGGTTCATTCGAAAAGTTCGTCTTTAACCAGTCACTCATCATAAGTCTCATTTCACAAGCACACTTGCAAGGTCTGAAAAGGTGATTAGAAAACTGGACACCTTGGTTGCAAATAACACAGGTGAAGGAACCCGTGTCAACACCTTCTGCGAACAGATTTATGGTGGTAGGAAGACAATCTCGCCTAATCCAAATGAACATATTAACCTTTTTCGGAACCAGTTTATTCCATCTTGTAATCAGATTATTAGACGAGGGAAGATGGTGATTATCATAACAATGTCTAAGCTCACCAATGTCTTATACCAGTTTAATTACTATATATATAAACTCTTTTTCTTATTTCCTTTTTACATGAGAAAATTGAAGGAGCGTGGCACATATATAAAGATCAAGTTTTCAAATTGAAGTAGAATTTTTTTCATGGTATGAGAAAGCATAAGATAGACATCCGTGAGAGAAGGAACTTAATTGGTTTTACCGTGAGAGAAGAAACTATCATGAAGATATCTCGTTTGTTTTTCCAGTAAGTTTCACACAAAAAAAAAAAAAGAAAAAAAGAAAAAAAAAAGCATTGGGATCAGCCACTTTTGTGGACAATTTTCCACCTCTCAAGGCAACCATGACAGTTATTGGATTGAAAACTAGGCTTCAAAATGGGTGCTTTCGAGAGCAAAAGACTGATGAAACAAAAAAATAAGAACTTGTTCTTCCTAAAATTACGACACAATATGAAACAGAGAAAGATACATTGTTAATAACAAAATGAAACAGAGAAAGATACATTGTTATGGCACACTTGTTCAATTGGAGCCACATGATGCTTTGACAGAGTAGTATTGTAGACATTAATGAAACCTGGATATCTCTTAACAGAATGCCACATACACATAGTAACAACGGAAAGCCTTGCTAGACAACATCAAAAGATGCGAGAGAGAAATATGGAATTGGCTGCCATTTTCCGGCAGTGGCCCGCTCGCTGCAAGAAAGGATAGACAAAATTAACAAAGAAAAAAAAACTAGAAGATACACGGCGATTTAACTGATAAACAAGACGGTAAATTAAGAAGAGTGGCTAATTATTAAATTTGAACTCTGAGTACAAAAAAGGACGGTGACAAATTAAATACAAGTGAGAAAAAAAAAAACAAATATAGACATCCAAAGTACTAATAAACTAGAACTTAGGTAGACAGATTGAAAATTAGTAGAGGTGGATAAATGAGCTAGTAGGTAACGAGTCAAAACACGTCTATGTCAAATCAGGTTTTGGTAAAATAGGGCAGTTCTAAATTTGGGTCAACGGGGCAGCTTAAAAGTATCAAAGATAATTGCGCTACTTTTCTATAATTTTATAATAATGTATTCTGAAGAGTAAAAATAAAACAAACGCAATTAAGTTAAGCTGCAAACAAGAGATATATCTAGCAGGGAACAAGCGTCTAAAATCTCATCCAATGGGATTCGGGTGCTCAAAAATTGTTTTCCGCATCTGCAACCCCAATTTGGACCCGTCTACCATAGTTGCAGCCGCCCAAAAACTCCATGAAATTGGGGGTAAAACAATAGTAAGTATGGAAGAAAATGCAGAATGATAAGAAAAGAAAGAAACATACTACTTCCAGTCCTTTGGCAGATATTCACTATAGAAATCAGCATCAAGCTGAATACACTTCTCAACCCCTTCCAGACGTCTCTGACATACTTGTCATCCTTATGCGTCTCCAAATGCTGGAGCGGTGGAACTACAGGTGCATACCCTATCATATCAAACACATACATTGCAAAACCAAACTCTTAACTTGACCACTAGTTGTTAATTTATGTATTTAATATACAAAAAAAATAAAAGTAAAATAAGGAAGCTGGAAGAAAAAGCATATACCATGTTCGTATTCCTTGAACAGAGTGTTTCTTCTTCCGCCCTGGGGAAACATCCCATGAGAGGGTGAGTAAATTGGCAAATGAAACAGTGTATCCATCCATACAATGACACGTATATAGAATAAAAACAAATAAATAAGAGGGTGCAATGTTAATATAGCAATGATAACCTGCTGAGATGATAGCATCTTCGGACTCGTCTTCTTTTTGTTTGCTTGCTTAAACGATGGTGGCTTATTACCTTCAGAAGTACGGCCAAGACGCATCCTGGCAAACTTTTCCTCCAGCTGAGCAGGCATATTTGAAAACATAAGAAATCAATAGGTGCGTTCGTTTGGAAACCTAATAAACCTATTATTTTTAGCCTATTTCGAGGGGAAAAACATTAATTACCTGTAACAGGCACATAAAATCTCAATTCTCAACATTAACACAAGCTAATACTGTTTACACCTAATAGTATCTTACTTTTATAATTCCAATCCAAAAATTACTGTCGTTTGAAAATAATTCCAAACAAAAAATTACTTTCATTTTTTAAAATAAAACAAATTAATATACCTAATATCCTAATTTTATAATTCCAAACAAAAAATTACTTTCATTTTTTAAAATAAAAAAATTAATATACCTAATATCCTACTTTTATAATTCCAAACCAAAATATACTGTCTTTTGACATAACAATTTTTATAAAAGAAAAAATAATAATAATAACTTGAAAATAAAACCTAGGGTTACAGGCCAAAATCATACTTACAAACGACAGATGATAATTAGATTAAAATAAAATTAAAAAAATATAATATATATATATAATATATATATATATATATATATAATATATATATATATATATATATAATATATATATATATATATATAATATATATATATATATATATATATATATAATATATATATATAATATATATATATATATATATATAATATATATATATAATATATATATATAATATATATATATATAATATATATATATATATAATATATATATATATATATAATATATATATATATATATATATATACAATAATATATATATATATATATATACACATTATAATATATACAATCAATAATGAGCAACAAGTTCAAAAGTGAAATGCACATAGATATACATACATATATATATATATATACATATATATATATATATATATATATACACACATATATATAAATAAATGAATTAGATCGGAGAGACTTACGTGCGAGCCATGGCGATCGCTTAGTGGTAAGAACCCTAATTACGATTGAGAGAACAAATAGATATGTAGAAAGATGTGTGTCTAAAATTAGGTAGATTATATACTTTACATAAATGATCCCTTAGCTCTTCAACTTGGTTACAAAGCTTTTATGTTACACCTTCTTATCTTTTATATCTATATATCTATCTATATCTATTCCCCTTTTCAAACTAAAGGAGACAACCCAGGTGATGTAACTTTTGTGTGTTGTCAAGTTATGGACGTTGCCACATTGGAAGTATGACATATAGGGTTATGATTTTGGTGTGTTTTGTGAGGTGTTAGAGTGTGTGTAAAATGGGCGGGTCTTTTGATTTTTGAAAGTAAGAAAAAAGGTGAGTAGAGGAAGAATGGAGAGAGAAAGGCTAAATAAGATTTTATAATCATCAGATTTAAAAAATTTTCTTCTCCAACACTTTCTTTCATCTCTTTCTTATATATAGATATATATGTACATCTGTATATCCATCCATACACATACATACATCTATAAATCAATTTATTTATTTTTGTCTTGAATTCGATAAGAAGAAGAATAAGAT
The DNA here is from genome assembly GCA_034093135.1 of Erigeron breviscapus. Classification (NCBI taxonomy): domain Eukaryota; kingdom Viridiplantae; phylum Streptophyta; class Magnoliopsida; order Asterales; family Asteraceae; genus Erigeron; species Erigeron breviscapus. The sequence continues at coordinate 93,737,097 of CM067167.1, forward strand.
TTAAGGATATAGGCATGTGAAGCGGCCTCTGATGATGATATATATGTAGAGACATAGATCTATAAAGCGGCTTCTGTTAAGGCTTATGATGATGATGATGATGATGATGATGAAGGAAAGAAAAACCATACTTGCTCTGAACAGATTCAACCTAATATAAAGGGTATATGTATATATATTATATTTACATATGCAACTGTAGAAATAGATACAGATATGTATGTGTACTTTGATCGAATCGGGTCATGATCATATATATATGCAAAATCGATTTTTTTGTAAAAAAAAACTAATTTAATTCATTAGCAGTGATCAGTAACTAAATTAAGATTATGAATAGTAAGTGATGGACCTTCTTGAAATTCTATCACATGAGCAGGGACTCGGATGTGGAGAACAGAGGCTGGTCTGGATGGTATGTACTATATTTGATCTTTCTTAGTTGTACACTTTGGTTTGTTTCTGAAATTTTGGGTTATGGAATACTTATATTTTTAAGTGTGATTTAGTGTTCTTATTGAATGGATATCGAAACTGGGTTGTTGGTGTGATGTTGGAGATGAAGTTGGTGTGATTTAGTGTTCTTATTGAAAAGATTATATGGTGTGCTGACCAGTGGTGCTTTTGGACTCATATTTTGCTCGACTCTCCTGAAGAAGAAAGAACATATGTTGTCCTTCAATACAAGTTATTCGACCCAGGTTGGCATACTTCTCAATCTTATAAATTTACATTTTATATATGCTCGACTTGTTATTCAAGTTGTTTATTATATGTTGTCATGAAATACATATGTTATTACTTACAGTAAACCAATTCTTGATTGGCTGAGAGTATCTAAGGAGAATAATTTGAATAGTGGGACACACATTGTATCAGGCGAACTGTAGCAGAAGCAAATAAATATTGATTGTGTTTTTTTAGAGTTATAAAAACTAAAAAAGTTATATTTGATCAAGGAAAAAACTAAAAAAAGTTAAAAAATGGATAGGCGGTCCAGAAATCTAAATAATGAAAAAAGATTACAATCAGTATTGCCATGTGATGGTTTATCATAAACTGTTTGTTGATCCCACATGTTAAAGTAATAGTAAGCTTAAAGGGATATGAATATGCGTTCAAAAATAATGTCATTGAACTTCATAACTACATAGAACTATTAACTTACAATGTCATCTTATTATTTCTCAGGTTTTTGTCTTCTGAACTACATCAATGATGACATCCTACATGAGAGATTCATTCTAGGAAAGCAAAATTATCCGAAGTCGTGTTTCTAAAGAATTCAAGGAATCACACCAGCTAATTTTAGTAACCTGTGATGTGTCGGCTCGTGGAATGAAACTACCCTGGTGTGAGCTTCATTATTCAGGTAAGAAAACAAGCTATATTATATGAAAATGTGAATATGGAATGAGGTTGTGGGTTCACATCACAATGGGGACAAAGATGTGTGAGTTATGTGGTGTTCAATGAAAATGTAAATGCTAGATATGGTTTAATAAACTACTGTGTGAGAGGTTGTGGGTTCACATCACAATAGGCTTTTGAACTCTATCATTTTATACGTAGCAAAATATGCTTGTGTTTTTGAGTGATGTTAAGTTCTAAATATTTATCCACGGATTGTGAAGTCAATGACATAAGAGGTAGCCTGAGGAACTTACATTTCAGGTAGACATAATGCAACTCTGCTTTTCGGTTCTTAATTTTCCATAAGTAATATGCATAGATTTGAATGCTTACAGTTGAATGTAGGCGTTGGTCATGCCTATTGTGGGCTAAGAGAAAAATTGTTGTTTGCGTCCAATCTCATAAGTGTTAGTATATGATCACGTAGAAATGAACGTATGTCCAGAAATGATTTAAGCCTACGGGGTCACACGTCTCGACACAAATGTATTTAATATTAATTAATATATTGAGTGTATTTAATTAATATGATCACGATTTTAATTAACGAGTGGTCGTTAAAAACTAACGGTTACTAGCTAACGGCGTTAGTTAAGGAAGGCTTAATTTGTAATTAGGAGATTCTAGAAGTTTCCTAATTATAAATCAAAAGGGGGCCGGTTTTGTTAAATGGTTTTAAACCATTAACTTAATTTGTTTTTCAATATAATACTAATCCTAGTTTGTGTCAAATACTAATCCTAGTTTGTATCAAACACGAAAAGGGTTTAGAGTAATTATAAAAAGGAAAAACTAAAAACCCTCTTTACTTCTCTTCCTTCCTCCTCCAAGAAGCTACGGCCGAACCTCCCAAGAACAAAGGGATTTTCGGTTTAGTTGTTTGACAAAATCAAGAGATAAAGCAAACGTTGCGGTTCGTGATCAAGTACTAGCATACGTGCATTCACGTGTCGTGTGTGCAAACGTAGAGGGATTTATTTTAAATCCTCATAAAGTTTTCTTACTTTATTTTCCTCCAAATCAAAGGTACACGTTTCTATTCTTGGTTAATTAATTAACTACATAGATTATTTTCCGCTGCGTGCTTTGTGATTTGATTTGATAAATTGTTATATAACCCAACAGTGGTATCACGAGCCTACTATGTATGTTTTTTAATTACCAATTAAATCAAAACTTGAAGGGGGGTTAGGGTCTTGATCTTCAAATTTTCGGATATATATATATATATTTAAATTGTTTTTGTAATTTAATTACATTATTTAAATAAGAAACAAATAATATCTATATTATTAATATATATATAGTTCGAAATTTTCCAGAAAATAAAAAAAAAAAAAAATTGTTTTTTTTTTAGGGTTCCTAATCCAAGTTTTGATTAATTACATGTTTATGTGATAAATTGCATGTATATATGGTGTACTTTTAATTATTTAATTGTTAAATAGAAGTAAAAATCATGAATTTTTCATGCAAATTATTCATGATTATTACTTAGATATATTGATATGAAATCTTGATCATTAGGGTTAATTATGCTAGATAATTGAATAATTAATTGTGTGACAATGTGATTATGTTTTGTGAAAGTTTCTGTTTGACACCAGTTTACTAAAAAAATCATAACTAATTAACCGTAAGGAGTTGGAAGCTGAAATCTTTACAGTAGATGCTTGACTCATAGGGCTACAACTTTTATGTTTTGTGCTAAGCCCAGTTCGGCCTTCATCAGGGCCAGATTTGGTCGTGAAGCTGCTGGATTTTCCAGATCAGCATCCTGTTTTATGGTAGATAAATTTGTTATAGATATTTTGGCTTACGCAATCAAGGCAACTTGATGTATGTGGTCTCTTTCCATATGAAAGAGGAGCCAATCTTATACCATAGTGACCAAATAGGTTAATTACCTTAATTGTTAAGTTGTGAGTTTAGTAAGTTTAATTTTGCCTTTTTTATGAAAATTGTGTGCAAAATTGTTTTTGGAAAAATAAACTTGACTAAATATATTGAAATAAGATTTTGTTTATAAAAATTGGTGCCCTAAAATCAAAAGATACACCGGCTCACCCATTTGAACAAACTCTAAGAGAGGTATAAGTCGGAGTGCGCTAGCCTCCTAAAAGGGCGGGTTTTTAAATCGCGTTTATCGCATACCTTTGCCCTTGCGCTTCTTTGTGCGTTCGAATGGAGCTACCGAGCTCTTTTGTATTTAAAGGCAATAAAAATGAGTTTTATAAACATATTATGTTTAGAAGATATGCATGAATCTTCAAACATAACTTTTGATCACACATCAAATTGATTGACCCAATAAACTTAAGTCATTGCCACCCAACTCGTAAAGGACACTTGTGGCTGTTGTTTTACTCACTGGTACACAGTGGTGAAATGGCAGTTGCATGGCAAATCCCACTCACTGGTACACAGTGGTGAAATGGCAGTTGCATGGCAAATCCCACTCACTGGTACACAGTGGTGGACAAATTTGCGCGTTCTTGGTTGGACGACTTAAAGCGAGTTAAGCGGTGAGACCTTGACCCGTGGCAAAAGATGGGACAAAACATGACTACAAATCACTTGATGAATCAAGTGTGATTTGTAGGTCCCATTCTTACTAGGAATTGCACATGAAATGCAATTACTGCTCGTCACTTACCTTTTGAGTGCAATCATTTCTAGCAGATCAACTGATGAAATGATTGTATGTCAATTGGATCCTAGCCTTAATGAAATTAATTGTTTATTTGATAAACATTGGGTAATTGATTTCTTAAGGATTTATTATCGAAAATACTGATTTTTGAACTTAATCTGTTTTGTAGATGGCAATGAATCCTTCCACAAACACCAATGCTTTTCGGCAAATGTTTGAAAGAGAAAAGCTTAATGGATCAAATTTCAATGACTGGTATCGTCAACTGAGAATTGTTCTAAGAGTTGAGGAACGCATGGATGTCATTGAAAGGCAATGGCCAACCGAACCAAGTGCTGAATCCACAGCAGCTGAAAAAGCTGAATATAGGATTCAGTACACTAGATTCAATGAAGTTTGTTGTTTGATGCTTGCGAGCATGTCTCCCGAGCTTCAAAAACAATTCGAACTCTACACTCCATATGATATGATCACAGAACTTAAATCCTTGTATGAAAAACAAGCTGGAGTGGAACTGTTCGACTTAGTCGTGGAACTACATGACATGAAACTTGAATCTGGAAAATCGGTTAGCAGTCATGTGCTCAAGATGAAGAGCATTTTTGACAAATTGGATTCGATGGAGTATGCGTATCATAAAGAGGTAAAAGTTGGCATGATTCTCAAATCCCTTACGAAGGAATATGAGGGTTTTGTGCAAAACTATACCATGCACTCTATGGAAAAAAGCGTCAATGAACTTCATGCTATGCTCATTGAATATGAGAAGACGATTCCAAAGAAGGCCAATGACCCAAATGTCCTTATGATTAAGGGGGGTCGGATCCAGAAAGCTAAGAAATCGCACCAAGCTAAAGGCAAGTTTGATGGTAAAGGCAAGGGTAAGCAAGCTGCTTATTCCCCCAAACCAAAGAAAACCCCTCCGGCTAAGAAAGAGTATCCGGCTAAAGACCAGACCTGTCATCATTGTAATGAAGTCGGGCACTGGAAGAGGAACTGTCCCAAGTATCTTGCCGAGTTGAATGTGAAGAAGAAGCAAGCAAGCGTTGCTAGTACTTCAGGTATCTTCACCATTGAATTATTTTCCTTTACTAAGCGTAAATCATGGGTTTATGACACTGGCTGTGGAACTCATATCTGTAATGAATTACAGGCACTTAGGAAAAGGAGGAAGCTGAAGCCCGGAGCTTTGCAGCTGTTCGTGGGCAATGGTCTACCAGCACCTGTTGAAGCTATTGGAGAATATCATTTAGTTCTTCCTTCCGGTTTAATTATTGTTTTAGACAATTGTCATTATGCACCTTCTATCACTAGAGGTGTAGTTTCAGTTTCTTTGTTGAAAGACAACGGTTTCATTAATGTTTTTAATGATTATGGCATTTCAGTTTCTAAAAATAATGTTCATTATTTTGATGCTATTGCTTGTGATGGTATTTATGAAATTGATATGCGTAGTTGTGATTCAAATAATTCAATGTATAATGTTAGCAAAAGAGCCAAGACTAACTTGGACTCTACTTATCTGTGGCACTGTCGTCTTGGACACATTGGCAAAAATCGCATTGAAAGACTTCAACGTGAAGGGATCTTACAATTAAATGATGAATCATTTGATAAATGCGAGTCATGTGTTTCCGGCAAAATGACGAGAAAACCTTTTTCGCATAAACCGGAGAGGGCTAAAGATCTTCTTGGACTCATTCATACCGATGTTTGCGGCCCATTTAGACATGTGTCAAGAAAAGGAGCTAGCTACTTCATAACTTTTACGGATGATTTCAGTCGTTATGGTTATGTTTACTTGCTTAAACATAAACATGAAGTGTTTGAAACATTCAAAGAGTTTAAAAATGAAGTAGAAAATCAACTCGGAAAGACCATCAAGATTCTTCGTTCGGATCGAGGTGGTGAATACTTAAGCCAAGAGTTTAAGGATTATCTGAAAGCGTGTGGAATTGTCCAACAGCTTACTCCTCCATACACTCCTCAACATAATGGAGTGTCTGAAAGGAGAAATCGAACCTTGCTAGACATGGTGAGATCTATGATGAGCCTTACGACTCTCCCATTTTCGTTTTGGGATTATGCTCTTGAGACTGCTGTACGCATTCTCAATATGGTTCCAACCAAGAAGGTTGACAAGACACCATATGAATTATGGCATGGAAATGTTCCTAATCTGTCTTACTTAAGAGTCTGGGGATGTGAGGCACTTGTGAAGCGCGATACGCCTGACAAACTTGAACCCAGAACTACTAAGTGCATCTTTGTCGGATACCCTAAGGAAACGATGGGTTACGACTTCTATGATCCCGTCAAAAACACTGTTCGCGTTGCTCGATATGCTGAATTCTTTGAAAAGAAATTAGTTCCAGAGAACAGTGGGAGGATTGTAGAACTTGATGAGATTCAAGTGGAAGATGTGTCACCTTCTGAAGCTCCTAGCAATCATCAACTTGGGGGGGAAAATGTTCAAAGTGATGAACCTCAAGTCGATGATGATGAAGCGATTCTACTTCGTAGGTCCGAAAGGACAAGACGTCCTTACTGACAGATTATGTCTGATGGTAGAAGAAAACGTTTTAGGAGATCTCGATGAGCCTCCGAATTTCAAAGCTGCATTATCAGATCCGGAATCTGAAAAATGGCTTGAAGCTACGAAGGTGGAAATGAAATCCATGAAAGACAATCAAGTCTGGAGCTTGGTTGATCTTCCACAAAATGCTCAAACTGTTGGGTGTAAGTGGATCTTCAAGAAGAAGACGGACATGGATGGAAATGTACACACCTATAAAGCTCGTCTCGTGGCGAAAGGTTATACTCAACGTTTCGGTGTTGACTATGATGAGACCTTTTCTCCAGTTGCGGACATTAGAGCTATTAGGATTCTCTTAGCCATAGCTGCGTACTATGACTTTGAGATATGGCAAATGGATGTTAAGACTGCTTTCTTAAATGGTTACTTGGATGAAGAAGTCTATATGGATCAACCTGAAGGTTTTATTGATCCAAAACATCCCAACAAAGTATGCAAGCTTCAAAGGTCCATTTATGGACTAAAGCAAGCATCAAGAAGTTGGAACAAGAGGTTTGATGAAGAAATCAAAAAGTTTGGTTTCGTTCAAAACCCCGATGAGCCATGTGTATATCGCAAAGCTAGTGGGAGTAATGTTACTTTCCTTGTCTTGTATGTTGATGACATATTGATCATAGGAAAACACATTCCGATGTTGCAAGATGTAAAATCCCATCTTGGAAAGTGTTTTGCCATGAAAGATTTAGGAGAAGCGACATTTATTCTTGGAATCAAGATCTACCGAGATAGATCAAAGCGATTAATTGGACTAAGTCAAAGTGCTTATATTGATAAGGTCTTGAAGCGATTCAAGATGGAGAATTCTAAGCGTGGGTTTACACCTATGCAAGAAGGACTTAGTTTATCTGTCAAACAGGGTGCTACTACACCTAATGAGGTGGAGCGTATGCGAAGAGTCCCTTATGCTTCGGCTGTGGGATCAATTATGTATGCGGTTAGATGCACTAGACCCGATGTGGCGTTCGCGCAAAACATCGTAAGCCGATATCAACAGAATCCAGGTGAAAGTCACTGGACTGCTGTTAAGAGCATTCTGAAGTACCTACGGGCTACTAAAGATATGTTTTTGGTGTATGGAGGAAATCCAGACTTGGAGCTCAAAGTGACCGGATACTGTGATGCTGGATTTCAAACTGATAAAGATGACACGAAGTCTCAGTCAGGATTCGTCTTCGTTCTTAACGGAGGTGCTGTGGATTGGAAAAGCAGCAAGCAAAAAACAGTTGCCATGTCTGCAACAGAGTCTGAGTACATTGCCGCCTCAGAAGCCGCAATGGAAGCAGTCTGGATAAGGAAGTTCATTAGCGGGCTTGACGTGATCCCCTCAAGTGACTTACCCACTGATATGTACTGTGATAATACTGGTGCATTAATCATTGCCAACGAACCCGGAGTTCAGAAAGGTGCCAGACATTATGCTAGACGATATCACTATGTTCGTGAACGGATCGAACTAGGTGAAATCAAATTACTCAAAGTTCACACAGATTTTAACTTAGCTGATCCTTTCACAAAAGCTTTGTCTAGGCCCAAGCTTGAAAGGCATGCCGATGGCATAGGACTTAAATTAGCTAGTTATTTCATGTAAATCTGTTGTTTCGGTATTTGGATAAGGGATGTTAAACAATTTATATTTTTGATAATGAAATAAAGTACTTGATATGTTTGATTTCATTTAATATTAATTGTATCCTATATTTGCATGTTTAATCCTTGAATATTTTAATAAATATTCTAAATTGTCCATTGTCGATTAATTATATGGGAATATAATTAAATTAAGACAAATCTGAGCGATTGGTTATATTCTTGGAATATATAATGGATGGTCCCACCAAACTCGCATGATATCCATAGTTGATGCATATCGGACTACCCCACTAACGAATTCATCACTTTATGGATCAACGTCATTAAGTGAAATTCGTAAATGGTTACTTTATTGATCCTTTGACTTGAGATACAAGCAGGTCAGCATGTATGGATTGCACTTACTTGATATAGTTCTAACTCTCCTGAATAAGGGAGTACATAAAGGGCTATTTTCAGAAAGTGTATTGAAGTATGATGACTGACACGTGTAGTCAATACAGGATTTGTTCCTTCAACTTGAAAGTTGAAGTATGATACCATTGGCGCCCTCATTAGGACTAATTAAAGATGTTTGCATGGCCGTGCCCAAATAAATCCAGATGGTTCTCGATTATATTTGGTAATCTCTAATTAGTTATGGAATGAGAAACAGAATCGTTAAATCATGAAATGACATTGATCCGTATTCATGTTTAACACGGTATTTGAACAAAGGGATAATAAATGCCTCAACCATTTAAATATACTTTAAGAAACTATACTTAAATATTTCTGGGAGCATTGGCGTGTTGCTAGACGCTAACCAATGTTATTACCTTCATTTGTTACGAGCTCAAGTGGGAGCTGTTAGTATATGATCACGTAGAAATGAACGTATGTCCAGAAATGATTTAAGCCTACGGGGTCACACGTCTCGACACAAATGTATTTAATATTAATTAATATATTGAGTGTATTTAATTAATATGATCACGATTTTAATTAACGAGTGGTCGTTAAAAACTAACGGTTACTAGCTAACGGCGTTAGTTAAGGAAGGCTTAATTTGTAATTAGGAGATTCTAGAAGTTTCCTAATTATAAATCAAAAGGGGGCCGGTTTTGTTAATGGTTTTAAACCATTAACTTAATTTGTTTTTCAATATAATACTAATCCTAGTTTGTGTCAAATACTAATCCTAGTTTGTATCAAACACGAAAAGGGTTTAGAGTAATTATAAAAAGGAAAAACTAAAAACCCTCTTTACTTCTCTTCCTTCCTCCTCCAAGAAGCTACGGCCGAACCTCCCAAGAACAAAGGGATTTTCGGTTTAGTTGTTTGACAAAATCAAGAGATAAAGCAAACGTTGCGGTTCGTGATCAAGTACTAGCATACGTGCATTCACGTGTCGTGTGTGCAAACGTAGAGGGATTTATTTTAAATCCTCATAAAGTTTTCTTACTTTATTTTCCTCCAAATCAAAGGTACACGTTTCTATTCTTGGTTAATTAATTAACTACATAGATTATTTTCCGCTGCGTGCTTTGTGATTTGATTTGATAAATTGTTATATAACCCAACAATAAGTTGTTTCTTTAGATATGATAAGATCCTTCTTTCATATACTTCTAATCAAAAGACACTTCCAGTTAATCATGATATCAAAAATCGATCATGACATGATCAACTAGGGTGAAATCAAATTACTCAAAGTTCACACAGATTTTAACTTAGCTGATCCTTTCACAAAAGCTTTGTCTAGGCCCAAGCTTGAAAGGCATGCCGATGGCATAGGACTTAAATTAGCTAGTTATTTCATGTAAATCTGTTGTTTCGGTATTTGGATAAGGGATGTTAAACAATTTATATTTTTGATAATGAAATAAAGTACTTGATATGTTTGATTTCATTTAATATTAATTGTATCCTATATTTGCATGTTTAATCCTTGAATATTTTAATAAATATTCTAAATTGTCCATTGTCGATTAATTATATGGGAATATAATTAAATTAAGACAAATCTGAGCGATTGGTTATATTCTTGGAATATATAATGGATGGTCCCACCAAACTCGCATGATATCCATAGTTGATGCATATCGGACTACCCCACTAACGAATTCATCACTTTATGGATCAACGTCATTAAGTGAAATTCGTAAATGGTTACTTTATTGATCCTTTGACTTGAGATACAAGCAGGTCAGCATGTATGGATTGCACTTACTTGATATAGTTCTAACTCTCCTGAATAAGGGAGTACATAAAGGGCTATTTTCAGAAAGTGTATTGAAGTATGATGACTGACACGTGTAGTCAATACAGGATTTGTTCCTTCAACTTGAAAGTTGAAGTATGATACCATTGGCGCCCTCATTAGGACTAATTAAAGATGTTTGCATGGCCGTGCCCAAATAAATCCAGATGGTTCTCGATTATATTTGGTAATCTCTAATTAGTTATGGAATGAGAAACAGAATCGTTAAATCATGAAATGACATTGATCCGTATTCATGTTTAACACGGTATTTGAACAAAGGGATAATAAATGCCTCAACCATTTAAATATACTTTAAGAAACTATACTTAAATATTTCTGGGAGCATTGGCGTGTTGCTAGACGCTAACCAATGTTATTACCTTCATTTGTTACGAGCTCAAGTGGGAGCTGTTAGTATATGATCACGTAGAAATGAACGTATGTCCAGAAATGATTTAAGCCTACGGGGTCACACGTCTCGACACAAATGTATTTAATATTAATTAATATATTGAGTGTATTTAATTAATATGATCACGATTTTAATTAACGAGTGGTCGTTAAAAACTAACGGTTACTAGCTAACGGCGTTAGTTAAGGAAGGCTTAATTTGTAATTAGGAGATTCTAGAAGTTTCCTAATTATAAATCAAAAGGGGGCCGGTTTTGTTAAATGGTTTTAAACCATTAACTTAATTTGTTTTTCAATATAATACTAATCCTAGTTTGTGTCAAATACTAATCCTAGTTTGTATCAAACACGAAAAGGGTTTAGAGTAATTATAAAAAGGAAAAACTAAAAACCCTCTTTACTTCTCTTCCTTCCTCCTCCAAGAAGCTACGGCCGAACCTCCCAAGAACAAAGGGATTTTCGGTTTAGTTGTTTGACAAAATCAAGAGATAAAGCAAACGTTGCGGTTCGTGATCAAGTACTAGCATACGTGCATTCACGTGTCGTGTGTGCAAACGTAGAGGGATTTATTTTAAATCCTCATAAAGTTTTCTTACTTTATTTTCCTCCAAATCAAAGGTACACGTTTCTATTCTTGGTTAATTAATTAACTACATAGATTATTTTCCGCTGCGTGCTTTGTGATTTGATTTGATAAATTGTTATATAACCCAACAATAAGTTGTTTCTTTAGATATGATAAGATCCTTCTTTCATATACTTCTAATCAAAAGACACTTCCAGTTAATCATGATATCAAAAATCGATCATGACATGATCAACTAGGGTCACACCATTTGGTCAAGTACGTTGCTTCTCAAACCAAACCCTGCCGATAATAAAAAGAAATACTGTAGTTTAAAACTGATGAATATCATATGTATTTCTTGATCAGTATTTTTACAATTTATATGATCTATTCTGCAGTGTAAGAACTCAGAACAAGGATATTTTAGGAGGATTGTGGTTCTAGCAGCATACTTGTAGCTTATGTATTTCTTGAATGTTGATCAGTTGTTAGAAAAAGTTGATCCACGTATGTAGCAATAGTTGATCCATGCTTCTTTCTTTGAGGATATAGTTTACCTACTTTCACATTTTTGGGAATTACAGATTTCAACAACAAAGTAAGATATGAAGCAACAGCTAAAAAAGATGGTAGGCGTCGTGGCTGCAAAAGATATTCAGCTGAGCCTTCAGAACAAAGCATGGGCTGATGGACAACAATTCTTTCATGACTGCAAGTATTTGTAAGTTGTATATGATCTCATTCTTTCAAATATCTGCGTATTGTGTTTAGTACTCATATTTACACATTTGGCAAATAAGAATGTGGTTCTATGTTACTCATATTAGTTGAATTTTTTTTGTTCAACTTGACTTGACCCAACCTGTTTCGTATTTCATAATGTCGCTTTTCATTTCAAACCTATTATGGTATAAGTGTGAAGAATAGGAAGAAAAGGAGATAGATCGTTTGGTGGTAATTAGACGAGTACAAATTGTAAATCGGCAGTGGTTTCCATTTATAAAAGGCCTATATGTTGAATTTACATGGGATGTGATGTCAAATGGTATATTTACGGTCATGGGTTGGGTACACTATGCACTTAGTTCAGGTTCTAACAGATGTTGAAAGAGTCATTGAATTACTTTAATGGTATTATAATTTAATATTTCGTTTGTTTTATAATACTTTGTGGACCTTCTTGAAATTCTATCACACGAGCAGGGACTCGGATGTGGAGAACAGAGGCTGGTCTGGATGGTATGTACTATATTTGATCTTTCTTAGTTGTACACTTTGGTTTGTTTCTGAAATATTGGGTTATGGAATACTTATATTTTTAAGTGTGATTTAGTGTTCTTATTGAATGGATATCGAAACTGGGTTGTTGGTGTGATGTTGGAGATGAAGTTGGTGTGATTTCGTGTTCTTATTGTAAGGATTATATGGTGTGCTGACCAGTAGTGCTTCTGGGCTCATATTTTGCAAGACTCTCCTAAAGAAGAAAGAACATATGTTGTTTGAACCTAAATTGTTCAGTTCAGTGACGATTGAGATTAGAGGCCACAACCACCGCAACTCCTGAGAATTCAGTGCAAACCTAACAAGTTCTAAGCGAACCTAAGGTGGCAATGGTTGTGGGGTAAAGTGATTGATTTGTGTGTAATGAATAGAATGTGAGATGGAATGTGTGTATTGGCAAACATTGAATTAGGTTTTTATAGAAACATATTTGGAAGACTGACAAACACTTTCGAGGATTCTAATATTGTCAGATTACTTTTTGTCGTAAAAAATGTTTCATTGTGTACTTCATACCCATATATTAATATTTATATATGTCATGTTACACAAGTCATGAGATGCCCTCCCCTGTATGCCCTTTCTACATATTCATGAAACATATGTTGTTACTTAGTCATCCATGATATACCCGTGGAGTGTTAAGCCCATTTGAACAAATGTACGGTCCATACAAGACACATCTTATTCAAGCCATTATTTAATGTGTAATTGCATTTAAGTATATCCTTCCATACGCATGCCGTCTCACATATATCTACTCGAGCAAGACATCCCATGTGGGAATAAACTACTCGAGCAAGACATCCCATGTGGGAATAAACTACTCGACCAAGACATCCATAACTCGAGACCTTTCATAACTCGGGTAAGACATCAATAACTTGAGAAAGTGATCAATAACTCGAGGCACCTCTTGTGAGCAGTAAGTCACATACAATAACTCGAGCAACATATATAGCAAAATAACATGAGATGAGTAACTCGAGCAAGTCCCTCCTGGTCATATAGTCATAACTCGGGCCTTACCTTTGAGGGGTATTTTGGCAGATTAATCTACATAACTTAACTCGAGGCATTGAGGTGTTTTTCCAGTAAGTTTCACAAACAAAAAAAAAAAAAAGAAAAAGAACTTGTTCTCCCTAAATTTACGGCACAAAACGAAACAGAGAAAGATACATTGTTATGGCACACTTGTTCAATTGGAGGCACATCCATTGACAGAGTAGTATTGTAGACATTAACGAAACCTGGATATCTCTGAACAGAATGCCACATACACATAGTAACAACAGAAAAGCCTTGCTAGACAACATCGAAAGATGCGAGAGAGAAATATGGAATTGGCTGCCATTTTCCGGCAGTGGCCCGTTCGCTGCAAGAAAAGGATACACAAAATTAACAAAGAAAAAAAAAACTAGAAGATACATAAGTGATTTAATGGTTAAACAAGAAGGTAAATTAACAAGAGTGACTAATTATTAATTAGTTCTATATATATTACGTTTGGACTCTGAAAACAGAAAAGAATGATGATGACAAATTACATACATGCAAAAAAAAACAAAAAAAAAAACATATATACCAAGCATAATACATGAGAATTTGGAGGCAGATTGATAATTAGTAAAGGTGGATAAATGGGTAGTTGGTAACGAGTCCAAACAGGTCCATTTCAAATCAGATTTTAGTTATAGTAAGGCAGTTTTAAATTTGGGTCAAAACAGGTTTGGGTCAAATGGGGCAGCTTTAAAGTATCTAAGATAATTGCGCTACCCTTTTATAATTTTATAATGTATTTTGAAGAGTATAAATAAAAGAAACGCAACTAAGTTAAGCTGCAAACAGGAGATATAATTAGCAGGGAACATGCGTCCAAAATCTCATCGACTAAAAGTAGTTTTATGATATATTTTGGGTTAAGTTAAGCTGCAAACAGGAGATATAACTACATGCGTCCAAAATCACATCCAATTTGGACCCGTTTACCATAGTTGCAGCCGCCCAAAAACTCCATGAAATTGGGGGTAAAACAATAGTAAGTATGGAAGAAAATGCAGAATGATAAGAAAAGAAAGAAACATACTACTTCCAGTCCTTTGGCAGATATTCACTATAGAAATCAGCATCAAGCTGAATACACTTCTCAACCCCTTCCAGACGTCTCTGGACATACTTGTCATCCTTATGCGTCTCCAAATGCTTCCTGGAGGTAGTCATACAGAAGCGGTGGAACTACAGGTGCATACCCTATCATATCAAACACATACATTGCAAAACCAAACTCTTAACTTGACCACTAGTTGTTAATTTATGTATTTAATATACAAAAAAAATAAAAGTAAAATAAGGAAGCTGGAAGAAAAAGCATATACCATGTTCATATTCCTTGAACAGAGTGTTTCTTCTTCCGCCCTGGGGAAACATCCCATGAGAGGGTGAGTAAATTGGGAAGAGAAATGGTGTATCCATCCATACAATGACACGTATATAGAATAAAAACAAATAAATAAGAGGGTGCAATGATAATATAGCAATGATAACCTGCTGAGATGATAGCATCTTCGGACTCGTCTTCTTTTTGTTTGCTTGCTTAAACGATGGTGGCTTATTACCTTCAGAAGTACGGCCAAGACGCATCCTGGCAAACTTTTCCTCCAGCTGAGCAGGCATATTTGAAAACATAAGAAATCAATAGGTGCGTTCGTTTGGAAACCTAATAAACCTATTATTTTTAGCCTATTTCGAGGGGAAAAACATTAATTACCTGTAACAGGCACATAGTAGACAAAACTGATAGCCAAAAAATCTCAATTCTCAACATTAACACAAGCTAATACTGTTTACACCTAATAGTATCTTACTTTTATAATTCCAATCCAAAAATTACTGTCGTTTGAAAAAAAATAAATTAATATACCTAATATCCTAATTTTATAATTCCAAACCAAAATATACTGTCTTTTGACCACTAGTTGTTAATTTATGTATTTAATATACAAAAAAAATAAAAGTAAAATAAGGAAGCTGGAAGAAAAAGCATATACCATGTTCATATTCCTTGAACAGAGTGTTTCTTCTTCCGCCCTGGGGAAACATCCCATGAGAGGGTGAGTAAATTGGGAAGAGAAATGGTGTATCCATCCATACAATGACACGTATATAGAATAAAAACAAATAAATAAGAGGGTGCAATGATAATATAGCAATGATAACCTGCTGAGATGATAGCATCTTCGGACTCGTCTTCTTTTTGTTTGCTTGCTTAAACGATGGTGGCTTATTACCTTCAGAAGTACGGCCAAGACGCATCCTGGCAAACTTTTCCTCCAGCTGAGCAGGCATATTTGAAAACATAAGAAATCAATAGGTGCGTTCGTTTGGAAACCTAATAAACCTATTATTTTTAGCCTATTTCGAGGGGAAAAACATTAATTACCTGTAACAGGCACATAGTAGACAAAACTGATAGCCAAAAAATCTCAATTCTCAACATTAACACAAGCTAATACTGTTTACACCTAATAGTATCTTACTTTTATAATTCCAATCCAAAAATTACTGTCGTTTGAAAAAAAATAAAACAAATTAATATACCTAATATCCTACTTTTATAATTCCAAACCAAAATATACTGTCTTTTGACATAACAATTTTTATAAAAGAAAAAATAATAATAATAACTTGAAAATAAAACCTAGAGTTACAGGCCAAAATCATACTTACAAACGACAGATGATAATTAGATTAAAATAAAAAAATGAGTAGAAAAGCATCGATCGTTTCTTACATCACGCTAATCAGATGAGGTCTTCGTCTTCCTTTTTGATTGTCTACTGCAATTTTTGTTCCACAAAATTTGAAAAGCACAACAATTTTCACTTTAAGTTTAATGTGAATTAATCACATAACATATGCTTAGGGTTTCACGATTGTTAATTAACCAATCAATATATACAAATACATACTAGTAATAATATGAATGAATGAATTAACGAATACATAGAATTTAGATGAGAGAGACATACGTCCGAGCCATGCCCACACCAAACGTCGATGTTTAATATTTTTGGTTTATATGTATGGGGGGTTTTAAAATTAAGCAGATTATATATACATCCACACTTTAGAAAAATGACACTTTCAGTCCATGACCTTCTAACATCTTCAACTTAGTAACAAAACTTGAATGTTACATCTTTAGTTCTCATAGTCTTGTCAACTTTATCAATCATCATCTAAACATTATTCTGTCACACTGCTGAAATGATCGGGCCTGTTGAGCTTGAAAATGATTCCGATCACTGCAACAAGATAGATGGAGTAGCCAATTAATACCGTGTTCAGTGGCACCTCATTAATGATGTTTCAAATACTCAGTTCCGCTATATACTTGTTGCAAACAAATGACAATAAGTCTGTAGCTCATAGTCGAGACGTGCAAGAGGTTTGTACTTTAGCATCTAAATTAGAGGTGATATGATTGGCGGGTCAGGAGGGTTCACCCGATAAACTTTTTGATCATATTGTTTTGTTATATAATATAAATGATCATATTGTTATATAATTAATATTAATTTAAGTGTAATTATAATGCGTATTTGAATTGTAAGATTTAGGATGTCGGATGCATTTAAAATACACATTGAGCAACTTAATATTGAAATTTGTGTAGTTGACCTGTTTGCAGTGTGGTTTATTATATCATTGGTAAACACCTTAATTTCTGGAGACAGAGGTTAAGGGTTTAATCCTCATCTCATGTAAAAGCCGGAGGTCCTTTTCTACTATTGAGGTTTGCAAACAGGCAGCAGCCTCTCTATCTTGGTAGAGGTAAGGTCTGCCTACATCATAATCTCCCCCACACACCGTCGAGGTATTAGGCTCAAAACCCGCGAAAGACGACAATGAGCAATTTCTTTTTTTCTTCTGTTTGGGTTAAAACACGAACCACTTTGACCCTTTCATAAGTAAATGGGTCGAAAGTGCCACCTCAAAATATCAATCAACTTCATTACATCAGTGTTGAATTTATTTATTTTTGTATAGGTCAAACGAGAAGACCGTATTGTGACATTTTAACGAACATGATGTGGATAGCCGGATACATCAATCTTGGATGATTTCAAGATTTTATGAAGTCTTTTCTAGATAACAGGGACAAAGACCACGTTTCATTAACAAAGAATGATGATGATGATGATGATTCAATAAACAAATTTTAAGATAGAGTTGTTGATTCCTTTCAGCTGGACTAACACAAGGAGGTACAATTAATAATTGGAATGTTTTTGTATGCATGTAATTGCATAAAGCCTGATTAAAGTTGTGACTGAATAAAACGAGTTGCAATTCCATGTCTACGCCTACACCTACTCTCTTTGTATTTTTTGGGTAATAAGTTTTCGCCAAATAAGAAAACCTGATATAAAAGATTTCCTATAACAGAAAACCATGTTGTAAATTATCTTTGCCACGATCTTCCTCGCTGTAAACTGTTGCAGCTGCATCGTGCGGGTAGTAGACTAGTAAAGAGTACACCATTTTCGAATTAACTTTAGACCTTATTAAATAGCATCCTAAATAGAATATCATTAAAACACCTTAAATTAAGCATCCTAAAATAGCCCAAAATTATTGATAGAGGTATGGGATACAGGGGAGTAAGGTATTATAATAAGATGCACACTAACTCTATCATGATATATTAAATCGAAAACAAATGCAAAATGAATGAAATATATATTGTTCAAGAAATTTCATCAAAATAACTGAAACACCAAAAATATCTAAAAAAGTCTGAAATAGTCTAAACATTCATATATATTACGGACCCGTAGCATGGGGGTTGAGTACCACTCCGATGAAGAAAACGGCTCGCGAAGCCTCTTCTCTTATCATGAACATGAACGGATGGTCTGCCACAAACCTTGGTTTTGGAGGTGGAGGTGTTCTCTGCGCAGCACAACCGATTCTCATTGTCGCCAAAGTACAACCAGCGGCTTCTGTTCCTTTTTCGTCAACTTCAATAAAGGATTTTTGAAGTATTTTCGAGACATAAAGCATATCATCACCGGAATTTCTAGACTCTAGTATCCTGTTAAGCTCCATATTCATAGTTTTGAAAGGCAATGTCAATCCCATTTGTTCCATAGCTTTTTTAAAGTCAAAGTTATTGGATATCTTGAACTTGGGTATCCATAGCTCATCCAATTTAGTCCAATGAAGGTCAAATTTTGTATGAAATAAAGCAGGATTAGAATGAAAAACTTGTAGTAGTTCTTGCAATCCATCTTTCCTATCGGGGAGAAACAGATACATACAAAATTTGTTCGATTGGCCTTCTCTTTCATATGGGATTCGGAGGGTCTGGTAACCTTTAAAAGAACCATACTTGAATTCATCATAGCTAGTCATAAAAGGGACTGTAACAGTTTCCCCATTCATGAGATGAAAGTCTTTCTCCTCTGTATCCTCTGTATCAAATGGCTCATCAGACCATAAGCCTTTAAAATACAAGGCGTTTGCAAGGGCAATCACCACATCTTCCAAATCTCCCCCATCAACAATATTGGGGATTAAACCTCTAGTTTTCTTGTTTACCCATGAATTTATTTTTTTTGCCGATTCATGCTTCACCAATAAACAAAATTTAATGAATATATAACTAATTAAATCGTAAAGACAAACTATAAAAGAAACTAAAAAGTTTATAAACAGATTTACCTTATTTCTGAAGTCCAAAAATCTGGGTTCTGTGTCGTAAAAGGTTTTGAGAACCTCTTTGTAACAGGATTGAACATCCCCATTCAGTTTCTTGTCAACCCAAATTGCATTTGCTAAACCGATGTCAAGACTTCCTCCCGTGCCATTGTTTGAGTTTGATAAAATCTGTGCAAGAAGTTTGGCACTTGGAGACTGGGAAATAACTTGGTCGATTGTTTCATGTCCAAGGAACTCCAACAACTGTTCCAACGTTTTGCCTTCGGCTCCAGCAGCAAGCATTCCCAACAACGTCTCAAGTGAAAATGGCGAACAAACGAAATTTCCATTCTTGAAACCATCACGGGCATCATCAAGTAAAATTCTTGTGACAACCTGCAATATGTTAACAAAATTCTCATGATCATCATGTATGAAATAATACTGCACACGTATGAACGACAAGAATAATAATTAAATTAAAGAAAAAGGACATATATGCATTATTATTTAGGGATAATGATACTGCTCTCCCGTCATCTTCTTCATTCACATCATCTTCTTAAATAAATAATCACCCCCACCCCCTGAATTTAAGGCTTGCAGTTCCGAAAATTAGAACTGCCAGCAGTACAAATACTATCCCCTATTATTTATGCATAAATATAAATAGAAAGACTCATCAATTACGTACAGAGTTTGTTTTGGCTGATATGGCGCTTGTGGAGACAAGGTTTTCAAGATCTTCTTCTGATGAACTGCGACGAACCTTGATCGTCTTTCGCCGCTTACGGCTGCCTTCTCCTTCTCCAGCTATCGTCGACTTGGGGGGTAAACTGTGTAATGATGCATCCCGTTTTGTTTGTTTACTGAAATTTTTGTTCAACAAAATAAGAAAATCACAACAATTTTCGTTTTACATAATATATGCTTAGGGTTTCATGATTCTTAGAACAAAAACATATATATGCACAATTATATTATATATATATACACAATTATTGTATAAATTAACAAATAAATAGAAATTAGATCAGAGAGACATACGTCCGAGCCATGGCGCTCGCTTGGTGATACTGATAGGAACCCTAAATACGATTGGGAGAAGAAAGAAAGAAAGTCAAATTAACCAGATTATATACATCCACACTTCAGAAGAATGACCCTTTGAGTCCCTTAGCTTATAACATTTTCAACTTTGGTTACAAGGTTTTAATGTTAACATCTTTAGTCCTCATGCTCTTTTGAATTTCATCGATCTTTTTTTTCTTTTTACTTTTGGGAAAAGTACGACTACCACATTTAATTTATTACACGCCAAAGTTTATTTACGAACTAGAACACCAAACTTTCAATGATGGAGATGCCCAAACGCCTACCAACCTTAGACGCGATAATTCAAAAGACCTATAATCATAGTTTTAGTATCAAAGCCCGGCTTGATAAGTGTTAAAACCAGTGTAGTCGAGCAGGGCCTAACTTTTATATAGGGCCCAAAATTTAAGTTATGTTAGTTGTATAATTATTGTTTAAGGGTAAAGTTACTCTTAAATTAATAAGGGGTTAATCTTGCTTAGGAAAATGATTGATTTAGACTTGTTGGCGGTTCCCTAATGGTGTGAAGTACTCGTTAGCTTCACGCCACCAAGTATAATATTTAGGTGTTTGTGTGTGTTTTTCATTAGGGTTTTAGGTGAATCCTTTGAGAGGTATTTATAGGCCTCTTGGGAAGGATCCAGAAGCTGGAGGTTAACGGTAACAGTAACGTTAACGGGCAGCTGTTATAGCTTGGACAAACGTGCAACGGCTTCTGATTAAAAGGTACAAGTACGGGTCGCACGTACTAGTGCACGTTCTTATTTGTACTATTTGTCTGGGGGCTGACCGCAGCCTTTCTGGCCAACCGGCGGAGCCTACTGGCTTAGCTTAATGTTTTTACGTTCCGACCTAAGCCTTAATGAAGGCTCCGGTTCATCATTAGTATGTGTAATCCGGAGGGTCAAGGATGGTACATCATCAAGCCCCCCAGCCTAACATTATGTTCTTGCGTGATGGTAGGGTAAAGCTAAGTGTGCTTCGAAAATTGTGATCACTTTTTTGTTTATTGTCTGGGTAGGTCCGGAGGCTATAATCCGTAGCCTGCCGTGTATTATCATACACTCTTCCCCCTCTTTTTTTGAAAAAGGAAAGGAAAAAGGTCAAAACGTCGAATACGCCGCTTCAGTTTGTTTTATTGTCATTACTGTGATTGATCCAATAAATGCTACCTGCTGGAATCGTGAGTGGGAAACACGTGTCGCATCCTTACGTCGCGTCGTCTCGATAAGTCCCATCATGGGCACTGTAGCGTCTTTTCTTTTCCTATAAATACTTCTTTTCCTTCCTCACTTCTCACTTTTTCTCTATTTAAATCCCTCTTTTGCTCTCTTTCCTCTCGAGTCCGTGGCTTCCGTAACCTCCGTAGCCTACATAGCCTCTGTAGCCTTTCTTTTGATGGTACTTCCGCAGGTGGGTGTTTTAATTTCCGTATTGTCGCTTTAGTATGGGTAATAGGAAAGATTTATGTATTAATTTTTGTAATATTTCAAAGGAGGAGTTAGTTCAATTTTTGTCCGATTATAGATTCCCCCCTGGCTACCACTATACACTTCCGCGCCCCTCCGATAATGCGAGGATGGTTCCGGCGAGAAAAATAGTTTTGTACTTAGACATGTTTGAGATAGGCAACGTTCGTCTACCCTTCACCGTCTTTTTCCTTGAGGTTTTGAAACACTTCAGGTGTCATATCTCTCAACTCACCCCTTTGGAGCTCTTCGGATTACTATGTTTGAAACCTCCTGCCGTGCCAAAAATATTGAGCCTACGGTGGATATTTTTCGGAAATTTTATCGTCTAGGGTCGGATGGTGATTGGTACACGATTGAAAAGCGTCCTGGGTCTAAGCTTCCGGAACCTATTTATGGTGTGTTGACATCTATGAAAGGCTGGAAGAAAAGGTTTTTTTACATGGATTCCTCCATTGTTCCTTCCGATTATCCTTCTTTGCTAAACATGAAAGGTGATGCACGTGGTACCCTTGCGGATTCTAAAAATTTACCCGAAGTCTAGAAAAGCTTGTTATCTCGTTTGTGTTCTCCTCCAATAATGAGTCGTACACTTCCGGAGAGTGTCTTATACTTAGCTAGGCTAAGCTCCGTCTGGTCCTACCATCCGGTCGCTCCTAGGCTTCTTAATAAGGAAGGGGAGGGTACAGAGCCTCCATCTCTTCTTCGCATTTGGTCCCTTCTTTGGTTATTGTTCTAATCGTATTGTGTGACCTTTTGCTTTCGCTATGTGCCCTTGTTACATATATTTTATTGTTTGTTAATTTCTATTATTATTTATTATTATTTTTTAGGTTTGCATAAACTAAACATTCTTGTATATCTTTCAGCCATGGATTTTATCCAATACATGGGAAGTGATCTCGAGGATGTTGATGCTGTCCCAGATGTCCCGGAGGGGCAGACGGTTCCGGAGGTTCCGCGAACATCTTTCGAGCAGGAGGTTACAGTTTTGCAAGACACTCCAGAGACATTAAACGCAAGAAAAAGATTGAAGAGAATTTTGCCCAACAACTTTTGTTAAACAAAAAGACAAGTGAACAAGAGGAAACTGCCACTAGTGGAGCTTTCGGCCAGAGAGCCAGCCGGAAGAGGAAAGTTGAAAAGAAAACCATCCCCAGATCTCGCAAGAAGCCTAAGCCACAAGGTGATGTAATATTTGAAGAAGCTGCTGGTGGGAACGATCCGAATGCGGAGGAGGGGGAATTCGTTGCGGCCCCTCCGAGGCATGGAGCGGGTAAAGGTTCTATGGCAGTGAGAAAATTGAAGAAGAGCTTGCCTAAAGAAGTTCATGATATTGACGATTCTGATGATGATGATGAAGCCTCCGCTACGGGCGACCATGAGCCGGAGCATTCTCAGGGTGACAAACCTCCTTCTCAGCGTATTCCGGAGGTTCCCTTGTCAAAGAGTCCGTACAAGGTTAGATTTTCTAGGATTCCTTCCGACAGTTACTTAGAGAAGGATGAGGAAAAAGAAGATTTTGTCTCCGGTATCATGGTTCCGGCCCGCCGTCAGGAGGTGGCCTTGTTGTCCATTGAAGAATTCTGCAGCTCTACCAACGAGACTACCATCCGGCATATTTCTGAGCAGGTATATCTTTGTATTTCCTTGTTTTGTTTTAAGTATCATTATTATGTATTGCTTAAGGCTACTCCTTACTTGCTATTTTACTGTTCTTGTCAGAATGATTTTTGGCGCCGTTGGGATATTTTGGAAGCTGAGAAAGATGACTTGCAACAAAAGAATAAGGCATTGCGCCGTAAGGTCAGGAAGTACGAGCTGGAGGATCCGGAGCTTCAAACAGACAAGGTTGCCAACATGGAAGCGGAGCTTGTTATTAAGAAGCAGCAGGCGGAAATGGCGGAGCAGGAGGTGTCTGCGCTCCGGAAGAAACTTGAAGAGGTGACGTTGGAGAAACAAAAAGTGGATGATGAACTTTACGAGGAGAAAGCAAAGGTTGAACAACTTGGGCTAGAAATTGATGAACAAAAAGTTAGGGAGAGAGATCTTCGAGATAAGGCGCTAGAACTAGAGCAGGATGTAGAGCGACTGTCGTTGGACAGGGCGGAGCTGGTTCGAGGTATACCCACGATTTTTAACAAACTTCGTTCGAGCTCCGACTTCACCAAGGAAATGGGGGCCGTTCAAAAATGCGCACTGGTTGTTGGTTTCAACAAAGGTTTGGTGAAAGCGAAGGCACATGCTCCGGATTTGGATATTACGCAGGTCCTGGGTTATCAGAGGGGAGCTTTCGCAGCTTTGAAAGAGGCAGCAAAACAGTTTGCTGAGAAAAAGTATGCTTATCTGGACGAAATTGTCTCCAACCCTGACCTCCCGGCTGCTGATATTCTTGCTATCAATCCTGTTGGTGCTTTCGGCGCTTCTGCTTCAGTTCAAGCGACTACATCCTCCGCTGCTCATTCAGGTTCTGTTGTTCATAACTCTTGAGAGTTATGTGTTGGATACTTTGTCATTCCTGAACAATTTATTAAATATTTGGTCTGTAAAGCCTTTGTTGGCTAGTACAATTTTCTTCCCTTCTTCTCTTTATTTTCCGTAGGCTACGTGCTTGATGGTGATAAGCCGTAGCCAAGACAATATATTTCTATGCATGCTTGTTTGCTTTTTTTTTTGTTAACACTTTGCATGATTTTTTGTTATGCGCGTGTTTTATAGTTATATGCTTTGGATATTGTATGATGTTACTCATGCCGTAGGCTGTATGGTGTTATGACCGTAGCCTTTTGTTAGGGCCTTTGTGCATATAATCTTTGTTCCATTTTCCTTGAGAAGGAAAAAATTATTATTTTTGCCAAGTCTTGGGCTTACATGGTTGCCAAGGTATTTTGGGCTTATGCTTTTCATCTCGAGGGATGCTTTTAGATGTCTAGGAATTGTGGTTCCGTTTACATCTTTGCAAGACTATTGGGGTCCTGCGACGTAAGGTTGCGAGCCTACACGTCTGCTTATGGAGGCGAGAGCCAGCCGTAGCGTATTTATATTTGCATGATGTTTTTATTACTTAGAAAAAAAATTTCTAAGATTTGTTTGCACAACTTTTCACAAGTTTTGCGTTGCTTAGGCTCCGATTAGCCGTAGGCTGCAGTCATTTGTGATACTTTGTTATTTATGCTTAAAAATAATTGTGTAAAGGTGTAAGCGTTGCTTAGGCTCCGTTTGGCCGTAAGCTGCAATTTGATTAACTTCATTTGGCCGTAGCCTGTTTACATGATGGGAGGTCATAGCCTCGTTAACAAGATAGAAACATTTACATGTAACATTTTTTCAATTGCGAGCCATTCCAAGTTCGTGGGAGATCTTCTCCTTGAAGTGTGGCCAACTTGTAGGATCCATTGCTGCAAGCTTCTGTCACTTGGTATGGGCCTTCCCATTGGGGTCCCAGCTTTCCAGCTTTCTCTGCTTTGCTTGCATCATTGTTCCTGAAAACGTAGTCTCCAGGCAGAAATACTTCCTTCTTGACTCTTTGGTCGTAGTACTTTTTCATTTGCTTTTTGTACGATGCTTCTCGAATGGAGGCTACTTCCCTTCTCTCCTCCAGTAGCTCCAAATTTTCACGGAGCTGTTCTTCATTTTCACTTTCACTGTTGAACCTGCGGATAGTTGGTATACATGCTTCGGCTGGGATCATGGCTTCGGAGCCGTACGAGGCTAAATGGTGTTTCTCCGTTGCTTATTTTTGGAGTTGTTCGCAAGGCCCATAGTACTTAGTGAAGTTCGTCTAGCCATCCACTCTGGCATCTTCCCAGTCTTGTTTTAATTCCTTGCACGATTTGCTTTTCCGTTAGCCTGTGGATGGGCTACGGATGTGAATCGTTGCTGAATTTCCAAATTGCTGCAAAACTGAGGGAAAATTCCTTGACTGAATTGTTTCCCGTTATCGCTGATTATTACTTGTGGGATTCCAAATCTTGTCACTACTTGCTCCCATATAAATTTTCCATCTGCTTTCCTGAAATGGTGGCCAAAGGTTTGGCTTCGACCCATTGTGTGAAATAATCTACGGCTACTACCAAAAATTTGACACGTCCCGGAGCCTGTGGAAAAGGTCCGACAATGTCAATGCCCCATTTAGAGAAAGGCCACGCTGCTGTTACTAGAATGAGCTCACTTTTGGGAGCCTTCGGAACCGTGGCATGAACTTGACATGAATCACAAGCTTGAATTTCTTTCAAAGTATCATTGTGCATGGACGGCCAGTAGTACCCCATCTTGGTGATTTTGGCCACCACCATTCTGGGTCCGGCGTGGGCTCCGCAACATCCTTGATGTATTTCTTGAATAACTGCCTTTGCTTGATTTGGGCCAACACATCTTAACAATGGTCCCAAGTAAGATTTTCTGTAGAGGCCTTCATCTCGGAGGGTATATTGCGGAGCCTTGATCCTGATTTTCTTGCCTCTTCTTTGTCTGCAGGCAGTAGTCCACTTGTTAAGTATTCCATGATTGGTGTCATCCAAGTTTGTCCTTCTTCTTCACGGGTGCCACAATAATCTCTTCCTCAATAGAGCTTTTTTGTAATGTTTCAACAAGAACTTCTTTAGTTAGATGGGCGAAAGAGGTGGAGGCCAACTTGCTCAGAGCATCTGCTATTTTGTTGCGGCTCCGACTCACATTTTGTATCCGGAAGCTCTTAAATTTTTGCCTTATCTGCCTCACTTTTTCCAAGTATTTCTTCATTGCTGGCTCCTTTGCTTCATACGTCCCATCTACTTGAAAAGCTACTATTTGAGAGTCTACACAAACATGGATGTGGTCCACTTTCATTTGATTCGCGATTCGCAAGCCCGCTAGTAGTGCTTCATACTCTGCTGCATTGTTGGATGCCTTGAATTCGAATCCTAAAGCATAAGTAAATTCATGACCTTCTGGGCTTGTTAAAATAAGACCTGCTCCGGAGCCATCGGCACTAGAAGCTCCGTCAGTGAAAAGTTTCCATGTCTCCGGATTTTCATTTGCTTCTAACTCTTCCAACTTCACGCTACTTTCTGCCTTTCTTTTGTTTTTTGATTCTGCTAGCGGGACTTCCGCAAGGAAGTCTGCTAGTATTTGCCCCTTGATTGAATTTCTAGGTTTGAATTTGATTTCGTGTTCTCCAAGTTCAATTGCCCATTTTGACAATCTTCCAGAGACCTCCGGCCTAGTTAAGACTTGCTTGATAGGCTTGTCTATCAGAACTTGGATAGAGTGTGCTTGGAAGTATCGCCGGAGCCTCCTAGCTGCATGAACTAAAGCAACAGTTAGCTTTTCGATTTCTGGATATCTTGTTTCTGGGGCCTGTAAAACTCTGCTGACATAGTATATCGGCTGCTGGACTCCTTTTTCTGTTTGTTATCAACACTGCACTTATGGTTTCCCCGGAGGCTGCCAAGTACAGCTGGAGGGTTTCGCTTGGTGCCGAAGCCGTCATTGTCGGCAGTTGGCATAAGTAAATTTTGAGCTCGATGAAAGCCTTTTGAGCCTCCTCCGTCCATCTAAAATGTTGTTTTTCCAAGCAACCCTTCAGTGTTTGAAAGAATGGCAAGGACCTATCTGCTGATTTGGACAAGAAACGGTGAAGGGCCGCAAGCTTTCCATTGAGGCTCTGGACCTCTTTAAGAGCCTGCGGCGGCTTCATACTTTGAATGTCTTTAATCTTTTCTGGATCTGCTTTGAATCCTTCTTTTGTAATGACGTGTCCCAAAAATTGGCCTTCCTCCACCCCAAAAGAACACTTCTTCGGGTTCAACTTCATATTTATGGCCCGGAGAGTCTTGAAGGTTTCTTCAATGTCTAGAGCATATCTTCTTCACTTCTGCTTTTAATGACCATATCATCTACATAGGCCTCCAAATTTCTTCCTATCTGTCTCCCAAAAGCTTTATCCACCAGTCTTTGATATGTTGCTCCAGCATTTTTTAGGCCAAAGGGCATCTTTTTGTAACAATAAATTCCTTCGGATGTGTAGAAGGCTGTTTTGTCTTCATCGTCCGGATGCATCTGTATCTGGTGGTAGCCTTTGTAAGCATCTAAAAAACATTTTAGCCGGAAGCCTACGAGTGATTCAACCTTCCAGTCAATTTATGGGAGGGGATAGCAATCTTTAGGACACGCCTTGTTGATATCGGTGAAGTCAACACACATCCTCCATCCTCCGTTGTGCTTTTTCACCATCACCGGGTTGGCCACCTAGCTTTGGTACTTAACTTCTCTGAGGATGCCAGCCTTTACCAAATCTTCCACTTGTTCCTTCGCAGCCTTGCTTCGGTCTGGAGCTAGGCTCCGACGCTTTTGCTTGATGGGCTCCAGATGTGGTCTTGTATTCAGGCGATGCTGAGTGTCAAAAGTTTCACCATTTATCTTTAGTTCTCTGGGACACCCGTCATGTCCGCAGGCGTCCAAGCGAAAACATCTTTGTTTTTATCCAACACTTCTTTCAATTTTCTCTTGTATTCAGTCGGTAACTGTTTTCCAATCATTATGTGTTGATCTGGATACTTGTTGTTGATGAATAACTTTTCTGTTTCTACTTCAAGGTTTTCATTCTTGCTTGAACACTCTCCGGCCTCCGGAGCTCTTAATCTGAGTGCATTGCACCTCCGGCCGGGGTTCTGTTTTTACAAAGCCTACTCCCCTTGGAGTTGGGAATTTTACAACTGCATGAACTGGGGATGGTACCATGCCCATTTTTCTCATTGCTGATCGGCCGAGTATGACGTTATATGGGGATTCTGCCCTTACAATCACAAATGTCAAAGCCTCAGTTCTTGTTCGCGGAGCCGTTCCTACGGTAACATTCAGTACAACCTCTCCCCGTGACCAAGTTCTTTCTCCTGAAAAGCCTACTAGAGGGCTTATGTTGTCCTTTCTTGTTTTTCTTAGTGATGCCTTTAGTTTCAAAAAACAGTGTTCATACATAATCTCGCATCCGCTTCCGGTATCCAAATGGATCTGTTTCACTGGGTGATTCCCTATGATGGCTCCGATTATGATTGGTGCCTCCGATGCTTCTTCGTCTTCAACCGGAGGGAAACTTATGGCTACCTTCTTCCAGGCTTCGGCCCTTGCTGGTGGTCTTTCTGTCACCGCACGCTCCGGAATAACTATTGCAATTATGTCTTCCAGCGGCTCCGCTTTTGCTTCCGGAGCCTCAATCATTGGGTTTTTGCCATTGTTTTGTTTTGGCCCTGGCTCCTTGATGCCTTTCAGTAGCATTGAATACTTTCCTGACTTCATGGCCTCTTCTACCTTGTTCTTGAAAACTTTGCATTCATTTGTTTCATGGCCGTAACGATTGTGAAACTCACAGTATTTGGTCATATCTTTGTTCCGGAGCCCTCCTTTCATCGGAGCCTTCTCCGCAGCTAGAATATCACGAGAATTCTTTGGGGCATGTTGGAGAGTAGAGTGACTTCCAGAGGCTCCTCCTTGTGACCTATTGAATGGTGCTGTTCTGAACCTTTCATGTCTAAAATTTCGATTTCTTCTGTTTCTATCAAGATCTTTTCCGTAGCCTGGACCTGTGACTCCGCCCGTTGTCTCTTTGCCCACTAAAAACGTGTAAGTCTTGTCCATTAGTACAGTATATTCTTGTGGTAAGTCTGTGAAAAGGAATTCCACAAGGGGCTGGAACCGTAACCCATGGACAAAACCTGATATCTTTTGATTTTCACTGAGGCCCTTCATCAACGCCGTCTCGTCCGTGTAACGGGTTATGAATTGTCGGACACTTTCGTTCTCTCTTCTTTTGATATTGTGGGCTTCCAGATGCATTTTCTTGTACTTTCTCTGTTGGCTGAAATGTGAGCGGAATTTTGTTTTTAAGTCTTCAAAATTTGCTATGCTTCCTTCCGGCTGCGCGTCTAACCAAGCACGCGCCAAATCTTTCAGTGTAAGAGCGAACATGTGGCAAGCTATCGGAACATTCCACCTCTGCATCCGGATCATTCCATTGAAATGCTTCAAATGGTTGTCGGGATCGTCCTTCCTATCATACATTTCTATCCCCTTTGGCAAACCTCCCTCCGGCAGTGGATAGTCTTCGATCCACTGCACAAAGGGTCCCGGCTCTGTTTGGATTATCATATCTTCCTCACTTGGGAACCATCCCGGAGGAGGCGGAGCTTGCCTTGTAGTGTTGGGAATGTGTGACTGATAGTAATTTGTGTTTTGATGGGCAGTATTTTGTGTTTGTCTTCTCTTTTTTTTTTTTTTTTTTTTTTTTTTTTTTTTTTTTTTCTTTTTTTTTTTTTTTTTTTTTTTTTTTTTTTTTTTTTTTTTTTTTTTTTTTTTTTTTTTTTTTTTTTTTTTTTTTTTTTTTTTTTTTTTTTTTTTTTTTTTTTTTTTTTTTTTTTTTTTTTTTTTTTTTTTTTTTTTTTTTTTTTTTTTTTTTTTTTTTTTTTTTTTTTTTTTTTTTTTTTTTTTTTTTTTTTTTTTTTTTTTTTTTTTTTTTTTTTTTTTTTTTTTTTTTTTTTTTTTTTTTTTTTTTTTTTTTTTTTTTTTTTTTTTTTTTTTTTTTTTTTTTTTTTTTTTTTTTTTTTTTTTTTTTTTTTTTTTTTTTTTTTTTTTTTTTTTTTTTTTTTTTTTTTTTTTTTTTTTTTTTTTTTTTTTTTTTTTTTTTTTTTTTTTTTTTTTTTTTTTTTTTTTTTTTTTTTTTTTTTTTTTTTTTTTTTTTTTTTTTTTTTTTTTTTTTTTTTTTTTTTTTTTTTTTTTTTTTTTTTTTTTTTTTT
The DNA here is from genome assembly GCA_034093135.1 of Erigeron breviscapus. Lineage (NCBI taxonomy): Eukaryota > Viridiplantae > Streptophyta > Magnoliopsida > Asterales > Asteraceae > Erigeron > Erigeron breviscapus. Next base: position 93,767,888 of record CM067167.1, read on the forward strand.
TTTTTTTTTTTTTTTTTTTTTTTTTTTTTTTTTTTTTTTTTTTTTTTTTTTTTTTTTTTTTTTTTTTTTTTTTTTTTTTTTTTTTTTTTTTTTTTTTTTTTTTTTTTTTTTTTTTTTTTTTTTTTTTTTTTTTTTTTTTTTTTTTTTTTTTTTTTTTTTTTTTTTTTTTTTTTTTTTTTTTTTTTTTTTTTTTTTTTTTTTTTTTTTTTTTTTTTTTTTTTTTTTTTTTTTTTTTTTTTTTTTTTTTTTTTTTTTTTTTTTTTTTTTTTTTTTTTTTTTTTTTTTTTTTTTTTTTTTTTTTTTTTTTTTTTTTTTTTTTTTTTTTTTTTTTTTTTTTTTTTTTTTTTTTTTTTTTTTTTTTTTTTTTTTTTTTTTTTTTTTTTTTTTTTTTTTTTTTTTTTTTTTTTTTTTTTTTTTTTTTCTTTTTTGTCTTCTACCAGGCTGCGGGGTGGAAAAGTGCATGTTCCGTGACCCCCTGGTAGGCTGCGGTGTAAAGTACTGTTGGGGGTTTGTATTTGAATAGTGATTGTATTGTGGAGGTTGATTGCTGTAAGCATGATAATTATGGTTGTATGTTTGGCCTGTTGTACGAACATATTCCTCCGCCATGGGCGGAAGGTTTGGACCTCTCTGGTATTCTTCATTTTGACAACTGAAATTTCTTCTTGGGGCTTCATCAAAATGGACTCTTGCTTCCGGTCTTCTTCCGGAGGCTCTGTGAACGGGTGTTGTTACCTCAAAATCTTCTTCTGTCGCCTCCGTTTCATCTGAGTATGTGAGTCTTGTTCGTACACTTTGCATGTCAATTTGTCTAAGATATTCTCTTAGGAGTGGTGCTAGCTCCTCCAACTGTCTGGCGGTCGGAGGAACCAGCGGTGTTGTTCTGGAGGTTTCGAACCCCGTAGGTGACCGTGGATCACCGTCTTCTGCCATTTTCGTACAAGATTATTGTGGTTTTAATGTGGATGGCGCCACTTGTTTAAGGGTAAAGTTACTCTTAAATTAATAAGGGGTTAATCTTGCTTAGGAAAATGATAATGAGTGATTTAGACTTGTTGGCGGCTCCCTAGTGGTGTGAAGTACTCGTTAGCTTCACGCCACCAAGTATAATATTTAGGTGTTTGTGTGTGTTTTTCATTAGGGATTTAGGTGAATCCTTTGAGAGGTATTTATAGGCCTCTTGGGAAGGATCCAAAAGCTGGAGGTTAACGTTAACGGGCAGCTGTTATAGCTTGGACAGACGTGCTGTAACACCCGTTTCGTAAAAATATGGATTTCCAAAAATTTTGCCTAACGGCGTTAAATCATGCGGAAACGATTTAGGAAAATACTCAACTAAAGAAAACAGTTGAGAAACATAAGTGGTGTTACTAATAGCATCAAATCAGTAATAAAAGACATATCATTAACCACCGTTCATCATAACATATCATATCGTAAACATATCATTAACCACCGTTCATCATAACATATCATATCGTAAACATATCATTAACCACCGTTCATCATAACATATCATATCGTAAACATATCATTAACCACCGTTCATCATAACATATCATATCGTAAACATATCATTAACCACCGTTCATCATAACATATCATATCGTAAACATATCATTAACCACCGTTCATCATAACATATCATATCGTAAACATATCATTAACCACCGTTCATCATAACATATCATATCGTAAACATATCATTAACCACCGTTCATCATAACATATCATATCGTAAACATATCATTAACCACCGTTCATCATAACATATCATATCGTAAACATATCATTAACCACCGTTCATCATAACATATCATATCGTAAACATATCATTAACCACCGTTCATCATAACATATCATATCGTAAACATATCATTAACCACCGTTCATCATAACATATCATATCGTAAACATATCATTAACCACCGTTCATCATAACATATCATATCGTAAACATATCATTAACCACCGTTCATCATAACATATCATATCGTAAACATATCATTAACCACCGTTCATCATAACATATCATATCGTAAACATATCATTAACCACCGTTCATCATAACATATCATATCGTAAACATATCATTAACCACCGTAAGGCATGACGTACCTATTACCACCGTAGGCATACGTACCTATTACCACCGTAAGGCATGACGTACCTATTACCACCGTAAGGCACGATGTACCTATTACCACCGTAAGGCACGATGTACCTATTACCACCGTAAGGCACGATGTACCTATTACCACCGTAAGGCACGATGTACCTATTACCACCGTCAGGCATGACGTACCTATTACCACCGTAAGGCACGATGTACCTATTACCACCGTAAGGCACGATGTACCTATTACCACCGTAAGGCACAGGTTATGCATAACACTTAACATCAAACGAACTTAGCCTTCGTTTTTAGATTCAAACGAAGATGATCTTCGTTTTGTCAAACGAAGATAGTTTTCCAGAAAACGAATTTGAACATCAAACGAACTTAGCCTTCGTTTTTAGATTCAAACGAAGATGATCTTCGTTTTGTCAAACGAAGATAGTTTTCCAGAAAACGAATTTGAACATCAAACGAACTTAGCCTTCGTTTTTAGATTCAAACGAAGATGATCTTCGTTTTGTCAAACGAAGATAGTTTTCCAGAAAACGAATTTGAACATCAAACGAACTTAGCCTTCGTTTTTAGATTCAAACGAAGATGATCTTCGTTTTGTCAAACGAAGATAGTTTTCCAGAAAACGAATTTGAACATCAAACGAACTTAGCCTTCGTTTTTAGATTCAAACGAAGATGATCTTCGTTTTGTCAAACGAAGATAGTTTTCCAGAAAACGAATTTGAACATCAAACGAACTTAGCCTTCGTTTTTAGATTCAAACGAAGATGATCTTCGTTTTGTCAAACGAAGATAGTTTTCCAGAAAACGAATTTGAACATCAAACGAACTTAGCCTTCGTTTTTAGATTCAAACGAAGATGATCTTCGTTTTGTCAAACGAAGATAGTTTTCCAGAAAACGAATTTGAACATCAAACGAACTTAGCCTTCGTTTTTAGATTCAAACGAAGATGATCTTCGTTTTGTCAAACGAAGATAGTTTTCCAGAAAACGAATTTGAACATCAAACGAACTTAGCCTTCGTTTTTAGATTCAAACGAAGATGATCTTCGTTTTGTCAAACGAAGATAGTTTTCCAGAAAACGAATTTGAACATCAAACGAACTTAGCCTTCGTTTTTAGATTCAAACGAAGATGATCTTCGTTTTGTCAAACGAAGATAGTTTTCCAGAAAACGAATTTGAACATCAAACGAACTTAGCCTTCGTTTTTAGATTCAAACGAAGATGATCTTCGTTTTGTCAAACGAAGATAGTTTTCCAGAAAACGAATTTGAACATCAAACGAACTTAGCCTTCGTTTTTAGATTCAAACGAAGATGATCTTCGTTTTGTCAAACGAAGATAGTTTTCCAGAAAACGAATTTGAACATCAAACGAACTTAGCCTTCGTTTTTAGATTCAAACGAAGATGATCTTCGTTTTGTCAAACGAAGATAGTTTTCCAGAAAACGAATTTGAACATCAAACGAACTTAGCCTTCGTTTTTAGATTCAAACGAAGATGATCTTCGTTTTGTCAAACGAAGATAGTTTTCCAGAAAACGAATTTGAACATCAAACGAACTTAGCCTTCGTTTTTAGATTCAAACGAAGATGATCTTCGTTTTGTCAAACGAAGATAGTTTTCCAGAAAACGAATTTGAACATCAAACGAACTTAGCCTTCGTTTTTAGATTCAAACGAAGATGATCTTCGTTTTGTCAAACGAAGATAGTTTTCCAGAAAACGAATTTAGGCTCAACGAAGATGGCTCAAACGAACTTAGCCTTCGTTTTTAGATTCAAACGAAGATGATCTTCGTTTTGTCAAACGAAGATAGTTTTCCAGAAAACGAATTTGAACATCAAACGAACTTAGCCTTCGTTTTTAGATTCAAACGAAGATGATCTTCGTTTTGTCAAACGAAGATAGTTTTCCAGAAAACGAATTTGAACATCAAACGAACTTAGCCTTCGTTTTTAGATTCAAACGAAGATGATCTTCGTTTTGTCAAACGAAGATAGTTTTCCAGAAAACGAATTTGAACATCAAACGAACTTAGCCTTCGTTTTTAGATTCAAACGAAGATGATCTTCGTTTTGTCAAACGAAGATAGTTTTCCAGAAAACGAATTTGAACATCAAACGAACTTAGCCTTCGTTTTTAGATTCAAACGAAGATGATCTTCGTTTTGTCAAACGAAGATAGTTTTCCAGAAAACGAATTTGAACATCAAACGAACTTAGCCTTCGTTTTTAGATTCAAACGAAGATGATCTTCGTTTTGTCAAACGAAGATAGTTTTCCAGAAAACGAATTTGAACATCAAACGAACTTAGCCTTCGTTTTTAGATTCAAACGAAGATGATCTTCGTTTTGTCAAACGAAGATAGTTTTCCAGAAAACGAATTTGAACATCAAACGAACTTAGCCTTCGTTTTTAGATTCAAACGAAGATGATCTTCGTTTTGTCAAACGAAGATAGTTTTCCAGAAAACGAATTTGAACATCAAACGAACTTAGCCTTCGTTTTTAGATTCAAACGAAGATGATCTTCGTTTTGTCAAACGAAGATAGTTTTCCAGAAAACGAATTTGAACATCAAACGAACTTAGCCTTCGTTTTTAGATTCAAACGAAGATGATCTTCGTTTTGTCAAACGAAGATAGTTTTCCAGAAAACGAATTTGAACATCAAACGAACTTAGCCTTCGTTTTTAGATTCAAACGAAGATGATCTTCGTTTTGTCAAACGAAGATAGTTTTCCAGAAAACGAATTTGAACATCAAACGAACTTAGCCTTCGTTTTTAGATTCAAACGAAGATGATCTTCGTTTTGTCAAACGAAGATAGTTTTCCAGAAAACGAATTTAGGCTCAACGAAGATGGCTCAAACGAACTTAGCCTTCGTTTTTAGATTCAAACGAAGATGATCTTCGTTTTGTCAAACGAAGATAGTTTTCCAGAAAACGAATTTGAACATCAAACGAACTTAGCCTTCGTTTTTAGATTCAAACGAAGATGATCTTCGTTTTGTCAAACGAAGATAGTTTTCCAGAAAACGAATTTAGGCTCAACGAAGATGGCTCAAACGAACTTAGCCTTCGTTTTTAGATTCAAACGAAGATGATCTTCGTTTTGTCAAACGAAGATAGTTTTCCAGAAAACGAATTTGACATCAAACGAACTTAGCCTTCGTTTTTAGATTCAAACGAAGATGATCTTCGTTTTGTCAAACGAAGATAGTTTTCCAGAAAACGAATTTGAACATCAAACGAACTTAGCCTTCGTTTTTAGATTCAAACGAAGATGATCTTCGTTTTGTCAAACGAAGATAGTTTTCCAGAAAACGAATTTGAACATCAAACGAACTTAGCCTTCGTTTTTAGATTCAAACGAAGATGATCTTCGTTTTGTCAAACGAAGATAGTTTTCCAGAAAACGAATTTACTCAAACGAACTTAAGCCTAAGTTCGTTCAGTATTCAAAAACGAACATGTTCTTCATTTTTTTCCAGAAACGAACGGCTATGGCTTCTTCCAAAACACGATTTTGACCTTGTTTAACATAATTGAACATCTCTTTGATCATAAAGATCGATTATAAACTCGTTTAACACCATTAGGAACATCAATTGACCAAAACACATAATAAACTCTAATTCTTTCAAAGTTTGTTTTAAAATCAGTTTTTGATTCAAATAGAAACATCTTTTGATCTGAAATATAGCCAACGAATCATTGATTACCTGTAGCAAACGATAGCCAATTCGATTCAATACAAAACACCCAATTGATTGACCAAAAACTTGGAGATTCCTTAAGAAATCGATTAGGGAATTGAACGGACTGTTTGTGTGTTTAGAAAATGTAATTAGGCTGCAATTAATTAGAGATTAGGCTAATTGTAACCCTAATCCCGTTTTTCAACTTTCAGTTTTGTCAGATTTAGTCCCTGGACTTCATATTAGCTTTATTACACCTTTAAACACCTAATGGGGATATACATAACACATGGAAGCACTTTCGCACACTACATAGACCTTTTACACATCATTAAGTCTACTTTATTGTCACTCATCAAAGATAATTAAATCTTACACATAGGGCACATAAACATATAAACACGTATTTCCACGTAAACATATCACGGACTTAGAATTTGACCTAACGACGTTAGTCAACATATACGTTTAAGTTTTGGGATGTTACAATTACCTCCCCCTTAAGAGGATTCCGTCCCCGGAATCACTTCAGCATCAAAAAGGTGGGGATAGGTCTCCCGCATTACGGACTCGGTCTCCCAAGTCATACTTTATTGTCACTCATCAAAGATAATTAAATCTTACACATAGGGCACATAAACATATAAACACGTATTTCCACGTAAACATATCACGGACTTAGAATTTGACCTAACGACGTTAGTCAACATGAACGATTAAGTTTTGGGATGTTACAATTACCTCCCCCTTAAGAGGATTCCGTCCCCGGAATCACTTCAGCATCAAAAAGGTGGGGATAGGTCTCCCGCATTACGGACTCGGTCTCCCAAGTCATACTTTCGCCGTGATTGTGTTTCCACTTTATGAGAACTAGATCGATAGTCTTTCGTCGTAGCTTCTTTTGTTTCCTTCCCAATATAGCAACAGGTTCATCGACAATCTGCTTGTTGGGATTAATACTTACGTCCTCGAGTGGAATGACATCCGTTTCATTCGCATAGCACTTACGTAGGTAACACACATGAAATGTGTTGTGAATTCCATTAAGTTCTGGAGGTAAGTCCAGCTTAAATGCCTGTTCATTAACCTTCTTAATGATCTTAAAAGGTCCAATGAATCTGGGGCTTAACTTTCCACGTTTTCCAAACCGTAATACACCTTTCCAAGGCGACACCTTGAGTAAAACCATTTCGCCTTCTTTAAAATCGAACGGCCTCCTTTTCTTATCAGCATATGACTTTTGCCTTTCACGAGCAACACGTAAGGCTTTCTTTGCTACGTTAACTTTATCGGCCGTAAGTTGTACCACTTCGGGTCCAGCAAATTGCTTTTCCCCGGGCTCCAACCAACAACTAGGAGTCCGACACTTCCTACCATATAACATCTCATAAGGTGGCATTCCAATGCTCGCATGATAACTATTGTTATACGCAAACTCAATAAGAGGTAGGTGTTTATCCCACGAACCACCATAATCCATTACACAAGCTCTGAGCATATCTTCGAGCGTTTGAATAGTCCTTTCACTTTGCCCATCGGTTTGCGGATGGTAGGCTGTGCTCAGACGAACTTGCGTACCAACTTCCCGTTGAAAACTCTTCCAAAAGTTGGAAACGAATCGAGCATCACGATCTGACACAATCGATATCGGAACACCATGTTTAGAAACCACTTCATCAATATACAACGTAGCGAAGTTCTCCATAGGAGCAGTCTCACGAACTGGGAGAAAGTGAGCACTCTTCGTTAATCGATCGACAATAACCCATATCATATCGTGACCACGAGGCGTCCTCGGAAGTTTGGTCACAAAATCCATCGTAATGTGATCCCATTTCCACTCAGGGATCTCAAGTTGCTGAAATTTCCCGTAAGGCTTTTGATGTTCAGCTTTCACCTTCGCACACGTCAAACATTTCTGCACATACATCATCACATCGTTCTTAATACTGGGCCACCAATAAATAGGCTTCAAATCTGCATGCATCTTTGTGGCACCAGGGTGTACAGAATACTTAGTTTTGTGAGCTTCATCCATTACTAACTCACGATTGCCTCCATAGAGAGGAACCCATATTCTACCTTTGTAGGTTCGAAGGCCACGACTATTTTCTTCCATTTGGAGTCTGTTCTTCTTCTTTTTCCCAATAGACTCCGCTTTCACATTAACATCCTTTAACGCTTCGATTTGAGCTAATCGAATAGGTTCCAGTAAATTCGACTCAATCTTTGTAATCATCGCACATAATCTACTTTTCGCATATCCTTTGCGGCTTAAGGCATCAGCAACCACATTAGCTTTGCCTGGGTGATATTTAATCTCACAATCATAATCCTTTAATAACTCCATCCACCGTCGTTGTCTAACATTCATGTCCTTCTGAGTAAACACGTACTGTAAGCTCTTATGATCCGTATAAAGGGTACACTTTGTACCATACAGATAATGTCGCCACAACTTCAGAGCAAAAACAACCGCAGCCAGCTCAAGGTCATGAGTAGGATAGTTCCGCTCATGAGGCTTCAGCTGTCGAGAGGCGTAAGCGATAACTTTGTCTCGTTGCATTAGTACACACCCTAACCCCGTGATGGATGCGTCACTATAAACCACTAGATCATCTGTTCCTTCGGGTAAAGCTAAGACTGGAGCTTCACACAACTTCTTTTTCAACGTTGTGAAGGCTTTCTCTTGAGCATCGGTCCACACAAACTTCACACCTTTCTTCGTTAATTCAGTCATTGGCTTGGCAATGCGCGAGAAATCTTGAATAAAACGTCGATAATAGCCAGCCAAACCGAGAAAACTCTTGATTTCAGTAGGAGACTTAGGCTGCTCCCACTTCGACACTGCTTCTATCTTCGAAGGATCTACTTTTATACCATCAGAGGAGACGACATGGCCGAGGAAATGAACTTCCTTTAGCCAGAACTCGCACTTGGAGAATTTAGCATATAGCTTTTTCTCTCTGAGGACTTGAAGGACAGCTCTCAAATGCTCTCTATGTTCCTCTTCCGACTTTGAATACACAAGAATGTCGTCGATAAAAACAATAACGAAATGATCCAAAAATGGTCGACAGACACGGTTCATCAAATCCATAAACTTCGCTGGAGCATTTGTCAAACCGAATGGCATGACAAGGAACTCATAATGACCATAACGAGTTCGGAACGCTGTTTTGGCTACACTTTCTTCTTCAACCTTCAATTGATGATAGCCAGACCGCAAATCAATCTTTGAGAAATAAGAAGCACCTTGAAGTTGATCGAATAAATCATCAATACGAGGGAGTGGATATTTATTCTTCACCGTTCTTTTATTCAGCTCGCGATAATCGATACACATACGCATGGATCCGTCTTTCTTCTTTACGAAAAGGATAGGAGCACCCCATGGAGAGGAACTCGGACGAATGAAACCTTTATCTAAAAGTTCCTGAATTTGCGTCATCAGCTCCTTCATCTCTGTCGGAGCTAATCGATACGGAGCTTTGGCTACAGGAGTAGCACCAGGAATGAGATCAATAGAAAATTCAACCTCACGATCAGGAGGAAGACCTGGAAGATCTTCAGGGAAAACATCAGGAAACTCGGAAACAACTTCGACATCAGAGACTGTAGGCTTCGCGATACGAGAATCGATGACATAAGCTAGAAAATGTGACTTAGTTTGTCGTATACAACGAAGTGCTTTCATCATCGAGATCACCTTAACATTTCCCGGCTTCTTGTCACCATAAACACAGACACCTTTACCGTCGGGAGTAGCGATACGGACTATCTTTTTCGAACATAGGACGACAGCATCATTCTTAGACATCCAGTCCATACCAAGTACAACATCGAAACTAGGAATGGTAGCGGGTAACAGGTTAGCAGTAAATGAACGACCCTCTATTTCTATCGGACAATCAGAATAACCTTCCCGAATAATAGACGTCGCACCATTAGCCACCTCTACTTCTATAGGGCACCGTAAAGAACTAGTAGTCATGTCTAACTTAGGAGCAAACAGAGTAGACACAAAAGATTTGTTCGCACCAGAATCAAATAACACATTAGCAGGTTTGGAGTTAACAATAAGGGTAGCAGTAACTACCTGATCGTCGTCTTTTGCCTCCTCAGCCGTCATCTGAAAAGCACGGGCTTTGGCTTTGGAAGCTTCTGCCTTCTTTCCCTCATCTTTCTTCATCTGCGGGCAGTCTGCAATACGGTGCTTGGTGTCTCCACATTTATAACATCTTGCCTTGTCAGTGCATTGATCAATGGTATGACCCTGAGTTCCACACCTATTGCACCTGCGGGTCTTTGTAGAACACTGACCAGGATGGATAGATTTGCAGCCAGGGCACCATTTTCCATCCTTGTCTGCCCTTCCCTTGTCAGAGGACGATGAAGAACCCTTAAATTTCTTACCAAAACGATTTGACCCACTAAACCTCCGTTTATTGCCAGACTTCTTCTCATCTTCTTTCTTTTCAACTTTCTTATCCGCAGCAAAATCATCATCAAGCTTTTTGGATTCCTTGATTGCTTCCGTTAGGGTCTTATGCTGCCTACAAATACCTCGATAACTTGGAGGTAAACCATCGACATAGCAGGCGACTTGATCTGCATCAGTTCTGAATAGATGACCCACAAATTTCATCTTTTCCATAAAGGAACAATAACGAAATGATCCAAAAATGGTCGACAGACACGGTTCATCAAATCCATAAACTTCGCTGGAGCATTTGTCAAACCGAATGGCATGACAAGGAACTCATAATGACCATAACGAGTTCGGAACGCTGTTTTGGCTACACTTTCTTCTTCAACCTTCAATTGATGATAGCCAGACCGTAAATCAATCTTTGAGAAATAAGAAGCACCTTGAAGTTGATCGAATAAATCATCAATACGAGGGAGTGGATATTTATTCTTCACCGTTCTTTTATTCAGCTCGCGATAATCGATACACATACGCATGGATCCGTCTTTCTTCTTTACGAAAAGGATAGGAGCACCCCATGGAGAGGAACTCGGACGAATGAAACCTTTATCTAAAAGTTCCTGAATTTGCGTCATCAGCTCCTTCATCTCCGTCGGAGCTAATCGATACGGAGCTTTGGCTACAGGAGTAGCACCAGGAATGAGATCAATAGAAAATTCAACCTCACGATCAGGAGGAAGACCTGGAAGATCTTCAGGGAAAACATCAGGAAACTCGGAAACAACTTCGACATCAGAGACTGTAGGCTTCGCGATACGAGAATCGATGACATAAGCTAGAAAATGTGACTTAGTTTGTCGTATACAACGAAGTGCTTTCATCATCGAGATCACCTTAACATTTCCCGGCTTCTTGTCACCATAAACACAGACACCTTTACCGTCGGGAGTAGCGATACGGAGCTTTGGCTACAGGAGTAGCACCAGGAATGAGATCAATAGAAAATTCAACCTCACGATCAGGAGGAAGACCTGGAAGATCTTCAGGGAAAACATCAGGAAACTCGGAAACAACTTCGACATCAGAGACTGTAGGCTTCGCGATAATCGATACACATACGCATGGATCCGTCTTTCTTCTTTACGAAAAGGATAGGAGCACCCCATGGAGAGGAACTCGGACGAATGAAACCTTTATCTAAAAGTTCCTGAATTTGCGTCATCAGCTCCTTCATCTCCGTCGGAGCTAATCGATACGGAGCTTTGGCTACAGGAGTAGCACCAGGAATGAGATCAATAGAAAATTCAACCTCACGATCAGGAGGAAGACCTGGAAGATCTTCAGGGAAAACATCAGGAAACTCGGAAACAACTTCGACATCAGAGACTGTAGGCTTCGCGATACGAGAATCGATGACATAAGCTAGAAAATGTGACTTAGTTTGTCGTATACAACGAAGTGCTTTCATCATCGAGATCACCTTAACATTTCCCGGCTTCTTGTCACCATAAACACAGACACCTTTACCGTCGGGAGTAGCGATACGGACTATCTTTTTCGAACATAGGACGACAGCATCATTCTTAGACATCCAGTCCATACCAAGTACAACATCGAAACTAGGAATGGTAGCGGGTAACAGGTTAGCAGTAAATGAACGACCCTCTATTTCTATCGGACAATCAGAATAACCTTCCCGAATAATAGACGTCGCACCATTAGCCACCTCTACTTCTATAGGGCACCGTAAAGAACTAGTAGTCATGTCTAACTTAGGAGCAAACAGAGTAGACACAAAAGATTTGTTCGCACCAGAATCAAATAACACATTAGCAGGTTTGGAGTTAACAATAAGGGTAGCAGTAACTACCTGATCGTCGTCTTTTGCCTCCTCAGCCGTCATCTGAAAAGCACGGGCTTTGGCTTTGGAAGCTTCTGCCTTCTTTCCCTCATCTTTCTTCATCTGCGGGCAGTCTGCAATACGGTGCTTGGTGTCTCCACATTTATAACATCTTGCCTTGTCAGTGCATTGATCAATGGTATGACCCTGAGTTCCACACCTATTGCACCTGCGGGTCTTTGTAGAACACTGACCAGGATGGATAGATTTGCAGCCAGGGCACCATTTTCCATCCTTGTCTGCCCTTCCCTTGTCAGAGGACGATGAAGAACCCTTAAATTTCTTACCAAAACGATTTGACCCACTAAACCTCCGTTTATTGCCAGACTTCTTCTCATCTTCTTTCTTTTCAACTTTCTTATCCGCAGCAAAATCATCATCAAGCTTTTTGGATTCCTTGATTGCTTCCGTTAGGGTCTTATGCTGCCTACAATACCTAGCATGCGCATCTTAAGTTTAAGTCCAAATCCTATGGTCAATAGGCCTTGGTTCACTTAAACTACTTCTCTGATACCAACTTGTAACACCCGTTTCGTAAAAATATGGATTTCCAAAAATTTTGCCTAACGGCGTTAAATCATGCGGAAACGATTTAGGAAAATACTCAACTAAAGAAAACAGTTGAGAAACATAAGTGGTGTTACTAATAGCATCAAATCAGTAATAAAAGAAATCCATAAGATTGCCCAACATAAAGCAATCATAACATAGTCATTACATAAGTTCCATAAAGGAACGAGCATAATCATTAATTTTGCCAACTTCAGCTGTTAAAGCACGGAACTCTTTTTCCATTTTGCGCTGTTCATGAGTCCCGATATACTCCTCAATGAATTTCTGCTTAAAGTCAGCCCACGTAATAGCAGTTACCATAGCCGGAGTCATTGAAATAGTAATGCTCTTCCACCAGTCTCGAGCACCTTCTTTCAACATTCTACTCGCACACAACACCTTTTTATCCTCTGGACAGTCACAAGCTTCAAAGACCATCTCAGTATCATCAAGCCATTCCATACAGCCTACTGCGTTAAGTGTTCCATTGAATTTCTGAGCTCCACACTTCTGGAAACTTTCGAACTTAAATCGAGGAGCTTGAACTACATTAGGAGGAGCCACATCAACATTAACAGGGGGAACGACAACATTATCCACTGGTGGCTCAATGTGGTGAGATGGCACTGAGTAGTTGCCATCAGTTCCTTCAGCATTCTCAGCAAGAGCGTTATTCAGTTGTTCTTGAGTCTGTGCTAACTGGGCTTGGAGAGTCAGCACAAGATTGTACAGTTCAGCTGCATTAGGGATTTGCTCCACCACTGCTTCGTTAACTCTAGGTGGATTGCCGGGAGGTGGAGGCATAGGACCTAATGGGCTTGGCTGATTTACTTGCTGGGGGTTTCCTCGATTTCCATTCACGTTAGCTGCAGTAGCAGTAGCAGCAGCATTAGTAGCAACTGCACCTGGATGGACAGGTGGAGTAACGCTGGCAGTTGCTCCGTCACGTTGGATGTTGCGGTTGCGAGTGTTAACCATTTTCCTTCAATAAAATGGTGGAGTCGATAAGCGCGAAATAAAACAAAAGTTCGTTGGGATAAGGCTAAATCATATCATCGTAACATAAACATCTCGTAAGCCTTGTCATACTCGCACTCATCCCAACCCATCCTACATCACATGTCATCACTAGCTAAGGCATCCTACAAATACCTAGCATGCGCATCTTAAGTTTAA
>CM067167.1:93789284-93796784 GCA_034093135.1 Erigeron breviscapus
ACTGCAGATATGTTAGTAATAGAGCTCAATAACTATGATATTGTGTTGGGAGTTCAATGGCTAGAGACACTCAATGACATTATATGGAATTTTAAGAATCTCACTATGAAATTCTATGTGGGGGGTCAAGAATTCAAACTGAAGGGGGTGGTTCAGAATGGGGTTCAATTGTGTTCAATGGAGAAGATGTCCACCCTATTGCAGAGTGCCAACAGTGTGGTGCAGGCTCAATTATGCACATTACTTGATGCTACCAGTGACCACCAATTACACAAACCCACATTAACTGAATTTACTAGTGATGATGAGCTACAAACTTTATTAGGGAAATATGCAGATGTATTTGATATACCTACTGGGCTGCCACCATCCAGGGATTGTGACCATAAGATTGTATTGAAGGATGAGAAATTGAATCTTAATTTGAAGCCTTATAGGTATCCCAGAGCACAAAAAGATGTGATAGAGCAAATGACACAAGAGTTGCTTGATTCAGGGGTAATTAGGCATAGCACCAGTTGTTTTGCTGCACCAGTGGTTTTAGTTAAGAAAAAAGATGGCTCTTGGAGGATGTGCATAGACTATAGGAAACTGAATGAAAATACTGTGAAGGATGTTTATCCAATACCTTTAATAGAGGAATTATTGGATGAATTAGATGGAGCAAGGTATTTTTCAAAATTGGATTTGAGATCTGGATATCATCAAATAAGAATGTTTGAAGATGATGTGCACAAGACAGCATTCAAGACACATCAAGGTCATTTTGAATTTCTGGTTTTGCCATTTGGACTTACCAATGCACCTGCTACCTTCCAATCTCTAATGAATCTGACATTTAAGGAGGTCATGAGGAAATGCACATTGGTGTTTTTTGATGATATACTGGTTTATAGCAGTGACTTGCAGCAACATCTCAAAGATTTGGAAAAAGTGCTACAATTAATGAGGAAAAATTCTCTCAAAGCAAAGCAATCCAAATGCTCTTTTGCTGGATCAAAAGTGGAATATTTAGGCCATGTGATCACTGCAGAGGGGGTGTCCACTGATCCCACAAAATTGGTGGCTATTAAGGAATGGCCAACCCCCACCACTGTCAAGCAGTTAAGGGGCTTTTTGGGGCTTACTGGATATTATAGAAGGTTCATTAAGAACTATGGTATTAAGGCAAAACCATTGACAGAATTATTAAAGAAGGATAATTTTCAATGGTCTGCAACTGCTCAAACAGCTTTTGAAGATATGAAAGAGGCCCTGACCAATCCACCAGTGCTTAAACTTCCAGATTTCTCCAAGGTATTTGTGGTAGAAACAGATGCTTCATCAAAGGGGTTAGGAGCAGTTTTGATGCAAGAGGGTCACCCCATTGCTTTCATTAGTAAAGCATTGTCTGCTAGACAGCAGAGTCTTTCAGTTTATGAGAAGGAATTACTGGCCATAATTTTGGCAGTCAAACAATGGCATCACTATTTGTCTTCAGCCCATTTCATCATTAAGACTGATCACCAAAGCCTCAAGCATTTATTAGAGCAGAAGATTGTTACCCCGTTACAACAGAAATGGTTATCTAAATTGTTGGGGTATGACTATGAAATCTCATACAAAAAGGGGTCAGACAATGTAGCTGCTGATGCACTCTCAAGGATTCAAAGTCTGACTATTTTAACCATGGGGGTGAGTTCATTGGATGGGTTACTATGGGAGAAAATACAAAATTCCTGGAAAAATGATCAAGAGATTCAAGCTGTCATCAAAAAAATTGAACAAGGGCATGTTGTGAAAAATAGAACTTGGGATGGCATGGTTTTGAGGAGAAAAAACAGAATATGGATAGCCAAAGATATGGACTTGAGAAAAGAAATTATTCATTTGAATCATTCTTCTGCAGCTGGTGGCCATTCTGGAGTGGTACCCACTCTGAAAAGGATTAAAGAGCTATTTTCATGGAAGGGGTGCAATAAAGAGGTGCAGAAATTTGTTAAGGAATGTTCTGAATGTCAGAGATCCAAATATGAGAACACACCTTATCCAGGGTTGATGCAACCTTTACCAATCCCAAGGTCCATCTTTACTGACATTTCTTTGGATTTTATTTCTGGATTTCCCAAGGTTCATGGGAAGGATACTGTTTTGGTGGTCATTGATAGACTCACCAAATATGGCCACTTTATACCTTTACAACATCCATACACTGCTGCAAATGTGGCCAAGGTCTTCATGGATAATGTTTTCAAAATCCATGGAAATCCAGTGAATATTGTTTCAGACAGAGATCCCATTTTCATGAGCAAATTTTGGCAAGAATTCATGAGGTTGCAGGGCTTTACCCTCTCAATGTCTTCTGCCTACCACCCTCAATCTGATGGCCAGACTGAGGTTCTCAACAGATGTTTGGAAGCATACTTAAGGAGCATGTGTATGGAGGACCCACTTCAATGGGTGCAGTGGCTACCATTAGCTCAATGGTGGTATAATTCCACTTGGCATTCTTCTATTCAAATGTCCCCTCATGAGGCTTTATTTGGCATAAAACCTCCAATTCATGTGCCATTCATCCCTGGAGATACTGCTATAGCTGCAGTTGAGGACTTACATAGAGATAGAGAGCATATGATCCAGCATCTTAAGATGAATCTGCAGGCTGCTAGGAACAGGATGAAGCAGATGGCTGACAAAAATAGATGTGACAGGGAATTCAAAGAAGGTGACATGGTGTTGGTTAAACTTCATCCATTTGCTCAGCAATCTTTGAAGAAGCACCATAATAGAAAATTATCTCCTAAGTACTTTGGCCCATTTCGAGTTCTGCAACGAATTGGAAAGGTTGCTTATAAGCTGGCACTTCCACCTGAGGCTCAAATGCACCATACATTTCATGTCTCTCTTTTGAAGCAAGCTCATGGATCCAATTTACCTGTGATTCCCCTACCTCAAGCTAAAAAGTGGTCTCTGAAACCTAGAGCAGTGCTGGACAGGAAAATGGAAAAGAAGGGTAACAAGGCTGCTGTGAAGATTCTAATTCATTGGGAAGGCCTTCCTGTTAGTGATGCTTCCTGGGAATTTGCAGAAGAGATTTTAGCTCGTTATCCAGACTTCACTTTTTGAGGACAAAAAGTTTCTTAAGGGAGGGGTAATTGATACACCAATATTGTAAAATAAATAAAAAGAATAAGATTTGGGTTGGTATTGTAGGATATTAAAGTACGAGGGTCATTTGTGTAATATTTTCAATTAGTTTGTTAGGTCGGTGTAACCGCCTTTTGGCACCTATAAATACCCAGTTTTGGGGATTAATCGAATTAGACAAAATTCTCCTAAATTTCTGCATCAATAACGCATCATCATGGCCATCATAATGATTTGCATAGAAATCTCCCTCTTCAGTTTCAAATTTTGCACAAAAGATTCGCCAACAAGCTTAGGTAAGCTTCATAACAGTATCAACATCGATGAATCAGCCATCTTGACCATTTTTCATACTAGCATTTACAAACAGCCATAAATCTAACGACTTGTATTTAACTGTCAGAATCTCGCATTCTCTTCTTTGATCTCGTTTTAGGTCTTGAAGGTTAAGCAGGTTTTGAATCAGTGACAGGTGAGCTACTTGACCTCTAATTGGTTTTCGAATTTGACCTTTAGGTGTAACGGGTTCTGTGGGCTCTAGATTAGATGTTGGGGGGTTTTCGTAATAAATCACTGCATCAAGGCGTATTTTCTAAGAGCAAGAGCAAAAAAGCTGGATATTTTCTCAAGTACTAGTTTTAATTATGTCTTCTAATATAATAGTTGCTTGTACCATCTGAAACATGACCAAATATTAGACTTCATAATAACAGTGGCCAAATAGGTGGGTCATGTGGGTAGGGGTGATGGTTCAAATGGGTTTGGGTTGACAAGGATAACTTTTATGTGCAGGTCTAAACGGGTCAAGTCCGACCAACCACCTCTTTTCAGTCCATTTTTCCAAAACTGTTGTAAATACGGAGTAATTAAGTAATAAGTATGCAAATTATTGACTAAACAATTAATAAAAATAATTTACAATGTTGTCAACAGGGGAATACAGATTAGACAAAATTTATCCCTGTTCGACCTATTATCTTTGTATCTACAGTTCTTTATATTTTACCCATCGTCGATAAATACAACCCAGGTTGACCATTATCAGATGAATGGGTTCAAATTGATACCTCTACTTCACATCATCACAATGAGCTGTTTTTTGCTAAATATGATGATTTTACAAGTCTTAAGCCACCTGATAGTAACTTCTAAATGGCCACTTTTAGTAATGCACTTCTTTTTTGGGTCACTTTGTTAGTTTGTTACCAGGATTTTGAATGTCCGTCAGTGATGAGATGGCCTTGATACTCTTAGGTAAGTTCAGTTACCTAATATCTACTAAATAATCGCATGCAAGTTCAATGTTTTTTAATATTTAGTTACCTACCAAATATTAAATGCACATCGGCCAAAACCAGATGGTTCATCATTATAAGGTGGCTTTAACCTTTTCTCAAATGTTACTTCAATAGACTAGTGAAAGTTGGCAAAAGTGTAAATTGGCAGGGACACCTTAACCCTGTGTACCATTTTGGTACCCATCATCCCTACCCAGCAAAGGTATGATGCCTGCGAAATACCTCCACACAATACCCACAAATGCATAAGGTGACACACTCAAGGTTCGAACCTGCGTCCCATATTGGCAAAGGACTTAACATTGTGGGCCCGGTTTCAAAGGTAGCTGGTGGCCACTGAGGTAGACTAGTGAAAGTTTTCCCTACCTAAATTGTGAATCAAATCATATGTATTAACTTTCATAATGTATTACCTTTCACGATGCTAAGCAGTAACTTTAGTATAAGATGAACTATCTGAATCTACAATGTTATCTCATAAATTGTTTGAGCTGATTTTACAAAAGCATGTCAGGCATGTATGTGGTCCAAGCCTCCCCTTGAAGGTCTCAAAGCTTCTTTAGAAGTGCAGTTTCTATATCGAACAAATTGATCTTAAAACACCAAAGGTTTTCGAGAACACTGCCAGTTACTGGCTTCAAAGAGGATTGACAAATAAGCACTGGAGTTCTGTTCTTCAATGATGATTTCCAACTCGTACCCTTCAGTTTCAATTTTTCAACGTTAGATGGTGTCTCACTTGGGACTTGTTTTTCCAGTGGCTGAAATATTTTTGGGTAAAGGGATTTACCCTGGAAAGATTCAGTGGCTGAATTCTGTCGGCCCATTATTGGAATGAAACAAGTTTTTGTTTCTGAAACTAACTATATCGCAGAATCAAGGTTCTGAGGAGGCGATTTCATTAGAAATGATGGGATTCCATTTGACCTTATAAGACCAATATCTTTGACAGCTTCTTCATGTACTTAAAAATTGCCCCCTGTTCAAAAGAACCAAACATCACTTCCAGAATTCCAGTGTTGCCCTTGCCTTGGTACCATAAGCAGATGCACTTGATTGATTAGCTTGAACAGTTTCAGGGGCATTGATTTTGTTTACTGTATTTACAATTACATGCCACTGTTTGATTGTTTCTTTCAATTATTTCTCTCTAGCATCGTCTCTTAGCCACCCAATGAGATCTAGAATTTCAGTATCGAATTTGTAGCAAGTCCACATACAGTCATAAGATGGGTACATTTCAGAAATCTCGCATTTGTTCAATCTGACAAAAAGCTGGAAGAGTTTGAACATGCTTCCATTCTGCTACTGTAACATCCGTGAACTTTGACCATTTGACTTTATGTGTAAAGTGACTAACGAAATTAATTAGTAATATGATTTCCATTATTTTGATTCTAAATGACTAGTGACATGCTTGTCGGGTCGATTGATCGATTTATTATGTGACGCGATGCTAGACGATACGAGAATTTAACTAGAAATTAAGACGGGTCAACCTATGGATTCAACCCTTACCCATGACCCATTCCTATCCACCCTCCCAATCTTACACCCAACCCATCCACCCATCTCTTATCCATTCATTCACTTCTCCATCCCTTTCTCTCTCTATAGTAAATGCAAGACACACACAAACATATCTCTCTATCTCTCTAAATTCTTGAGGCATTAATTGTTGTTTGGGCCAAGATTTATACAAGAAACATCATTCTTATCATCATCTATACATCATATCAAAGATTTGGGTTGTCAAAGTGCAAGGAAACCTCCTAACTTTAGCTAATTTTTGGATTTGGACATTTGTGGAAGTTTTGGTAAGTAAATTCTAACTCATATTAATCATTTTATGTCGTTAATCATGTTTCTTAGTCCAATCTAAGTATTCTTGGTCAAATTTGGGTTCAAAATGGATTTGGGTCAAAATTAGGGTTTTTGAGTGATTTTGGGGTATGATTTGGTGTTTAATTGTGTTATGAAAGAGTTTGAATGGTGGGTTTTGATCAAATTATGTTAGTAACACGTTTGGTAGCATCAAAATGGGTTCTTGAGGGTCAAAAATGAGTTTGGAAGTGATTTGGGTGTGTTTGGAGGTGTTTGGAACCGTGTGTGAGTTCATGGGGGTGTTTTGGTGAAGAAGACCTGCACCTGGCGTCTCATACGCCCCTTATGGCGTAATTTACGCCCCTCTGGAAAGTGAAAAACCCTTCTTTACGCCCCAAACCCCTGATTTACGCCAAAAATGTGCAGAAAAGTGTTATTTTCAAGCCACCGTAAGTTATGGTGGCATGCACCGTAATTTACGCTAGGCCAAAATAGGCCACCGTAAAGTATGGTGGCAACCACCGTAACTTATGGTGCTCTCTAAAGTGGGTTGTCCTGTTTTGTCTTCGTTTGAGCATGTTGATCTTCCATGGTCCTTGGGTCGAGCCGTACCTTCTTGTACACCTTCATTTGGGTCCATTAGTGTCATATATGAGTCTCTAGAGTTGATTAAGGGTTGGAGGTCATTCCTAGGGTTCCAAGTGTTGACGTTGGCTTGTATTGTGATATATATTGATAGGTTGTGGACGTGTGACGATCATTGGACTTAATTAGATTGATACTAACTTGTTGTTGAACTAAGGTGAGTTCCGTAGTCCCTTACTCGATTGAGATTCGAGCTGAAAAGTGTTTTGTTTGATTGACGTTTGATTGATTGTTTGGTTTATTATGCACTCGATTATAATTATGTTTGTAATTAGGATAGTTGTACATACATGGAAGACGATGATGCCTTCAAAGAGTTATAGATGTGGTGAGAAGGCTGCGGGTGACCCTATATATAAGCATCTATGATTCCTTGAATGTAAAGTCGTATGAAGTGTATGTGCATTGTGGTTTGGTTTAGTTGTTGTACGATGAGCTTGTGAATGGATTGGTTATGTATGAACTTGAGTTGGTACAACGTACACCCAAGTATTATATACTTGATGATTTGATATGGCACAACGTACACCCAAGTATTATATACTTGATGAATTGACTTGGTACGACGTACACCCGAGTATTATATACTCGATGACATTGTGAGTAT
>CM067167.1:93804284-94002184 GCA_034093135.1 Erigeron breviscapus
GTTCATCTTCTCGACTGGCCAGTTTCTCATCAATCATCTGGCCAACAGAAGAGGCTACCTGCTGTCCAATATCAACTACATTAAGGCCAGGTCTTTCAAACAACTCTTTGACCTGCCTTTCTATCTCCTTCAGATCCACCTCTGATGATCGAACAGTGTTGCTTAAGAGGTTGGAGATAGATGTATTGACATTTGAATGGGTTAAGTCAAAAGCTTCTTTTAAGGATGTGGACAAATTGTTACAGCTTGAGACTAACTCATTCAACTTTCTAAATACCAAGTCTTCATTAGCAGCAAACTTATTGATTCCCAGATCAACAACCTTTGAATTTGTAATTGTTTCCTTGTTGAATCTGGAAATGGACTTGGCATTTTGCTCGATTGTCTTATGAACACCCTCCACCCGTTTGATCAGGTTTTGGATATCGGTTGAGAAAGAGACAAATTGAGCTTCCAGTGACAAAGGGGCAGTTGTCACTGGACCAGTAGCAGGCTGCACCAGTTCAACTGAAGGAGGCAAAACAAAGGGAGCCTCTCCAGTTGTTCCAGTGGCAGAAGAAGGAAAAATGGGGGGTGAAAAAGAAGGCTGAGGAGAAACAATGTGTTGGTCAGGCTGAGAATGCTCAGGTATGACCAACGGCGACGGTGGTGTTGATTGAGTTCTTTGTGGGGAAATATTTGTAGGAGTATCTTGATGGGAAACTGAAACTTGGTGTTCTAGGGGTTGATCAAAGAAAGAAGGGAGTTGAGCATGTACAGATGCATCAACCATTTCTTGATCAGCTTGTGTTTCTTCTGAATCCGAAGATTCAAGATGAAACTCATCCTCATTTATGCCTAGATCCATAAATGATAGGGATGGCTGAACATCATGTTCAGGCTCCTGATGACCAGTTCCAGTTACCTGGATGGTTTCATCAGTTGAAGGATCAGATGCCGGAACATCTTCACCAGGGATAGACATGATAGGAATGGCTTCAGTTATGGTTGTTCTATCCTCAACCACAACTTGAGACGAACTGGAGGGTCCCTCATTATTTTGAGGCCCGCCCAGTTGTCTTTCTGGTTCACTTTCCAAAGGTGCACCAGTTTTAGCAAATGCCAGCTGCATCTGCTCAGGAATCTCAACCTCACCAGCTTCAGATACTAGTGAGTCTAGATTCCTCAAAACATCTGGCCTTGTGAACGGAGAGTCTGTATTTCTATACTCTTCTTCACCCAGAATTTGCTTGAAACATAAAGATAGAAATCTGGAAAAGGGGATACACACACCCCTAGAGCCTTTCAGCTTTTGCACAAGACTCCTATACAGTATATCAGCAAAATCCACCCTCAACCCCTTCCACAAACAGTAAGCCATCTCAGCTTGTGAAGAGTTGATCTGGTCAAGACCACCTGAACTACCACCCAGACTTTCAACCAGATGTACAAAGAAAAACCTCCATGAAGGTGTAAGACCCTTCATGGTCATAGCCCCCTTGGTCTTTAACACACCATCATTGTCCAAGCACTCCTTATGACCCATCTCAAGGAGTACTTGACGAAAATTTATATTCGAGGCTAAAACAACTGGAGACTCACCTTCTCTCCAGTAATTGAGGTGAAGAGCATCCCTCAACACTTCTACATCCAAAGTACATTTGATTGTTCCATCCTTTAACGTGAAACTGATGGAGGAACAATCAGAAGAAAGTGTGGCAGTGAACCAGAACTCACACAAGTAATCATGATACATCTTGCGTGGGTTCCTGGTGAATAAGGGTCCTATTGGAGAATCCTTTAAAAATTTTCTGATTCTACCAATAAGGGTTTTAGACCCTTGAGAACCTTGTAGGCTAGCCAAAGGATTGTTTGGGTTTAATTTTAGGGCTGCACTATAAGGAGCACCAGGTGCCTGGGGGACATCTGGTGAGGGATTGTATGGAGCAGTCAAGAGATTTACATCTCTTGAGCGGGATGATTTAGGAGCCATAGAAAAATGAAATTGAAATTTAGGAATTTTTAGGGTTTTGATATGAGAAGCAAAGAGAAGAATGAAGCAGTGATTTATGATTGGAAGTAAATGAAGAGAGTAAATGAAGAGAATGAAAAAAAAAGTAAATGTGTTATGAAGTAAATAAGGGTATTTATAAGGGGATTCAAGATCCCAATGTAAACCCACAAATCATATTTTATTAAACCAAAACATTTTCGAAGATATTTTGAAAATAAAATATAATTTTCCATGTAAGCATTAAATGTTACCATGTCAGCATTAAATGCTACGACGGCTTACTTTACCCATGACCCCACTCACTTTTTGTTTTCCCAACACAAACAGTTGTCAAGTACTAAAAATGGTTTCAACACGTCAGATCACGATATCAAGTAGTTTAAAAACACTCGAGTATCATCACGTGTCACATAAATTGACCAAGTATTTGTAACGTTATGAAAATTAGACAAAGACCGAACCTGGTAACTGGAGGATCAATCCAGTACCAGTTCCAACTGAAGAGTTCTCCAGTTGCATTTTCAAACAAAAACGAATTTTAGTCAGAAAATAGTTTTGAGTCTTTCCCCCTAAAATGATGATCCAGATATCAATTAGTGCCAAGATAGTATCACAAAGGCGTTCGATAGCCTGGCGAGCAAAGATAATCTGGACCTCCTCAACTGGAGAACTTCATCAGTGTCACTGACGCGTTCAATAACAAAGAAAGCTCCAGTTAAGGGTTTAGCATTCCCAGTTCGCTGATGAGATGTTTAAAAGTTTTCTCATCGAGAGGTTTAGTAAAAACATCAGCTAACTGTTTGTCAGTGGGGATGAAATGAATTTCAATATCACCTTTCATAACATGATCACGAATAAATGATACCTGATGTCAATATGCTTTGTTTTTGAGTGCATCACTGGATTGTGAGAGATAGCAATTGCACTGGTGTTGTCACAAAAGATTGGGGTCTTGGTGTACTTCTGACCATAATCTAGTAACTGGTTTTTGATCCAGAGAATCTGGGCACAACAACTGGCCGCAGAAATGTACTCTGCCTCTGCAGTGGACATAGAGACTGAAGTCTGCTTCTTGCTGGTCCAACTCACCAGTTTTCCTCCAAGGAAATGACAACCACCAGTTGTGGATTTTCTATCAATCTTACAACCTGCATGATCAGAATCTGAATAACCCATTAGATCTAATCCTGAGCCTTTGGGGTACCAAAGACCAAGATTAGGACACCCTTTCAGGTATCTAAAGATACGCTTTACAGCGTGCAAATGTGATTCTTTAGGGTTAGCCTGAAACCTGGCACATAAACATGTTGCAAACATTATATCTGGTCGACTGGCAGTTAAGTACATCAGTGAACCAACCATACCTCTATAGTCAGTTATGTTAACTGGTTTGCCAGTTGGGTCAGAGTCCAAATTCAATGGTGCTGCAATAGGTGTGTTTTTCGATGGGATTGAATCATATTTGTATTTTCTTAACAAATCTCTGACATATTTTCCTTGGTTTATGAAAATTAGACAAAGACCGAACCTGGTAACTGGAGGATCAATCCAGTACCAGTTCCAACTGAAGAGTTCTCCAGTTGCATTTTCAAACAAAAACGAATTTTAGTCAGAAAATTATTTTGAGTCTTTCCCCCTAAAATGATGATCCAGATATCAATTAGTGCCAAGATAGTATCACAAAGGCGTTCGATAGCCTGGCGAGCAAAGATAATCTGGACCTCCTCAACTGGAGAACTTCATCAGTGTCACTGACGCGTTCAATAACAAAGAAAGCTCCAGTTAAGGGTTTAGCATTCCCAGTTCGCTGATGAGATGTTTAAAAGTTTTCTCATCGAGAGGTTTAGTAAAAACATCAGCTAACTGTTTGTCAGTGGGGATGAAATGAATTTCAATATCACCTTTCATAACATGATCACGAATAAAGTGATACCTGATGTCAATATGCTTTGTTTTTGAGTGCATCACTGGATTGTGAGAGATAGCAATTGCACTGGTGTTGTCACAAAAGATTGGGGTCTTGGTGTACTTCTGACCATAATCTAGTAACTGGTTTTTGATCCAGAGAATCTGGGCACAACAACTGGCCGCAGAAATGTACTCTGCCTCTGCAGTGGACATAGAGACTGAAGTCTGCTTCTTGCTGGTCCAACTCACCAGTTTTCCTCCAAGGAAATGACAACCACCAGTTGTGGATTTTCTATCAATCTTACAACCTGCATGATCAGAATCTGAATAACCCATTAGATCTAATCCTGAGCCTTTGGGGTACCAAAGACCAAGATTAGGACACCCTTTCAGGTATCTAAAGATACGCTTTACAGCGTGCAAATGTGATTCTTTAGGGTTAGCCTGAAACCTGGCACATAAACATGTTGCAAACATTATATCTGGTCGACTGGCAGTTAAGTACATCAGTGAACCAACCATACCTCTATAGTCAGTTATGTTAACTGGTTTGCCAGTTGGGTCAGAGTCCAAATTCAATGGTGCTGCAATAGGTGTGTTTTTCGATGGGATTGAATCATATTTGTATTTTCTTAACAAATCTCTGACATATTTTCCTTGGTTTATGAAAATTCCATTTTCAGTTTGCTTAATCTGAAGACCTAAGAAAAATGTTAATTCACCCATTAAACTCATCTCATATTCAGATGACATGATTTTAGAAAACTTTTTACACATTGCATCATCAGTTGAACCAAAAATAATGTCATCAACATAAATTTGTACCAATAAGATATTACCTCTTTCTTTCAAGATAAACAAGGTATTATCTATTGCACCTCTTTGAAAGCCATTTTTAAGAAGATGTTTAGTTAAAGTATCATACCAGGCTCTTGGGGCTTGTCTTAGACCATACAATGCTTTGTTCAGTCTATAAACCCAATGAGGATGCTTCTCATCGATGAAACCTGGAGTCTGCTTAACATAAACTTCTTCTTCCAATGTTCCATTAAGGAACGCACTTTTGACATCCATCTGGAAGACCTTGAACTGCAGATGGGCTGCATAAGCCAAGAATATTCTAATGGCTTCAAGTCTTGCAACTGGAGCAAAAGTCTCATCAAAGTCAACGCCCTCTGCTTGACAATAACCCTGGGCAACTAATCTGGCCTTGTTTCTTACAACATGGCCATCTTCATCCATTTTGTTTCGGTAGACCCATCTGGTACCAATAGGTTCTTTCTTTAACCCTGGTGGACAAGGAACAAGCTCCCAAACATTGTTCCTTTCAAACTGGAGGAGCTCTTCTTGCATAGCTTCCACCCAGCTTGGGTCTGCCATAGCCTCGTCAATCTTCTTTGGTTCAATTAAAGATAAGAAGGTGACGTTTAAGCATTGCTCACTGGTGGCTCTTCTAGTCTGAACCCCACTAGTTGGATTACCCACAATTTGTTCAATTGGGTGGGCTTTAGTCCATCTAGTGTATTGACTAGGCTGGTGAACTACAATATCAGTGCAAGTCACCTGGCGATCTTCTTCAGTTGCAGCAGCATCTGGAGAAGGATCAGTCCAAACAGCTTCTACATCCTCATCAGAGTCAATGAGGTCTCGATTGGCATCATGAAATTCCTCAGTTGAAGGTATTTCATGAGTAACTGGAGAAGTAGGGGCTTGAACTGGTGCTGATATTGGAGTGGCACGTACATCTGATCCAATCACCAATTCTTGTGGTAAGTTAAAATTGATGGAGGGATAAAATGATGTGTCACTAGTGCTTTTCTTCTTCTTGAACTGGTGCTGATATTGGAGTGGCACGTACATCTGATCCAATCACCAATTCTTGTGGTAAGTTAAAATTGATGGAGGGATAAAATGATGTGTCACTAGTGCTTTTCTTCTTCTTGACTGGTTCCAGTTTGTTGTAACTGGAAGCATCTTCTGGTGAAACAACTGACCGATGAACTTGGTCAGTTTCACCAAAGTTGATTGGAATGACTGGAGAAATATCAAGGCTTGGTCTCTTGTTGATTGCTTCAGTTGATTCATCGAATGTGACATGAATTGTCTCATGCACCTTTTGGAGTCTATAATTATAAACTCTAAAGGCCTTTCGAATATCTGAATAGCCTAAAAATACCCCTTCATCAGCTTTTGCATCAAACTTTCCAAGCTGACTGGAATCGTTCAGTATATAAACTGGACAACCAAATACATGGAAGTATCCAATATTTGGTTTACGATTCCTGAGTACTTCGTAGGCAGTCTTCTTATGTCTCTTGATGTAGACTGACCGGTTTTGGGTGTGACAAGCAGTTGCAACTGCCTCAGCCCAAAAACTGGTGGGAAGACCAGATTCAGATAGCATGCTTCTGGTGAAACAACTGACCGATGAACTTGGTCAGTTTCACCAAAGTTGATTGGAATGACTGGAGAAATATCAAGGCTTGGTCTCTTGTTGATTGCTTCAGTTGATTCATCGAATGTGACATGAATTGTCTCATGCACCTTTTGGAGTCTATAATTATAAACTCTAAAGGCCTTTCGAATATCTGAATAGCCTAAAAATACCCCTTCATCAGCTTTTGCATCAAACTTTCCAAGCTGACTGGAATCGTTCAGTATATAAACTGGACAACCAAATACATGGAAGTATCCAATATTTGGTTTACGATTCCTGAGTACTTCGTAGGCAGTCTTCTTATGTCTCTTGATGTAGACTGACCGGTTTTGGGTGTGACAAGCAGTTGCAACTGCCTCAGCCCAAAAACTGGTGGGAAGACCAGATTCAGATAGCATGCTTCTGGCCGCTTCTATCAGTGTACGATTCTTTCTTTCCACAACTCCATTTTGCTCTGGAGAGTGAACTGATGAGAAGTTTTGAGAAATGCCAGTGTCAGTGCAAAATGTTTCAAGTACCTTATTTTGGAATTCAGTACCATTATCACTTCGCAACTGACAAACTTTTCGAGTGTACTTGAGCTCAATTCTTTTGATAAGGGAGATGATTTCAGCAGGTGCATCACTTTTGGATCTGATGAATACCACCCAGCAATATCTGGTGAATTCATCAACCACAACTAGAGTGTATTTCTTTCCAGCTCTAGTTTGAACATTCACTGGACCAAAAAGATCCATATGAAGCATGTGAAGAGGTTCAGTGATGCTAAAATTTTGCCTAGTTTTGAAACTGGCTCTCTTCTGCTTACCCATCTCACACCCTGGACATGGCTTTTCCTTATTGAAGGAAATCTGGGGTATCCCATCAACCAGTTGTTTGCGAGACAACTTGTTAATGTTCTTGAAATTAAGGTGGGATAACCTTTTATGCCATAGCCAGTTGGTGTCCTCATCAGCTTTGGTATAGAAACATTGCTCTTTTGGAGCTGGTTCCATATCCATGATGTACACATTCCCTTTTCTTGGTGCAATCATCACCACTTTCCAATCCTTGTTAAATATGGTGCCTTGTGCAATATCGAACAATACTCTGAAGCCATCATCGCAAAGTTGGCTTACACTGATCAAGTTATATTTCAAACCATTCACAAATGCAACTCTTTTGAATTCGACTTGTCCATTATTGAGCACACCATATCCTTCAGTCTTTCCAGATTGATCGTTACCAAACGTCACTGTCGGTCCATCTTGGACAGTGAACTCTTCCAGTAGGGGCTTACATCCGGTCATAGTCCGGCCAGCAGCGCTGTCCAGATACCAGATATTCTTCTTTCGATCGCTCTACACACACACAAAAATCATTAGTTATTTTTGTGAACCCATCTTTTCTTGATGGGTCCACTGGACTTCTCTACAGAAGCCACAGTTGATTGTTGAGGTGTTGAACTGGAGGCTACATCTGGAGCATTATCACCAGCTCCAGGTGCAGAAGTAAAAACGATTGGTATTTGATACTTACTCACCTTAAGTTTACCAGATTTTGTTCCAGATGGAACATTCTTTTGTTTAGGTACAGAAGGGAGTGATTTAATGTTTTGTTTTAAAACTGGAGGTGGTGAACCTCCTTCCAGATTGTTAATCCGGGCAGTGCAACTCTGAACCTGCCGAGACAAAAGTTGGAGTTGCCTTTCCAGATTAACCAAAACATTGTTTTGTTCAGGCAGTTGAACCTTGGACATTGGTTCAACTGGGGATTTAGTCTTTCGGGTCTTGGGCTCCTTAGACTTATGAGGTAAAGGCTTGTTAACAGTGGCCTTTTTGACTGGAGCTTTAGCCTGTTTGGCTCCAGTTTTAACCTCAATGGGGGTGGTCTCATTGGTTTCAGTTTCAACAGCTTCAGGTTGATCATAAGGTGTTTCAACCTGGAGAGCTGGAGGCAATGCATGAAGATCTGGTATAAGAGCTGCCATCTCCAGATCTTCAGATTTCCATGCATTTTTCTGGGCATCGATAGTTCTTGAAAATGCATCATAGTTTTTGCCAGATGCTTTTACCCAGGACTTGATAATCTTTTGAGCTTTTTCAAAATCACAAGACAGTTTTTGATTATCAAGTTCTAAAGCCTCAATCTTTAAAACTGACTCCTTGAGAGCCAACTGGACACTTTGCAAATCATTCAGTTGTGGTTTGACATTGTTCAGTTCAATTAAGATAGTGTCTAAATATCTTTCACTATCAGCTCTAACAGTTTCTACAAATGCCAAATCACCACTTAATGATTCAGCCAGGTCCAGTTTTAATTCAGGGTCAACCTGGTGATCATAATCACATACCTTTTTCAGTATGATGTCCACCCATCTTCCAGAGACGACATCATCTTTCACCACATGCTGCTGTTGTTGTTGATCTTCCAAGGCCATGAAACACATGTCCCTTTCCTCTTCTTCATCATTAGATGAGTCATCAGAGTACTCCCATTTTCCCTCAGTTTGTGCCATTAAGCACTGATCCTTTTCCTTTTGCATGGACAGGAGGGCAATCTGGGCCTTAAGCTGCTTGTATTTAGCTTTGTAGCTATCATCAGGCCGATTGTAATTAGGGACAGAGGGGCCAGTTTGGTTATTCAACTGACTAGATCTGCATTCCTTCATAAAATGACCTTTCTTGCCACACTTATAGCATGTAAGATTGGTCTTATCCAGAGAGCTGGAGCTGGAAGCATTGTTGGGGCCATTAAATCTTTTAGATTTATGCTTAAACCTATTAAAGGTTTTAGCAATCATGGCGACCAGATCATCATCGTCAGTTTCATCATAACCTTCACTGTTTTCAGTGGTCAGCCCAGAGTTTAAGAAACTGTTCAACATCTCCTTCATCGAGTGTGCCTGGACACTCTCAGCAGACATTAAAGCAGCACAAGGTCGCTCAGTTGCATTAGCAACCTTGGGACTCTGAGCATGGTTCATGGCATCTTGCTCAGCCACAAGTCTTGCAGCATTATTATCTTCAGTGAATCTGAAGGCTCCATAGAGCGATGCAAGAGTGTGAGAGTGCAAGGTTTTACCTTGTCTCAAGACAAGAACCATGTTTTCCCATTTGGAAGGAAGAATATCACAAAACTTCTCAAGAAGAATATCCTTATCCTTCTCTACACCCAAACCTCTCAACTGATTGATGAGGCTAGAAAATCTGGTATATGTACCAGTTAAACTTTCATTGGGCAAGGCAAAGAAGGATTCATACTTCTTGTTCAAGGCAACTTTTCTGGTGACAATTGTGTCATCACCTCCTTCAAATTGAATCACTAATTCATCCCACATAGACTTGGCACTGGGAAACAACACAAGTGTTGGAATTAGGTCTTCAGGGACAGCCCCAAGGTCTGCGATCCTCATCAGACCAATGGTCTTCTGGCTTTTCCCTTGAGCCTCTTCTTCCAGTTGGATCAAGAAGAGGACTCACCCCAATAGACATAGGTATATATGGTCCATCCTTAAGGATTTTCAACATATACCTCTCAATACCACCAAAATGCAACAGCATTCTAGCTTTCCATGTACCAAAAGTCTCACTGTTTCCATCAAATTTTGGAACAGGAGTGTTAGAGTAGTGTACATGGACGTGGTTTGGGGTAGAAGGAGGAGGAGGGTTGGTGTTTACGTTTTGAAAAGGTGGTGCATTAGTGTTCGACGGGTTTTCACCTGAACCAGAACCATCTCCACCTTCAGTAGTGTTCATCTTTGCAGATCTAGGCAAGTTTATTAGCCTTCTGCTCTGATACCACTTGTAAGTCCCAACTTGTTAGATGGTACTACTGAAGACACCTCTATGTCGATGGTGGAGTTACTTTGCAATATACTTGCTAAACTGGAGACGACCAGTTAGATAAGTATATACCAAGTTCTAGATAGATTACTTATATAAAAGACAATAAGTAAAGAACAATGCAATAATACAAATAACTTGTAAACAATCTTGATGAGACAATATGTAGTTTTCAAGGTGTAATTTATTTATTGATATTAAACAAATTACAAGGTTGATGCGGAACCAAGATAATACACGAATGTAAATATCCTAACAACCTATGAAATACAATTGATCTATACTCGGAATTTCTCTTCAACAATCGAAACACTTAAAGTAGTGAAATGTTCCTTTTAGCGATTGAGAGAATATTGCACAAGTTCACCAAGAATATTGCAGGTATGCAAAGTATGAAGTTATTCGTTTGTGTGTGAAATAACTTTGAGAGAACGAATACTTAAATTCTTGGTTGTGCAATGACTTGTATTTATAGGCAAAGTTAACATTGAGATGTTAACTTTAGCCGTACAAATGTGGTTGGAAGCATTTAAGGAATAGCATTTAATTCCTTAAAAAGTGTTGTAAAGTCGCATGTTACAGTGACTTTACACAACCACCTTTATGTACCTTTTAATACTTAAATAATAAGATAAGGCTTATTATCCGGGTAAAGGTACATAAAGTATACAAGTCAATTCCTCGTAATCAGTGTAAAGCTTTGTAAGGGCTTTCCACTGATGGTCTCCAGTTTGTAACTGACTAGAATGTCAACTGGGCTTCGCTGCCATTGTCATTCTCTTTCTTCCATTTGTTGTCTTCGACTTCAACTGGAATGTTTCTTCAACTTGGTCAGTTCTCAACTGGAGGAAGTCTTCAGTTGCGTTAACTGTACGGTGCAACTGGACTTCAATATATTTCTCGACAAATCTTCTTGGTCACCAGTTTACTGGTCACCAGGTGCAACTGGTGAACTGGTCAGTGTGAACTGGTGACTGGCCAGTTCCAGGTGAACTGGTCCTAACAGTTTCTTCCACCCTGATCGAGGATTAAACCAATCAATCATAATACAATGAAAAAGCAAATAAATATAAGGTAGATTGAATGATAATGTTTTAATTTAAAAGCAATGAATGGCAACCTTCCGAGATGATTGCTGCTTAGTGTTAGAATATGCGAACATAAATCATATAAATATTCACATATAATCACGAGTTTGCGCAACGGAAGAATCGAATATGCAATCACATAATTAACAAAGAGAGAATCGAAACATGTACCTTATGCAAAGCTTCCAATAAAATCAATAATAATAAGATTATTATTGTTGTAGAGTTTAAAGTAAAACCTCCACGATCGCACACTAGACACCCCTTATACCGTATGCTAGTACCCCGATCACGATCAAACAACCCTTTGCTTGTACCCTCTAAAAGTCGAACCAAAGTAAAACCAAAAACCCCTTGACTTGCTACCTATGGCCGAACCAAATAATAGAGGAAGAGAGGAGAGAATTTTTATGTGAAGGAATAACTAAATCCTTGGAATTAAGCCCCCTTTATATAGGATATATCTAGGGTTTTTATCCTTGGTGGGCAAGTAATCTCAAGGCTTTCCAAGCCTTGAAATTTTCGGCCCAACCCATTAGGAATTAGAGCCCAACTCTAATTTCCTAATTTCACATTTTAACCTCCTTTTAATCAATTAAATAAAATTAACCCTTTAATTTATTTAAATTAATTATTTCGTGATCAAATTAATTAATATATTACTTTAATATAATAATTAATAGTATAGAGTTACCGTGTCATTTCGTGTGACCCCGTAGGCTTAAATTACTTCCGGACATGCGTTTATTATAACGTGATCACATACCAACAGCTCCCACTTGAGCATGTTATCATAAAGGCAATAACATTGGTTAGCGTCTAGCAACACGCCAATGCTCCCGGAAAAATTTAAGGATAGTTTCTTAAATTATCTTTTGAAATGATTTAGTCTTTAATATCCCTTTGTTTCAGATACCCTTGTTAATTATGAATATGGATCAATGTCATTTCATAATTTAACGATTCTGTTTCTCATTTCTACAATTAATCAAGATTACCAAATTAGTCAAGACCACCTCTTGAGTTTATTTGGGTATGCGCATACAAACATCTTAATTAATCAATGAGGGCGCCAAATGGTATCATACTTCAGTTGCAAATTGAAGGAACAAATCCTATATTGACTACACGTGTTAGTCATGTCGTTTCACTACATTTCTGAAAATAGCCCTTTATTACTACCTTGTTCAGGACAGTTAGAACTATATCTAGAAAATGCAATCCACACATGCATAACCTGCTTGTATCCCAAGTCTAAGGATAAATAAAGCAACCATTTCACGAATTTCACTTAATGACGTCGATCCATAAAATGACAATTCGTTACGTGGGGTAAGTCCGATATTCACCTCTTTGAATATCATGTGAGTTTGGCAAACCATCTCCAAATATTCCCTTAAATATTCTTAGTTTAACTATATTCCCATATAGTTAATCGACAATGGACGTTTAGAATATATCAAAAAATATTCATGGATTAAAACATGCAAATATAGGATACAATTATTATAAAATGAAACATTCATACCAAGTATCATAATTCATTTATTAAAATAACAATCGTTTAACATCCCATTATCCAAATACCAATCACAGATTTACATGATATAACTAGCAAAATCTAAGACCTATGACCTCGGCATGCTTATTGAGCTTTCCTTTTGACAAAGCCTTTGTAAAAGGATCTGCTAAGTTACAATCTGTGTGAACTTTGAGTAAATTGATTTCACGTAATTCGATTCGCTCACGAACATAGTGATATCTTCTTTGGTAATGTCTGGCACCTTTCTGAACTCCAGGTTCATTGGCAATGATAATTGCTCCCGAATTATCACAGTACAGATCCATAGGTGAGTTATTTAAGGGCATCACGTCAAGCCCAGAAATAAACTTTCTGATCCAGACAGCTTCCATGGCTGCATCCGAAGCAGCTATATACTCAGACTCTGTAGCAAACATAGCAACTGTAGATTGTTTCTTGCTCTTCCAATCTACTGCACCTCCATTTAAAGTGAAGACATATCCTGACTGAGATTTTGTATCATCTTTATCAGTCTGAAATCCAGCATCACAGTATCCAGTTACTTTGAGCTCTGCATCGGGATTTCCTCCATACACCAAGAATAATTCTTTAGTAGCACGCATGTACTTCAGAATGTTCTTCACAGCAGTCCAATGATCCTCTCCAGGATTTTGCTGATAGCGGCTAACTATATTTTGCGCGAACGCAATATCAGGTCTAGTGCATCTTACCGCATACATGATAGCTCCCACAGCCGAAGCATAAGGAATTCTTTCCATACGCTCCACCTCTTCAGGTGTAGAAGCACCGTTCTTGCTAGATAAATTAAGTCCTTCTTGCATCGGCAAATTCCCGCGCTTAGAATTCTCCATCTTGAATCTCTTCAAGATTTTATCTATATAAGCACTTTGACTTAATCCAATCAACCGTTTACTTCTATCTCTATAGATCTTGATTCCAAGAATAAATGCCGCTTCACCCAAGTCTTTCATAGCAAAACACTTTCCAAGATAAGATTTAACGTCTTTCAACATTGGAATGTGATTTCCTATTATCAATATGTCATCTACATACAAGACAAGGAAAGTAACATTACTCCCACTAGCTTTGCGATATACACATGGCTCATCAGGATTTTGAGCAAAACCAAACTTTTTGATCTCCTCATCAAACCTTTTATTCCAACTCCTTGATGCTTGCTTCAATCCATAAATGGACCTTTGAAGTTTGCATACCTTGTCGGGATGTTTTGGATCGACAAAACCTTCTGGTTGTACCATATAGACTTCCTCATCTAGAAAACCATTTAAGAAAGCGGTTTTGACATCCATTTGCCATATCTCATAGTCATAGTACGCTGCTATGGCTAAGATGATCCTAATAGCTCTAATGTCCGCAACGGGAGAAAAGGTTTCCTCATAATCAACTCCAAAAAGTTGAGTATAACCTTTTGCCACAAGACGAGCTTTATAGGTGTGTACATTTCCATCCATGTCGGTCTTCTTCTTGAAGATCCATTTACACCCAACGGTTCTACCATTTGGTGGAAGATCAACCAAGTTCCAGACTTGATTATCTTTCATGGATTTTATTTCCACATTCGCAGCTTCAAGCCATTTTTCATATTCCGGATCTGATAATGCAGCTTTGAAATTAGGAGGTTCATTTAAGTCTCCTACTACGTGTTCTTCAGACTCAATCATAAGATTTAATCTTTCACGAGCACGTATTGTCCTTGAGGAGCTATGAAGTGGAATCGCTTCATCTTCAACTTGAAGTTCATCTTGAGATTAATCTCTTTGAACATTTCCCCCCCCAAGTTGATGATTGCTAGTATTTGCAGAAGTTGACACATCTTCTTGAGCCTCATCAAGTTCAACAATCCTCCCACTGTCTTCTTGAGATATGAGTTTCCTTTCAAGGAACTCAGCAAATCGAGAAACCTTAACAGTGTTTTCGGTAGGAAAGTAGAAGTAGTAACCCATTGTTTCCTTTGGGTATCCTACAAAGATGCACTTAATGTTAGGACCAGTTTCGCTGAAACTGGACAGTCTCCAGTTGCACCTGGAGACTAAGGGGGTGTTTGGTACATGTGAATGATAGAGAATAGAATCAAATGAGAGAATGGAAAGGGAATGGGATAAAGAAAAGTGGAATGATTCATTTGTTTGGTATTACTAAAGAATCAGTCTTTGTAAATATGAGGAAAACATCAAATCTAAGCAACCATCTCTACTGTATATACATCTATGTAAAAAAAATTATATAAATATTTTGATAAATCCTTTGAAAATAATGAAGAATGATTATGTGCAAAAACAACCATCAATTTCCAGTAGCTTATTTGGGTGATAATATCTATCAATTTCTTTTGAATTAAAAACCCCAAAATATGCCATGTAATTATAAAGAACTTGATAGATTCATACCTGTATATAATGGAAATAAAAATAAAAGTTTGAAGAACACTGGTTATGGTTGAACAGCAGATGAGTAAAATAGGATGGATTCATACATGAATATAATGGATTCATACATGTCGAATAGGAAGAAATAATGATCGCCATGCCTGGAAGGAAAATTAGGTATGGTTGAATTTTTTATAGCATTTGCAGCCTTCCTTATACCCTTGTTTTTTATTGCCACATCTCATTCACATCAAGGATAGGAAGCGGAATGAGCACAGTATAAATTTGCATTCCTTTGCATTCTTTACCTTTTAGTGGGGAAAGGAGAAGTTGGAAAGGGAATCCAATTATGATTCTTTCTTTCCATTTTTAGCTGCAACCAAACATGTGAATAACACTCAATTCCATTTCCCACCATTCCATTCACCTCTACCAAACACCCCCTAAGAAGATTTGTCCAGAAATATATTGAAGTCCAGTTGCAGCGTACAGTTAACGCAACTGAAGACTTCCTCCAGTTGAGAACTGACCAGTTGAAGAATCATTCCAATTGAAGTCGAAGACAACAAGTGGAAGATAGAGAATGACAATGGCAGCGAGGTCCAGTTGACATTCTACTCAGTTACAAACTGGGACCATCAGTGGAAAGCTCTTACAAAGCTTTACACTGATTACAAGGAAAAAACCTTTATGCTTTATGTGCTATTACACGGATAAAAGGATTTATCTATGTATAAAGTACAAAAGAGTACATAAAGCAGGTTGAGAAAAGTTACTTTATTCTGTAACTTTTCACAACATTTAAGGAATTAAATGCTATTCCTTAAATGTTCTCAACCATATTTGTACGGCCAAAGTTGACATCTCAATGTCAACTTTGCCTATAAATAAAGTTCTTTGCACAACACAAAAACAGACTTTGCATACCTGCAATATTCTTGGTGAACTTGTGCAATATTCTCTCAATCACAAAAAAGAAAATTTCACAACTTTAAGTGTTTCGATTGTCAAGAGAATTTCCAAGTGTAGATCAATTGTATTTCATAGGTTGTTAGGATATTTACATACTTGTATTATCTTGGTTCCGCAACAACCTTGTAATTTATTTAAAGTTAATAAATAAATTACACTTGAAAAATACATATTGTCTCATCAATTTACTTTACAAGTATTTTATATTATTGCATTGTTTTTACTTATTGTCACTTAAATAAGTAATCTATCCAAGAACTTGGTATATACTCACTGCAACTGATCGTCTCCAGTTCAGCGCTTATATTGCAAAGTAACTCCACCATTGACATTGAGGTGTCTTTAGGTAGTACCATCTATTGAGTTGGGACTTACAAGTGGTATCAGAGCAGAAGGCTAAAATACTTGCCTAGATCTGCTTAGATGACTACTACTGAAGGTGGAGATGGTTCTGGTCAAGGTGAAAACCCTCTGAATACTAATACACCACATGTTCAAAATGTTAATACAAACCCTCCTCCTCCTACTGCCCCAAACCATGTCCATGTACATTATTCTAACACTCCTGTTCCCAAATTTGATGGAAACAGTGAGACCTTCGGTACATGGAAGGCCAGAATGCTCTTGCATTTTGGTGGGATAGAGAGATATATGCTTAAAATCCTTAAGGATGGACCGTATATACCCATGTCTCTTGGGGTAAGTCCTCTTCTAGATCCAACTAGAAGAAGAGGTTCCAGAGAAAAGCTCGAAGACCACTGGTCTGATGAGGATCGTAGACTTGTAGATCTGGACACCAGACTCAAGAACATGATCCTTGGAGCTGTTCCTGAAGACTTAATTCCAACACTTGTGTTGTTCCCCAGTGCCAAGTCAATGTGGGATGAATTAGTCATTCAGTTTGAAGGAGGTGATGACACCATTGTCACCAGAAAGGTTGCCCTGAACAAGAAGTATGAATCCTTCTTTGCTCTACCCAATGAAAGTCTAACTGGTACTTACACCAGGTTTTCTAGCCTCATTAATCAGTTGAGAGGCTTGGGTGTAGAGAAGGATAAGGATATTCTTCTTGAGAAGTTTTGTGATATTCTTCCTTCCAAATGGGAAAATATGGTTCTTGTCTTAAGACAAGGTAAAACCCTGCACAGTCACACTCTTGCATCGCTCTATGGAGCCTTCAGATTCACTGAAGATAATAATGCAGCAAGACTGGTGGCTGAGCAGGATGCCATGAACCATGCCCAAAGTCCCAAGGTTGCTAGCATAACCGAGCGACCTTGTGCTGCTTTAATGTCTGCAGAGAGTGTCCAGTCACACTCAATGAAGGAGATGTTAAATAGTTTCTTGAACTCTGGCCTGACCACTGAAATTAGTGATGGTTGTGATGAAACTGACGATGATGATCTGGTAGCCATGATTGCTAAAACCTTTAATGGGTTTAAGAATAAATCCAAAAGATTTAATGGCCCAAACAATGCTTCCAGCTCAAGCTCTCTGGATAAAACCAATCTTACCTGCTATAAATGCGGTAAGAAAGGTCATTTTATGAAGGAATGCAGATCTAGTCAGATGAACAACCAAATTGGTCCCTCTGTCCCAAATTTCAATCGGCCTGATGATAGCTATAAAGCTAAATATAAGAAGCTTATGGCCCAGATTGCCCTCCTGTCCATGGAAAAAGAAAAAGATCAGTGCTTGATGGCACAAACTGAGGGAAAATGGGAATAATCTGATGACTCATCAGTTGATGCTGAAGAGGAAAGGGACATGTGTTTCATGGACTTGGAAGATCAACAGCAACATGTGGCAAAGGAAGATGTCATCACTGGAAGATGGGTGGACATCATTTTGAAAAAGGTATGTGATTATGACAACCAGGTTGACCCAGAACTGAAACTGGACCTTGTTGAATCATTAAGTGGTGATTTGGCTTTTGTGGAAACTATTAGAGTAGATAGTGAAAGATATCTGGATACTATCTTAATTGAACTGAACAATGTTAAACCACAACTAAATGATTTACAAAGTGTCCAGTTGGCTCTCAAGGAGTCAGTTTTGAAAATTAAGGCTTTAGAATTTGAAAATCCAAAATTAGTTTCTGATCATGAAAAAGAACAATAGATTATCAAGTCATGGGTAAAAGCATCTGGAAAGAATTATGATGCATTTTCTATAACAATTGATGCCCAGAAAAATGCATGGAAATCTGGAGATCTTGAAATGGCAGCTCTCACACCAGATCTTCATGTATTGCCTCCAGCTCTCAGGGTTGAAACTCCATATGATCAACCTGAGATTATCAAAACTGAACCCACTGAGACCACCCCCATTGAGGTTAAACCTGGAGCCAATCAGGCTAGTGCTCCAGTTAAAAAGGCCACTGGTAACAAGCCTTTACCTCAGAAGTCTAAGGAGCCCAAGACCCAAAAGACTAAAACTCCAGCTGAAACAAGGTCCAAGGTTCAGCAGCCTGATGAAAACAATATTTTGTTTAAACTGGAAAGTCAACTCCAACTTTTGTCTAGACAGGTTCAGAGTTGTACTGCCTGAATTAAAAATTTGGAAGGAGGTTCATCACCTCCAGTTGAAAAACAAAATATTAAACCCCCTTCAAAACCAAAACAAAAGAATGTTCCATCTGGAACTAAATCTGATAAGAAAAAGTGGAGTAGGTATCAAATACCAATCGTTTTTACTCCTGCACCTGGATCTGGTGAAAAAGATCCAGATGTAGTCTTCAGTTTACCACCACAACAATCAACAGTGTCAGCCAACTTTGTGATGATGGCTATAGAGTTTTGTTCGATATTGCTCAAGGCACCATATTTAACAAGGATTGGAAAGTGGTGATGGTTGCACCAAGAAAAGGAAATGTGTACATCATGGATATGGAACCTGCTCCAAAAGAGCAATGCTTCTATACCAAGGCTGATGAGGACACCAACTGGCTGTGGCATAAAAGATTATCCCATCTTAATTTCAAAAATATTAACAAGTTGTCTCGCAAACAACTGGTAGATGGGATACCTCAGATTTCTTTCAAAAAAGAAAAGCCATATCCAGGGTGTGAGATGGGCAAGCAGAAAAGGGCCAGTTTCAAAACTCGGCAAAACTTTAGCATCACTGAACCTCTTCATATACTTCATATGGATCTCTTTGGTCCAGTGAATGTTCAAACTAGAGCTGGAAATGTTAGGTCCAGATTTAGTCCAGACTTACTGGACTGGCTCCAGACTGGACTACTGGAACCTTATTTAGGTTTGTTAAGAAACTTGTTTTGCTGGTCTCGCTCCAGACCCGACTACTGGAGCTCACTGAAGATCTGACCAGAAAACATATTCTACTGGACTCATTTCCTTGACAAAAATACTTTTAAGCATTCCTTTTGCATTTAAGTGAATTTGTGCAAATACTCTCGATCTTAAACAGGGATACTTCACAACTTTAAGTATCTCGATCCTAAAGAGTTATTTGACAAATATAGATCATATTGTAACTCATAGGTTGTTAGGATACTCACTTAATTGTGTTATCTTGATTCCGCAACAACCTTGTATTTTATTTACACATCAATAAATGAAATACCCATGAAACATACATAATGGTCCACTTTATTTGTTTATTGCTTTAAGTCTTGTATTACTTTGTTTATATATCTTGCATCTTTATTTACAAGTAATACTAGTCCAATCTAGTGATTATTAGACTTGTTGTATTTACACTTTCTATTGGTTAACCATCTCGTTAATTAAGGGACTCACAGGAAAGAAGTACACTCTAGTTGTGGTCGATGAATTCACCAGATATTGTTGGGTGGTATTCCTCAGATCCAAAAGTGATGCACCTGCTGAAATCATCTCTCTCATCAAAAGAATTGAACTCAAGTATACTCGAAAAGTTTGTCAGTTGCGAAGTGATAATGGTACTGAATTTCAGAATAAGGTACTTGAAACATTTTGCAATGACACTGGCATCTCTCAAAACTTCTCATCAGCACACTCTCCAGAGCAGAATGGAGTTGTGGAAAGAAAGAATCGAACACTATTAGAAGCAGCCAGAAGTATGCTATCTGAATCAGGTCTTCCCACCAGTTTCTGGGCTGAAGCAGTTGCAACTGCTTCTCACACCCAAAACCGGTCAGTCTACATCAAGAGACATAAGAAGACTGCCTATGAAGTACTCAGGAATCGTAAACCAAATATTGGATATTTTCATGTATTTGGTTGTCCAGTTTATATTTTAAATGATTCCAGTCAGCTTGGAAAGTTTGATGCAAAAGCTGATGAAGGTGTATTTTTAGGCTATTCAGATATTCGAAAGGCCTTTAGAGTTTATAATTATAGACTCCAAAAGGTTCATGAGACAATTCATGTCACATTCGACGAATCAACTGATGCAATCAACAAGCGACCAAGCCTTGATACTTCTCCAGTCGTTCCAATAAATTTTGGTGAAACTGACCAAGTTCATCAGTCAGTTGCTTCACCAAAAGATGTTTCCAGTTACACTCAATTGGAACCAGTTAAGAAGAAGAGCACCACCAGTGACACTTCATTCTATCCCTCCATCATTTTCAACTTACCACAGAAATTGGTGATTGGATCTGATGTACGTGTTACTCCAATATCAGCACCAGTTCAAACCCCAACTTCTCCAGTTCTTCAAGAAATGCCTTTTAATGAAGAATTTCATGATGCAAATCGTGACCTCATTGACTCTGATGAGGATGTAGAAGTAGTTTGGACTGATCCTCCTCCAGAAGCTGCTGCAACTGAAGAAGATCGTCAGGTGACTTGCACTGATATTGTATTACACCAGCCTAGTCAATACATCCAATTGAACAGATTGTGGGAGATCCAAGTAGTGGGGTTCAGACTAGAAGAGCCACCAGTGAGCAATGCTTAAACGTCACCTTCTTATCACTGATTGAACCGAAGAAGATTGACGAGGCTAATGCAAACCCAAGCTGGGTGGAAGCTATGCAAGAAGAACTCATCCAGTTTGAAAGGAATAATGTATGGGAACTTGTTCCTTGTCCACCAGGGTTAAAGAAAGAACCCATTGGTACAAGATGGGTCTACCAAAACAAGATGGATGAAGATGGCAATGTTGTAAGAAACAAGGCGAGATTAGTTGCCCAGGGTTATTGTCAAGTAGAGGGCGTTGATTTTGATGAAACTTTTGCTCCAGTTGCAAGACTTGAAGCCATCAGAATATTTCTGGCTTATGCAGCTCATCTGCAGTTTAAAGTCTTCCAGATGGATGTCAAAAGTGCGTTCCTTAATGGAACATTGGAAGAAGAAGTGTATGTTAAGCAGACTGCAGGCTTCATCAATGAGAAGCATCCTCACTGGGTCTATAGACTGAACAAAGCTTTGTATGGTCTTAGACAAGCCCCAAGAGCCTGGTATGATACTTTAACTAAACATCTTCTTAAAAATGGCTTTCAAAGAGGTGCAATAGATAATACTTTATTTATCTTGAAAGAAAAAGGTAAAATCTTATTGGTACAAATTTATGTTGATGACATTACATTTGGTTCAACTGATGATGCAATGTGTAAAAGGTTTTTTAAAATCATGTCATCTGAGTATGAAATGAGTTTAATGGGAGAATTAACATTTTTCTTAGGTCTTTAGATTAAGCAAACTGAAAATGGAATATTTATAAACCAAGAAAAATATGTCAGAGATTTGTTAAGAAAATACAAATATGATTCTATCCCATCGAAAAACACACCTATTGCAGCACCTTTGAATTTGGACTCTGACCCAACTGGCAAACCAGTGAACACCACTGAATATCGTGGTATGGTTGGTTCACTGATGTATTTAACTGCCAGTCGACCAGATATAATGTTTGCAACATGTCTATGTGCCAGATTTCAGGCTAACCCTAAAGAATCACATTTACACGCTGTTAAGCGTATCTTCAGATACCTGAAAGGGTGTCCTAGCCTTGGTCTTTGGTACCCCAAAGGCTCAGGGTTAGATCTAATAGGTTATTCAAATTCAGATCATGCAGGTTGTAAGATAGATAGAAAAACAACAAACGGTGGTTGTCATTTCCTTGGAGGAAAATCGGTAAGTTGGACCAGCAAGAAGCAGA
Organism: Erigeron breviscapus; assembly: GCA_034093135.1. Lineage (NCBI taxonomy): Eukaryota > Viridiplantae > Streptophyta > Magnoliopsida > Asterales > Asteraceae > Erigeron > Erigeron breviscapus. Next base: position 93,826,545 of record CM067167.1, read on the forward strand.
CATCAGTCTCTATGTCCACTGCTGAGGCAGAGTACATTTCTGCGGCCAGTTGCTGTGCCCAGATTCTCTGGATCAAGAACCAGTTACTAGATTATGGTCAAAAGTATACAAGGACCCCAATCTTTTGTGACAACACTAGTGCAATCGCTATATCTCACAACCCAGTGATGCACTCTAAGATGAAGCATATTGACATCAGGTATCATTTCATTCGTGATCATGTTATGAAAGGAGACATTGAAATACATTTCATCCCCACTGACAAACAGCTTGCTGATGTTTTTACAAAACCTCTTGATGAGAAAACCTTTAAAAATCTCATCAGCGAACTAGGAATGTTAAATCCTTAAAACTGGAGATTTTTGTTATGAACGCGTCAGTGACACTAATGAAGTTCTCCAATTGAGGAGGTCCAGATAATCTTTGCTCGCCAGGCTATCGAACGCCTATGTGATACTATCCTGGCACTAATCAATTTCTGGATCATCGAATTAGGGGGAAAGACTCAAAATAATTTTCTGACTAAAATTCTTTTTGTTTTAAAATGGCAACTGGAGAACTCTCCAGTTGGAAACTGGCACTGGACTAATCCTCCAGTGTACAGGTTCAGTCTTGTCTTAATTTTCATAACGTTGGAAAATACTTGGTCAATACTTGTGACACGTGATGGTACTCGAGTGTTTCAACCCACTCAATATCGTCATATGACGTGTTTAAAGTCATTTTTGTAAAAGACAACATTTTTTATTGGGAAAATGAAAATTAGTGGGCGCGTGGGTAAGTTAAGCCGTCGTAGCATTTAATGCTGACACGGTGAATTATATTTTTTGGTTCAAAATTCAAACTTCTTTTGTAAAAATATCTACAAAATTGATTTTGATAATAAAATATAATTTTTGGTATTTCATTGGGATCATGATTTCCTTATAAATACCCTTATTTACTCCGATCACATTTACTTCCCTTTACATTCTTTCATTTACTTCCAATCATCATCAAACTCTTCATTTCTTTTTCTGCTTCATCAATCAAAACCCTAATTCCCAAATTCTCAGTTTCATATTCATATCTTTAGAAAATGGCACCTAAATCTAGAAGTAGGGATGTAAATCTGCTTACAGTCCCTTATAATCCATCGAATAATGTCAAACGAGCCAGTGGTGCCCCTTCAAATCCCACAACAATAAAATTAAATCCGAACAATCCAATGGCCAGTTTGAGAGGGACTCAAGCCGCCAATACTTTAATCGGGAGAATCCAAGCTTTTCTTCGTGATTCTCCCCTTGGCGAGTCTTTTTCTCTCAACCCACGCAAGTTGTACCATGAATACTTGTGTGAGTTTTGGTACACAGCAGAATTATCAGAAGACTGTTCATCTATATCTTTCACCCTTAAAGATGGATCAGTCCAGTGTGCCATTACAGCAAAAACATTGAGGGATGCTCTACACCTCAACTACTGGAGAGAGGGTGAATCTCCAGTTGTAATATCCCAAAACATGAATTTTCGCCAAGTACTCCTGGATATGGGAAATAAGGAGTGCTTAGAGAATGGGGTATTGAAAGTAAAAGGTGCTATGACTATGAAGGGCCTCTCACCATCCTGGAGGTACTTCTTTATTCACCTTGTTGAAAGTATGGGTGGGAGTTCTGGTAGATTGGACCAGATCAACTCCACACAAGCAGAAATGGCTTACTGCTTGTGGAATGGACTCAGAGTGGACTTTGCTGATATTTTGTTCAGAAGCCTGGTGATCAAACTGAAGGGCTCCAGGGGACTATGCATCCCCTTCTCCAGGTATTTGTCACTCTGTTTCCTTCAACTTCTGGGCAGTGATGAATATCACAACACTCAATCACTATATACTGTCCCTAACATCTATCGATGGGGAGGTTGAGATCCCTCAGAGAATGTTGCTGGCATTCTCTAAAACCAATGCACCAGTCCAAGGTGAGTCGGAAAGACAACTGGGCGGGCCTCAAAATAATGAGGGACCCACCGGTTCATCTGCTAGAATTGTGACCATTGCCGAACCCTGGCAACAGTCTAACCCCTCCAGCTCCAGCGTGTCTGTCCCTGAAACCATTTACCCTGGAGACCTCCCAACAGGTCCTTCAGGTGTTCCAAAGGCAAGAAGAACACGTCGCCCTAGGACTCAGTCAGCACTTGCCACTGACAGTAGAAACCCAACCAGCCCTCTAGTTTCCTCCCAACAGGAACCTGGAGAAAGTCAAATGGGACAACCGCTAGCAGCCACCCTCGCAATTTCTGTAGGAGAGGGTGGTGAAGATGAAACTGGGCTACCCCAACCCAGATTAGAGTTTGAGTCTGCACAAAGTGTCCACAGCCTATCTTCTGACACTTCTATTGCACGAACTGACGACGTCTCTGGCCAGTCACTGCTGGAGACTGAGGTTCCCAACTCTGCGGCTGATGATGTTATGATTGTGGATAGAGCAATTATAACTGAGGCAACCCCAGTGACCTCTATCCCTGGTGACGTTACCTCGGTAATTGATCCTCCAACAGATGCAACCTTCCAGGAAACTAGAGAAGGTCATCTGGAGACTGACCCATCTGGTCAACCCTCAGTTACATTCATGGATCTGGACATGAGTGTTAATGACGAGGAAATTCTTATTGAATCTTCGGATTCGGAAGGTACTGCCTCAGACATTGAGATTTTTGATTCTTCTGTACAAGATCAAAACCCTTCATCTCATGTCTCGCCTCCAGATGCTTCAATTTCAATTTTACCATCCCAAGAAACTCAGCTTACTGAAAATCCATTTCCCACTTATAGCTATATATCTGGAAACAGACGTATAGCAACATCACCATCTCGGCAGTTCTCACTCTTCGAGAAATGCCACCACCACCGCCGCCGTTGATCACACCTGAGCATTCTCAGCATGATCAACACATTGTTACTTCTGTTCCTTCTTCTTCTACCACTCCTATTATTACTCCTTCGACTGCTGCGATGTCAACTGGGGAGGCTTCTCTCAATTTGCCTCCTTGAGTTACTCCAGTGGTAACTGCTGCTGGTCCAGTGACACCTTCCCCTCCGTCACTGGACAGTCAATTTGTGTCTTTCCAAGCCGATATCCAAAATCTTCTTACCAGGGTGGAGGATATTCAAAAGACACTTGAAAAAAACACTAAGTCTTTCTCCAGATACCACAAGGATCATTTGACCAATATTAAAGTGGTTGATCTGGGGATTAACAAGTTTTCAACAAATGAAGACTTGGTGTTCAAGAAGCTGAATGTTAGGTCCGGATTTACTAGACTCGCTCCAGGCTCGACTACTGGAGCCTTACTGAAGATCTGTCCAGAAACGTGTTCTACTGGACCTACTCCAGACTTGGAATCTGGAGTCCCTCTGAAGATTTGTCCAGAAATAATGGAAGACCAGTGATCAAATACTTGTATAGGAAATCTGGAGTTTTCTCCAGGTTAGCTCACTGGACTTCACCCCAGTCCAGATCAACTCTTCTGAAGATGTTCTCACTGAAGTCAAAGACTGAAGTCAGAATAAAGAAGACTTACAAATGGCGGAGTCCACTGGAAGTCTTACCAGATCTGTACACTGGAGGATTGTCAGTGTTCAAGACCTTACAAGTCTGAACACTGATATCGAGGATTGACTTTTGCCTTTACACACTTTCCAAAGAACAATCCACTTGTTCTTTACCAAAGTTTATGCGTGTAAAGGTGGTTGGATAAAAGGATACAAAGTCATTTGATGTAACTTTATCCTTATTCGTTATCCAATGCATTTAATGTTCTTGTCGGATCATTAAATGCATGCAACGATATTTGTACGGCACAAAATTCACTAGTGAATTTTGTTGCCTATAAATACAAAGTCATTTGATGTAACTTTATCCTTATTCGTTATCCAATGCATTTAATGTTCTTGTCGGATCATTAAATGCATGCAACGATATTTGTACGGCACAAAATTCACTAGTGAATTTTGTTGCCTATAAATACAAAGTCATTTGATGTAACTTTATCCTTATTCGTTATCCAATGCATTTAATGTTCTTGTCGGATCATTAAATGCATGCAACGATATTTGTACGGCACAAAATTCACTAGTGAATTTTGTTGCCTATAAATACAAAGTCATTTGATGTGACTTTATCCTTATTCCTTATCCAATGCATTTAATGTTCTTGTCGGATCATTAAATGCATGCAACGATATTTGTACGGCACAAAATTCACTGGTGAATTTTGTTGCCTATAAATACAAAGTCATTTGATGTAACTTTATCCTTATTCGTTATCCAATGCATTTAATGTTCTTGTCGGATCATTAAATGCATGCAACGATATTTGTACGGCACAAAATTCACTAGTGAATTTTGTTGCCTATAAATACAAAGTCATTTGATGTAACTTTATCCTTATTCGTTATCCAATGCATTTAATGTTCTTGTCGGATCATTAAATGCATGCAACGATATTTGTACGGCACAAAATTCACTAGTGAATTTTGTTGCCTATAAATACAAAGTCATTTGATGTAACTTTATCCTTATTCGTTATCCAATGCATTTAATGTTCTTGTCGGATCATTAAATGCATGCAACGATATTTGTACGGCACAAAATTCACTAGTGAATTTTGTTGCCTATAAATACAAAGTCATTTGATGTAACTTTATCCTTATTCGTTATCCAATGCATTTAATGTTCTTGTCGGATCATTAAATGCATGCAACGATATTTGTACGGCACAAAATTCACTAGTGAATTTTGTTGCCTATAAATACAAAGTCATTTGATGTAACTTTATCCTTATTCGTTATCCAATGCATTTAATGTTCTTGTCGGATCATTAAATGCATGCAACGATATTTGTACGGCACAAAATTCACTAGTGAATTTTGTTGCCTATAAATACAAAGTCATTTGATGTAACTTTATCCTTATTCGTTATCCAATGCATTTAATGTTCTTGTCGGATCATTAAATGCATGCAACGATATTTGTACGGCACAAAATTCACTAGTGAATTTTGTTGCCTATAAATACAAAGTCATTTGATGTAACTTTATCCTTATTCGTTATCCAATGCATTTAATGTTCTTGTCGGATCATTAAATGCATGCAACGATATTTGTACGGCACAAAATTCACTAGTGAATTTTGTTGCCTATAAATACAAAGTCATTTGATGTAACTTTATCCTTATTCGTTATCCAATGCATTTAATGTTCTTGTCGGATCATTAAATGCATGCAACGATATTTGTACGGCACAAAATTCACTAGTGAATTTTGTTGCCTATAAATACAAAGTCATTTCCTTGACATAAATACTTTTAAGCATACATTTTGCATTAAAGTGAATTTGTCCAAATACTCTCGATCTTAAACTGGGATACTTCACAACTTTAAGTATCTCGATCCAAAAGAGTTATTTGACAAATATAGATCATTTGTAATTCATAGGTTGTTAGGATACATACTTATTTGTATTATCTTGATTCCGCACAACCTTGTATTTTATTTAACATCATAAATAAAATACACCATTGAAAAATACATAATGTTCCACTTTACTTGTTTATTGCTTTAAGTCTTGTATTACTTTGTTTATATATTCTTGCATTTATTTACAAGTAATACTAGTCCATTCTAGTGATTATTAGACTTGTTGTATTTTACACTTTCCTAGTTAACCATCGTATTTAAGGGACTTACATTTGGTATCAGAGCGGAGGGCTAAACATTGCCTAGATCTGTTTCTTTGATGGCTAACCAAGAAAATACACAAGGAAGTTTTAATCTTGGTCCCGATCCTAATGCTAATATTAATGATCAAAATGAACCACCTATTGTTAATAACACTAATCCACCTCCTCCTCCTACTCTTGCTTCTCCACACGTGCATGTGCACTATTCAAATAATCCTATTCCTAAATTCAGTGGGAACAGTGATGAATTTGGTACGTGGAAGGCTAGGATGGTTTTGCATATCACTGGTATTGAGAGGAACATGATGAAAATTTTAAATGAAGGTCCTTATGTCCCTACATCACCTCTCAATCCCCTTCTTGATCCTTCTGGATCTAGAAGAGGAAGGGAAAAGAGGGAGGAACATTGGTCTGAAGAGGAGAGGAGATTGGTGAATCTAGACACCCTTCTCAAAAACATGATCCTCGGGGCCGTTCCTAAAACCCTAATTCCCACACTAGTTCTTTTTCCTAGTGCTAAAACCATGTGGGATGAACGTTTAAACCAACATGAAGGAGGAGATGACACCATTGTCACCAGAAAGGTCTCCTTAAACAAGAGGTATGAGTCATTTTTTGCTCAGCCTAATGAGTCTCTCACTGGTACTTACACCAGATTTATGAGTATCATAAACCAATTGAGAGGTCTTAGGGTTGAGAAGGACAAGGATATACTTTTGGAAAAATTTTGTGATATTCTACCCACCAAATGGTCTCACATGATCCTGGTCTTACGACAAGGTAAAACTCTGCACACACACACTCTCTCAACTTTATATGGAGCTTTCAGGTACACTGAAGAAAATCAAGCCCAGAGAGTGGTGCCAGAACAAGATGCTTTTAACCATGCCTCCAGTAGTCCTAATGTGGTTAGTCATACTGAACCACAAAGTACAGCACTGATATCTTCTGAGAATGTATTTTCTATGAAGAAGATGGTGTCTGAGCTCATGGATTCTGGAGAGTCCAGTCAAATCTCTCCAGACTGTTGTGATGAAACTGATGATGATGACCTCATTGCAATGATTGCTAAGACGTTTAACCGTTTCAAAGCAAGAGCAAATAGGCCATCTGGACAATTTGCATCCAGTTCTTCAACTGATAAGACCAATTTGACATGCTTTAAGTGTGGCAAAAAGGGTCATTTCATGAAAGATTGCAGGTCCAGCCAGTTTGTATCCAAGCCTGGTCCATTCTCTTCAAATAATAAGCCTGATGATAGTTATAAACTGAAATATAAAAAGCTTAAGGCCCAGATTGCTCTCATGGCACAACAAATTGAAAACAATAATAAGTGCATGATTGCAACAACTGAAGAGAAGTGGGTTCCTTCTGATGAATCATCTGCTGATGAAGAAGAAGAAAGAGATTGCTGTTACATGGCTCTGGCAGACGATGAGCACCTGGTGAAGGAATATGTCACATCTGGACGATGGGTGGACATTGTTATTAAGAAGGTTAGTGATTATGATTGTGCAACTGACTAAGAATTAAAACTGGACATAGCTGAAGCTCTTAATTCTGATTTGATATTTGTAGAAACTTTTAGATCTGATTGTGTAAATGATCTAGAAACAGATTCTTCTGAAATAACTGCTTTAAAATCAAAATTGAAAGAACTTACTGGCATTTCAAGCCCAGGTTCTGGTAACTGAACAATTGATTCAAGAAAAACAAGATCTTGAAGTCATTTTAGAGAAAGAAAAACTGGTAATTAAATCATGGCTAGAAACCAAAAAGCCATATGATGCTGGAGTAAATCAATTTCCTGCTCAAAAACGTGCATATTTAGATGGAAATACTCATGTAGCATCATTAATACCAGTAATCGATCGATTACCAGATGGGTTCAGGCCCACCATTGTTTATGATGAGCCTGTAACTCCCAAGGCCAATATTTTCCCAGTTCAATCCCCAGAGGTTAAGACTGGAGCATTCCAGATGACTGCTCCAGTTAAAGAGGTCTATCGGAATAAACCTTTGCCTCAGACCAATCCCCTACCTAAGCCTAGAACTGGAAACGCTAAGGTATCATCTGAAGAAAATATTTTGTCCAGGTTAGAGAGCCAGATTCAACACTGACTCGTCAATCTCAAAGTTTTAATGCAAGATTAAACTTTATTGAGGGTACTTCATCTGGCCCTAGACAAAATACAAAACCTTTTGCAAAGAAAGTTAAATCTATTTCTCCAGTTGAGAAAAAGAAAAAGGTTTCAAAACTATCAACCCAGTGGTCTTTTCAACTAAGGCCACTGTTGAAGAAAGTGATCTAAACCAGATTTCCCTAGGGACCTATAAGGGAGGGTCCAGTGAACTCATCAGTCGATGGGTTCCCAAATCTAACTGATAATATCTGGTGTATGTGCAGGGCGATCGAAAGAAAGATATCTGGTATCTTGACAGTGCTGCTGGCAGGACGATAACCGGATGTAAGACCCTGCTGGAGAAGTTCACCATTTCTGATGGACCCTCCATTACTTTTGGAAATGATGGTTGTGGAAAGACTGAGGGATACGGTGTTCTGAATAATGGACAAGTCAAGTTCAGACGTGTTGCATTTGTGAATGGTTTGAAATATAACCTGATCAGTGTAAGTCAACTGTGTGATGATGGCTATCAAGTTCTATTCAATATTGCTCAGGGTATTGTATTCAACAAGGACTGGAAGGTAGTGTTGATTGCTCCCAGAAAAGGGAATGTGTACGTGATGGATATGGAAAGCTCTCCTTCAGAGCAGTGTTTCTATACTCAAGCTGATCAAGACACAAACTGGTTATGGCATAAAAGGTTATCCCATTTAAATTTCAAGAATATTAATAAGTTATCCAGAAAACAACTTGCAGATGGGATACCTTCAGTTTCCTTCAAAAAGGAAAGGCCATGTCCAGGATGTGAGATGGGTAAGCAGAAACGTACCAGTTTCAAGACCAGACAGAATTTCAGCATATCTGAACCTCTTCATATGCTTCATATGGACCTCTTTGGTCCAGTGAATGTTCAGACTCGTGCTGGTAAAAGATACACCCTGGTGATCGTAGATGAATTCTCCAGATATTGTTGGGTGATCTTTCTGAGGTCTAAAAGTGAAGCTGCTGCTGAAATCATCAGTCTTATCAAGCAAATTGAGCTCAAGTACAGTCGAAAGGTGTGTCAGTTAAGAAGTGACAATGGAACAGAATTCCAGAATTCAACTCTGGAGTCATTCTGTACTGACACTGGCATCTCCCAGAACTTCTCTTCAGCCCGCTCTCCAGAACAGAATGGAGTGGTGGAAAGGAAGAATCGAACGCTGATAGAAGCTGCCAGGAGTATGCTTGCTGAATCTGGTCTGTCTACCAGTTTTTGGGCTGAAGCAATTGCTACTGCTTGCCACACCCAGAACCGGTCAGTGTATGTGAAGCGACACAAAAAGACAGCCTATGAAGTCTTAAGAAATAGAAAACCAAATATTGGTTATTTTCACGTTTTTGGATTTCCAGTTTACATCCTGAACGACTCCAGTCAGTTAGGCAAATTTGATGCCAAAGCTAATGAAGGGTATTTCTTAGGCTATTCAGCCATTCACAAGGCCTTCAGAGTCTACAACAAGAGACTGGAGAAGGTCCATGAGTCAATTCATGTCACATTTGATGAATCAAATGCTGCAATCAACAAGAAGCCAGCCTTTGACACTCCCCCAGTAACTCCAATTGTCTTTTGTGAATCTGATCCTATAAACGACAATAAAGAAGATTCAGAAGACACAGTTTCCAGTCATCCTGATCTGGAACCTGTTCAGAAAAAGAAACTCTCCAGTAGTACTCCATTTTATCCCTCTATTATTTTCAAACTACCCTCTGAAATTAATATTGGATCAGATGTTCGTACTGCTCCCCCAGTATTAGTGTCAGTTGAGAATATACCAGAAATGTCTTCTTATGAAGAATTCCAAACTGAACCAGTACTTTAAGAAATGCCTTCAAATGAAGAATTTCATGATGTAAATCGTGATTTAAATGACTCAGATGAAGATACTGAAGTAGTCTGGCAAGATCCTCCTCCAGAAGCAACTCCAGAGGAGACTCAACTGAATTCTTGCACTGATATTGTTGTCAGTAACAATCCTGGTCAGTACTCCAGATGGACAAAAGCTCATCCTATTGATCAGATCATAGGTGACTCCAGTAGAGGAGTTCGGACCAGAAGAGCCTCCAGTAATCAATGCTTATATGTTAGTTTTCTATCTTTGATGGAACCAAAGAAGATTGACGAGGCTATGGAAGATCCAAGCTGGGTGACTGCTATGCAAGAAGAGCTTCACCAGTTTGAAAGGAACAAGGTCTGGTATCTGGTTCCTTTTCCAGTTGGAAAGAAAGAACCAATTGGAACAAGATGGGTCTTCAGGAACAAAGTAGATGAAGATGGCCACGTAATCAGAAACAAGGCCAGACTGGTAGCACAAGGCTACTGCCAGTCAGATGTCGACTTTGATGAATCATTTGCTCCAGTGGCTAGACTTCAAGCGATCAGAATATTCTTAGCATTCGCTGTTTATCATCAGTTCAAGGTCTACCAGATGGATGTAAAGAGTGCTTTCTTGAATGGAAAGCTTGAAGAAGAAGTTTATGTCAGACAACCACCGGGTTTCGTTGATGAAAAGCATCCACATTGGGTATATCGTCTAGACAAAGCGCTATATGGCCTCAGACAAGCCCCACGTGCCTGGTATGACACTCTGACTAAACATTTGTTGAAAAATGGTTTCAAAAGAGGTGCAATTGACAATACCTTATTTATTCTTCATGCAAAAGGTAATCTGTTAATGGTACAAATTTATGTTGATGATATTATTTTTGGGTCTACTGATGAAAACATGTGCAAGAAATTTTCAAAAATAATGTCAACTGAATATGAGATGAGTTTGATGGGTGAATTAACATATTTTCTTGGACTCCAGATTAAACAAAACAAAGATGACATCTTTATTAATCAGGAAAAATATGTTAGAGATCTTTTAAAGAAATTTGATATGAACTCTTCACCATCTAAACCAACTCCAATTTCTGCACCACTGACACTGGACTCCGATCCAGATGGAAAACTAGTGAACACCACTGTCTATAGAGGCATGGTTGGTTCACTGATGTATTTAACTGCCAGTAGACCAGATATTATGTTTTCAACCTGTTTATGTGCCATATATCAGTCTAATCCAAAGGAATCTCATATGCTTGCTGTAAAGCGCATACTGAAGTACCTTAAAGGTGTCCCAGTCTAGGTCTTTGGTATCCCAAAGGCTCAGGCATGGATCTAATGGGTTATTCAGATTCAGATCATGCAGGTTGTAAGATAGACAGGAAATCCACTACTGGTGGATGTCATTTCCTTGGTGGCAAACTGGTCAGCTGGACCAGTAAAAAGCAAACTTCAGTTTCATTGTCCACTGCTGAAGCTGAATACGTGTCTGCATCCAGTTGTTGTGCTCAGATACTCTGGATGAAGAACCAGTTGCTTGATTATGGTATTAAATATTCAAAGACCTCAATCTTTTGTGATAATACCAGTGCCATTGCTATCTCAAACAATCCAGTTATGCACTCCAGAACGAAGCACATTGATCTCAGGTATCACTTCATTCGTGATCATATTATGAAAAACAACATTGAACTCCATTTTATTCCTACTGACAAACAACTCGCTGACATTTTTACCAAACCTCTGGATGTCAAAACTTTTGAATATCTTGTTGGTGAGTTGGGAATGTTAAACCCTTAAATCTGGTGACTGCTCAAATATTGAACGCCTTTGTGTACTATCTTTGCATTATTAGATTTCTGGAACAACATTCCAGGGAAAGACTTGAAAGATATTCTTTCTTAAAAATGTTTTAAGTTCAGGGGGAATTTATTTTCTCACTGGACAAACTCTTTAGAAAATATTACTGGTGCTTTGTAAATGTGCCCCTCTCACTGGTAACTGGACAGGTTGAAGTGCGTGTTTGAGGTGACTAATGTCTCCTTGTAAATGTGTCCCTCTCATTTGTCTGTATTAGTTGACGTGCACGTTTGAGGTTACCAGTCTTTCAAAAATGGTTTTCACTGGTACTTTACTGGAGTGTCCCTCCAGTGTACCATCAGTACATGTTCACTGGACTAATCCACCAGTGATACTGGAGTGTCCAGTCAACCTCCAGATGCACTGAAATATGTCATAATATTTTCTAAATACTTGGTCATCGTGCGTGCCACGTAAGCAAATCTTTTTGGAGATATTTTAATCCTACGTGGCATGTAAATTTTTCAACGTAATGATGGTATTTTTACCTTGGGAAGGTAAAAAGAGCAACTTGTTAATGTTTGTGGGCTGTAAACCGTCACACATTTATGTGTGATGTGATGTAATTAATGCGGATCTCAGAACCTCGATCAAAATTATATTTGATAATTTCAAATAAACCGTTTGAGTTCCACATTCTCTCTCTCCTCTATATACCCACTTTCAATTTCATTTGCATTTACTTCGAACATATTTACTCCCAAATCTTTCAAATTCCTTCATTTACTTCTTCATTCAATTTTCAATCATATTTATCTCTCTTATTTACTCCATTTCCATTCAATTCCTTCATCAAATCTTCATCATAACCTATATATATTCAATTTCATCTTCATCTATTCTTTATAAATGGTACCTAGACAGTCAAGATCGCCTAAAAATCTGCTTGCCACTGAATATAATCCTTCTGAAAATGTTGACAGGGCACCTCATATCACTCTTGAGGCAAATACCATAAGAATAAACATGAACAACTGGATGGCCAGACTTTCTCTTTCCAGTGTTCATGATGCTCAATCTGTTATTGGGAGATTAAACACATTTTTTCTCTCTTGCCCATTATATGGTGCGTTGACACTAAATCCAGGAAGGATGTACCACGATTACCTTTGTGAATTCTGGTACACTTCAAAATATGATGATGAAACTTCATCTATCAATTATACTCTCAAGGGAGGTACCAGATCCCTTGGTTTCACTGCTAGTCTTTTCAGGTCTGTTCTACAGTTAAACTATTTTGACCAGAATGAGTTGCCAATCGAACTTCCCTCTGGTATAAATACAAGGGAAGTGTGCAGACTAATGGGGCACACGGATATCATGGATGAGCATGGCCAGCTATCCAGGAAAGGAACTATCTACATGAGCAAGTTGTCAGACTCATGGAGATACTTTTTCACCCACATTGTTGAATGTCTGGGAGGCAATTCTGGAGGGTTAGACCAGATAAATCAAATCCATCTCCAGATTGCCTACTGCTTATGGTTTGGGCATAGAGTGGACTTTGCTCAGATTCTTTTTGATGACCTGGTTGAGCGCCTTAGAGTGAAAGGAAGAAAACCATTTGTTCCTTATATTCGTTTCCTTTCACTAATGTTTAAGAATGCTCTTGGAGACCAGTATGATTTTGATACTACTCACTTTTCTATGAGTGAGTATATGAGGGATCTGGTCAACCTCAGATCTCCACTAGATGAGGTAGATATTCCTCAGTCCATGCTTTCCTTCCAGAGAGAAGAAGCTGGGATGGCTCCAGATAGAGGTCAAGCTGTTGAAGGACCATCTGGTGACCAAGATGTACAGATAATAGAAGCTGTACAACCCATCAGACAAGTTGCTCCTGAAGGTCAAGTACCAGAAGTTGTTGAACCTTCCAGACGACCTAGAACTAACAGGCGTCTGATGAGAGCTGGACTTCAGGTGAATCCTGAAAGACATCCTGGTGATGTTATGAATCTGGATGGGTCACCAATTTTTGAACAAGAGAACGTACAAGAGGTTGTTGAGCAGGTTGTTGAGGAAGTTGAACAAGATGTTCAGACTGATGAACATGTATCTGGTGAGCAAGAGGCTCCAATAGACTTGAATGTAGAGGCTGGTGAACAGGTTAATGTAGAGACTGGTGAACAGCCTGGTGAACAGACAGTTGGGATGGCTCCAGAATGGGATGATGTAGATTCCTCAATGTCTGAAGGCTTTGATGTAAACATGAATTTCTTGGGTGATGAAGAAGAAAATATTGACACATCTGCTATTGCTTCAGTCACCCAACCAATTACATCTTCTGAAATGCCACCACCACCACCACCTTCAATTCCTAGAGATACACAATACTTCACTCCTGCAACCACTCAACCTTCACAATCTCAACCTCCACCTCGTGCGCCAGAGTCACCAGTTAAAACATCTGAAGCTGCAAATGAAGAGGACTGGGCACAAGTTCCTCTTATGACCAGATTGCCTTCAAATCTTGAACCTCCTAGTGGTCTCTCCACTTCATCTTCTACCGAGGTCCAAGGCCTTTTAAGTAAGGTGGCGGACCTGGAGAGATCACTCCAGACTTCATCTCAGGTTATTTCAGACTTCAAATCCTTATTATCAAATAACCTTGCATCTGAGATGAATCTGTTTGCTGGGAATGAAAAGCTTGTGTTTGAGAAGCTTGATGAACTGGTACTGGCCACAAACAACAATACTGAAAATTTTAAAGTGTCAGTCCAGGGTTTAGAGACAAGGTTGGTTAGTTCTGTTCAGACTGCAGTCACTGGTGAACTGGCAGGTCTGAAAGAAGAAGTTCAGAAGTTGGTTTCCAGGGTCAGTTCTCTGGAGACTAGATCCACACTTGACCAGGATGCAGTGGTCAGTACAATAAGTGATGAATGCACAAAGAAGTTCAGAATCAGTATACTGAAAGAATTATCTGAAGAGATTTCTGAGACTGTTCTTCGTACCATTCAAGATGGGGTATTACCCCAAGTAGAGAAGTTACTGGAAGAAAAGTTTCCAAAACACTTGCCTAAAGCAGTTGCAAATGTTCAAAAGGAAGTGCAGGCATTTAAGAAAGTTATGACTGAAACAACTCCAGTGGCAGGTATAACATTTGGTGCACTGGACAGACATATGCTGGAACAGTTATGGAATGATCTCAAGTCAAGGACTGGTGATCATTCCAAGGGGGAAAAGTCGTCTGGTGACCAAACACTGAAGCACTTGGCACAAAGAGCATATGGCACTGAAGCCGGGCTGTCTGAAGAAGCTGCTGGTACTGAAGCCAGTGAGCCCCAGTTTGAGTCCTTCCCAGATATACCAACAACTCTGAAGTCAGTTAAGGGAAAACAACAAATGGTATCTGGTGAAGAAGAAGAGTAAACTGCTGAATATGCTGATGATGAAACATCCAAGAAGCTTGAACAAGAGTGCATTATGATTGAAATCTTCAAAAGAAACCAAAAAGATGAACTGCTGGCCCATCAAAGGGAGATGGCATCAATGGGGACTCTGGACTCTTACAATGCTGGAAGGTTAGGCATAAATGTTGATATATATAAAAAGATGAAGGATGACCCCAAAGTTCATCAATGCCTAAATGCATTAGATGATGTTCATGTACGCTCATTTTACGCCGAAGAAGAACAGGTCTATGATTCTATAATTTATGGCGTGAGTGTATCAGAACTCATCAGACAAAGGAAGGATGAACTGGTAAGCCTCCAGAAAAAGATCAGAAAGAACGCTGGTGCTCTGGAGATAGAGTACCAAAACTGACTGCCAAGCAAATCAAAGCGCTCAAAGATGCTGATGTAAGCAAATTCATTCCCCTGGACACTTCTCGAAAAATTAATCGTCAACAACTCCAATCTGCTGTAGAGCAAAAGTGAATGTCCAAGGAAACTGAAGCACTGATCCAGCACGCCAAAGTGAAAGACAAGTACAATGAGATGTTAAATTTCAGGGCTGATGCCAGAAGGATCACTGGTGTTGAGATCAAATTGGCTGAAAATAATGAAGGCATGTCCAAGTTTGAAGTAAAGTTGACCAGGGAGGGTAACTTTACTGATGAAAGGAAAAGTACTTCAGTCCAAGCATTTGGATGGAGTGAACTGAAAGAATTATCTGAAGAGATTTCTGAGACTGTTCTTCGTACCATTCAAGATGGGGTATTACCCCAAGTAGAGAAGTTACTGGAAGAAAAGTTTCCAAAACACTTGCCTAAAGCAGTTGCAAATGTTCAAAAGGAAGTGCAGGCACTTAAGAAAGTTATGACTGAAACAACTCCAGTGGCAGGTATAACATTTGGTGCACTGGACAGACATATGCTGGAACAGTTATGGAATGATCTCAAGTCAAGGACTGGTGATCATTCCAAGGGGGAAAAGTCGTCTGGTGACCAAACACTGAAGCACTTGGCACAAAGAGCATATGGCACTGAAGCCGGGCTGTCTGAAGAAGCTGCTGGTACTGAAGCCAGTGAGCCCCAGTTTGAGTCCTTCCCAGATATACCAACAACTCTGAAGTCAGTTAAGGGAAAACAACAAATGGTATCTGGTGAAGAAGAAGAGTAAACTGCTGAATATGCTGATGATGAAACATCCAAGAAGCTTGAACAAGAGTGCATTATGATTGAAATCTTCAAAAGAAACCAAAAAGATGAACTGCTGGCCCATCAAAGGGAGATGGCATCAATGGGGACTCTGGACTCTTACAATGCTGGAAGGTTAGGCATAAATGTTGATATATATAAAAAGATGAAGGATGACCCCAAAGTTCATCAATGCCTAAATGCATTAGATGATGTTCATGTACGCTCATTTTACGCCGAAGAAGAACAGGTCTATGATTCTATAATTTATGGCGTGAGTGTATCAGAACTCATCAGACAAAGGAAGGATGAACTGGTAAGCCTCCAGAAAAAGATCAGAAAGAACGCTGGTGCTCTGGAGATAGAGTACCAAAACTGACTGCCAAGCAAATCAAAGCGCTCAAAGATGCTGATGTAAGCAAATTCATTCCCCTGGACACTTCTCGAAAAATTAATCGTCAACAACTCCAATCTGCTGTAGAGCAAAAGTGAATGTCCAAGGAAACTGAAGCACTGATCCAGCACGCCAAAGTGAAAGACAAGTACAATGAGATGTTAAATTTCAGGGCTGATGCCAGAAGGATCACTGGTGTTGAGATCAAATTGGCTGAAAATAATGAAGGCATGTCCAAGTTTGAAGTAAAGTTGACCAGGGAGGGTAACTTTACTGATGAAAGGAAAAGTACTTCAGTCCAAGCATTTGGATGGAGTGAACTGAAAGAAATCGCTTTAACGTTCAGGGGGAAGACAGATGTGTCGACTGATGTTAAAGCATTTCTGAAAAGAGTTGAAAGGGTATGGAGAAGAAAGCAACGAATGGAAGTTGCATTGGGCATAAAATCGCTAGAATCAATACCATCTTCTCCATCACCAAAGAGAAAGGCTACTGAAGATGCTCCAGGACAGACATCAAAAAGAAGGGCCTGACTCTTATCATTTACTTGTTGTAAATTATTGTTTTATGAAAATTGTAAACTATTTATCAGTTGATGTATGTAATAATAGTTGCAATTTTTGATTCATATAAGTAAATGATCAGATTTAGTCTAAGTTAGAACTTAAATGATGAAACTGAAAACACTCATGATCTATAAAGTGTTTTCCAGTAACTTAGATTTTTTAGACAAATCAAACTTGTGTTTTTCAAGCATACAAAATTGTATAGATTCAAGCTTGAAAACACTTGCATTATTTCTAAACAAATAGGGGGAATTTGTTAGGTCCAGATTTACTGGACTCGCTCCAGACTCGACTACTGGAGCCTTACTGAAGATCTGTCCAGAAACGTGTTCTACTGGACCTACTCCAGACTTGGAATCTGGAGTCCCTCTGAAGATTTGTCCAGAAATAATGGAAGACCAGTGAGAAAATACTTGTATAGGAAATCTGGAGTTTTCTCCAGATTAGCTCACTGGACTTCACCCCAGTCCAGATCAACTCTTCTGAAGACGTTCTCACTGAAGTCAAAGACTGAAGTCAGAATAAAGAAGACTTACAAATGGCGAAGTCCACTGGAAGTCTTACCAGATCTGTACACTGGAGGATTGTCAGTGTTCTAGACCTTACACGTCTGAACACTGATATCGAGGATTGACTTTTGCCTTTACACACTTTCCAAAGAACAATCCACTTGTTCTTTACCAAAGTTTATGCGTGTAAAGGTGGTTGGATAAAAGGATACAAAGTCATTGATGTGACTTTATCCTTATTCCTTATCCAATGCAATGTTTTTTCAAGCATACAAAATTGTATAGATTCAAGCTTGAAAACACTTGCATTATTTCTAAACAAATAGGGGGAATTTGTTAGGTCCAGATTTACTGGACTCGCTCCAGACTCGACTACTGGAGCCTTACTGAAGATCTGTCCAGAAACGTGTTCTACTGGACCTACTCCAGACTTGGAATCTGGAGTCCCTCTGAAGATTTGTCCAGAAATAATGGAAGACCAGTGAGAAAATACTTGTATAGGAAATCTGGAGTTTTCTCCAGATTAGCTCACTGGACTTCACCCCAGTCCAGATCAACTCTTCTGAAGACGTTCTCACTGAAGTCAAAGACTGAAGTCAGAATAAAGAAGACTTACAAATGGCGAAGTCCACTGGAAGTCTTACCAGATCTGTACACTGGAGGATTGTCAGTGTTCTAGACCTTACACGTCTGAACACTGATATCGAGGATTGACTTTTGCCTTTACACACTTTCCAAAGAACAATCCACTTGTTCTTTACCAAAGTTTATGCGTGTAAAGGTGGTTGGATAAAAGGATACAAAGTCATTTCCTTGACATAAATACTTTTAAGCATACATTTTGCATTAAAGTGAATTTTTCCAAATACTCTCGATCTTAAACTGAGATACTTCACAACTTTAAGTATCTCGATCCAAAAGAGTTATTTGACAAATATAGATCATTTGTAATTCATAGGTTGTTAGGATACATACTTATTTGTATTATCTTGATTCCACACAACCTTGTATTTTATTTAACATCATAAATAAAATACACCATTGAAAAATACATAATGTTCCACTTTACTTGTTTATTGCTTTAAGTCTTGTATTACTTTGTTTATATATTCTTGCATTTATTTACAAGTAATACTAGTCCATTCTAGTGATTATTAGACTTGTTGTATTTTACACTTTCCTGGTTAACCATCGTATTTAAGGGACTCACACTGAATGAGTTGGTCACTGGCTGCAACAATCTGGCCACTTCTCTGAAAGAAGCCTTTGACCTTACTCAGACCAAAGTCACAACCTCAATCTCCAATTTGCTGGGTAACACTGTTAGGAGCTCTGAAGTTGATTTAAGGGAGATTGAAAAGCAGGTTAAGAGTTAGTTGAAAAACATGGGTTGAATGTGACTGAGCTTGGGCAGCAGTTGATGGTTTCAGTTGGTCAGCAAATTGATGATACGCTAGGTGAAAGAGAAACACAGTTGATTGAAAAGGTGATAGCTGAGATCACCAAGCTGGCCACTCCTCAGGTTGATCTGGCCCCACTCACTAATGAGATCAACCAGTTTAGGGGCAGCATTGATAATCTAAACACCCAGGTATCAATTCACTCTCAGTCTATTGACAAACTGACAACTGAAGTAGAAAATTTGAGGAAAAAGGATGAAGAGGTTAAGGATAAGGTGGTTTCTGGTCTGGACGAAGATTCCAAGACTTTGAATGAACTGAAGACTGGTCAGCAACAAGTTGCTGCATATGTTCTGACCCATTCTAAAGAGACCAACCATCTGTGGAGGTCTTTCAGGATGATGTGCGGAATATTTAAAGAATGCAAGGACATACAATCATGGTAGCCTCTTGACCGGTTGCCATCTCACCCTTCTGAATGGGAAGTTATAAGGGCAGGTCTAGATGCTGCCAAGGGGGAAAAAAGTATAGTCCTTGCACCAGTTGCACCTGGAAGTGCTCCATCTGGGAGTCAATCTGGTAGAGAAATGATTGTGGCTGCCAGTACTGAAACTGGTGAGCAAAGGGTTGAAGGTGATGAAGATGTAATTGATAGGGGGAATGTGGATAAGGGTAAAGGATTAGCATCTGATGAAGCCCAGCCGGCCACTGATGCACCACTGTTGGAAATTGGCAATGTTGATTTACTTCCTCCAGTCTCAGAAAGCGATAGCAAACGTTTGGCAAGGCTTGGAGATCAAATTAAAGAAAGAAAGAAAATGAAACAAGCAAACCAAGCTGAAGCCAGAAAACATCTTGTAACACCCGTTTCGTAAAAATATGGATTTCCAAAAATTTTCGCCTAACGGCGTCAATAAAGCGGAAACAGTTTATTAAAAACCTCAACTAAAGAAAACAGTTGAGAAACATAAGTGGTGTTACTAATAGCATCAAATCAGTAATAAAAGAAATCCATAAGATTGCCCAACATAAAGCAACCATAACATAGTCATTACAATAGTTCCATAAAGGAAATCATTAACATTAAGTCTATGCGAAGTTATTGGGTAAACTAAAGCCATCTTGGTCATCTACCCATCTCTCGCCAAAGCTTCACACGACATCTCACTGCTTAACCTGAGGGGTGTCAACACATAAGAAGAAACAAGTGTTAGCTATAAAGCTAAGTAAGATAACACCAGGTTTAAGCAAAACATTTCATCCATTGCACGTCACTTTAAAACATTTCGTCATTTGATTTAGGCATTTATATCACCACATAACGTATCCATATCACATATAAGCATAGAGTCCATGACCCTAAGTGTGCCTAATCAATTTCGTCATTTCCTCTCATCTCATTAGGTTGTGACTAGGTCACCGTTAAGTTGTAACCGAAGTTACCGTTAAGGAAAGACAATGTCGATCCATGAGTAGCACGTTATGTTCATAACATTAGGTGGGTCATCAGGCCACCCGAACTACTCGCCACATATGACTGGTTGCAAGGAGCCACCCGAGCAACCATTTTAACGTACCCTCCCACATACGGGCACTACGTACTCTCCCACATGCGAGCATGACGTACTCTCCCACATACGAGCACGGTTTATACGTACCTATTACCACCGTCAGGCACGGGTTATGCATAACTCTTAACGTCTAATTAGCTCGAGCATTTACCATGTTTAGTTTAGGTTTCCACATTAATCCTAAACTAATCCACATCTATCATCTTTTCACGTTAGGGCCCTTAAAACGTGCACGTGTCATGGCAACCTAAAAAGGTCTAGTGTTCTAGATGAACAAGCCACATATACATGCACATATCATCATTACATCATATCATTAACCACCGTTCATCATAACATATCATATCGTTAAACATATCATCACATATCATATCATAAACGTATTTACGGGGAAGCATTTTAGGCATAGGCATCGTCATCTTTAATCCCCGAATACCTCCCATATCAACCCAACCACAATATAGGTTATACATTACCGTTTTGGAGGTTATAGTTTATGAAACCATTTTTGTTGCACCCTCAGCGTGACAAAAGTAGTGTATCTTACCTCGTAGTAGTGTACGCGAGCAAACAGAGAGCTAATAGTGCTTAATAGTAATCCCCGACACCTATCGTACATTAACATATGAAATATAAGTCATTTGGGACCTTAAAACGACTCTCGTATGACCTTAGGACTGACTACGTAAAAGTCCAGATTACACCTTACGAAGTTAGGCCTTAACTTCGTTTACTCTGTTCTTACGAACTTGAGTATTAACTTCGTTACTTTACAACTTACGAATTTAGACCATAACTTCGTTTGGCTTCATTTTACGAAAATAGATTACGAACTTAATATTCGTTGGGTTTACTTCACGAAAAAATGGCTTAAACGAAGATAGTTTTTAACTCACGAATTTAACAAAACTCCTTCTTACGAACTTGGCCAACGAAAATAGCATTAGAACAAACTTAACATAACTTACGAAGATAGTCATAAAACGTAGATTAACTTCGTTCGAACACTGGTTCGACTGTTTTTCAAAAACGACTAAGTTCTTTGATTTTTCAACCTTGGATTCATCTAGGCTTTTCCCAAAACATGATTTTGACACAATTAAACACATTTTGATCATCCGGATCGATTACAAACTCGTTTGACACCATTTTGTACGTTAACTCACCAAAACGCTTCTTTAACCTTAATCCTTTGACAAAACCTTTTGAAATCAGTTTTTGACTCACAATAAAACAACCCTAAATCTGAAAATATGATCAACAAACCGATCATTACCTGTAATTAACAATGGCCGATCGAAATCAAGCCCAAAAGACACCAACAATCTACGTAAAACTTGAAGAGATGCTTTAGAATTTCAAGAAGGATTGAAAGGTTGTTTAGGTTTGTTCTTTGAAGTGATTATGGCTGCTAAAGGAAGGAGATTAGGCTAATCCTAGCCCTAATCCCGTTTTCAACTTTCACTTTTGTCAAATTTAGTCCCTGGACTTCATATTAGCTTTATTACACCTTTAAACACCTAATGGGGATATACATAACACATGGAAGCACTTTCGCACACTACATAGACCTTTTACACATCATTAAGTCTACTTTATTGTCACTCATTAAAGATAATTAAATCTCACATATAGGGCACATAAACACATATTTTCCACATAAACATATCACGGACTTAGAATTTGACCTAACGACGTTAGTCAACATATACGTTTAAGTTTTGGGATGTTACACATCTGGCCAAGATAAAATTGCTTGATATTAGTGATGCTCACTTGTTGGGAATCACTAAGGAGGAATATGCAAGAGTGAAAGATGATGTCAGGATAGTGGGCATGTTGAAAGAAATGCTTGATATTGAATTAGATAGACACTATCCTGATGATGAAGCTGAGCATGATGCCAGAAATTTGAATATATCAGTGGAGAAGGCAAAAGAAAATAGGGCCAGTGGGATTTTGAAAAGAATTGAAAATGTGAAGAAGGTTGTGAAAAGGGTCTTGAATCCACCAAGAAGGAACCCTCAACCAAGAAAACCACTGCATAGAGATGCTGATCTTAGTACCTTCCTTGAACCAACTGGCGAAATCTCAAATGATGACATCAAGGTTGCTGTGCAGGCTGCTGGAGCTGGGACTATTAAAATCTCGAATGAATCTGAAGCTATAAGCTATTATTCCCAGATCATGGCAACCAAAAGGCACAGTGGGGCAATCAATGGTGTTTTTGTAACAATTAAGCCAGGCACCAAGTACTTTCATGTTGAAGTCAGTTATGCTAGAGGGCCACTAGTTAAAACTGACAATCTTGATGTGATGCAATTTGGGTTCTCGGAATGGGTGGAAATGGTAAACTTTTTGGAAGCAAAGGCACAAAAGAATAGGTTTGAGAAAGCATGGGTCAACTTCTTAAAGGGCAAGATTCAACACAAAGAGAATCTGGAGCTGAAGTTGAACATTGACCCTGAAGACTCTCGTCCTATCTCTTCAGTGTCAAAGAGAAGGAGAACTGGCGAAGGGCCATCTGATTAAGTTCTCTCTTCAGTTTATCTGCTTGTAATTTTATTTACATTCTGTAACTTATGTAAATTTCATTTCCTTGTATAAATGAAGTTACCAGTTTGTAACCACAAGATAGATAATAGATTAAATCTAACAAACTCAAAAGAAAAACCCAAGGCATTTGTTGATCTATAAAAATGCCTTGGAAAACTTAGATAGATTTAATCGAACAAGTCTTCCAGTTCATACTTGTATAGATACAAGAACTGAAAAAGACTTGGCTAATATTTCATGACAAATAGGGGGAATTTGTTAGGACCAGTTTCGCTGAAACTGGACAGTCTCCAGTTTCACCTGGAGACTAAGAAGATTTGTCCAGAAATATATTGAAGTCCAGTTGCAGCGTACAGTTAACGCAACTGAAGACTTCCTCCAGTTGAGAACTGACCATTTGAAGAATCATTCCAGTTGAAGTCAAAGACAACAAGTGGAAGATAGAGAATGACAATGGCAGCGAGGCCCAGTTGACATTCTACTCTGTTACAAATTGGAGACCATCAGTGGAAAGCTCTTACAAAGCTTTACACTGATTACAAGGTGATGTGACCAATTTATATATATCGCCCACATCATTTATGGCCTGTTTCGTATGTATTTTGAGTCAATTTTGTATGCAGCTGGCGCGTTTATGGTATTTGTTAGTGCTTTCAGGTTCTTAGCAGGTTGCGCATCCATTTGGTGCACTTTATGACCAATTTAGGCCAAGATGTTTATCCTAGTGTTCGAGAGCTGTTAACGAGAAAGAAGTTTGAGCGGGTTAGTGTCAATGCGCCGCAGTGGGAAGAATGCAATGCCCACTGCGCCGCAGTGGGAAGAATGCAATGCCCACTGCGCCGCAGTCACTGGTGAAATGGTTACAAGTTTTCCAGATGAATTATACTGCGCCGCAGTGGGAAGAACGAAGCCCCACTGCGCCACAGTCATTGGGTGAAGAAGCCACAAGCTTTCCAGGGGATCTACACTGCGCCGCAGTGGGAAGAACGAAGCCCCACTGCGCCGCAGTCATTGGGTGAAGAAGCCACAAGCTTTCCAGGGGATCTACACTGCGCCGCAGTGGGAGGAATGAGACCCCACTGCGCCGCAGTCAAAGGTCGTGAAAAAAACCCTAAATTCCAGAAATATTCCACTGCGCCGCAGTGGGAGTGCTCCAGCCTCACTGCGCCGCAGTGGGAGTGCTCCAGCCTCACTGCGCCGCAGTCAGCAGTACGGGAAACCTAATGCTTCAGCTTTTCAGCAGTTCAGAAGTGAGAGGTATATAAGCAAAAACATAAACCGTTTCTATGCATCCAAGTTTTCTTTCTAGGGGATGTTCCACACGAATTCCTTCAAGGGTTATCTCAAATTCCATCAATTGGATTCATTGAAGATTCAAGAACACCGTCTAGATCGTATCAACTGTTCCGTCTTTGCAATTTTAATTCAAACAATCATTGGTACAATATGTTCTCTTTCAATTTATTTTATGAATTTCAATTTAGCATGAGTGGCTAGAATTCTTAGTCATCCACTTTGATGAAACTTGATGAATGATATGATTGCATAATTTTAATTCAAGAGTTGATTCAATTATCGTTGTGTCGTGATATTTATCAATTAATTTCCTTGTGATTTATTCTATTGATGTTGATGGTTTATGTGTTCATCGTTAGTGGTACTAGGTGAATATATTTATCATTTCAATTCGATTGTCTTTGATCGTTTGTCACCGGTTCATGATATGACGGTGGATGTCAAGTCGTGTTAGGACCAGTTTCAGTAAAACTGGCCAGTCTCCAGTTGCACCTGGAGACCAAGAAGATTTGTCCAGAAATATATTGAAGTCCAGTTGCAACGTACAGTTAACGCAACTGAAGACTTCCTCCAATTGAGAACTGACCAGTTGAAGAATCATTCCAGTTGAAGTCGAAGACAACAAGTGGAAGATAGAGAATGACAATGGCAGCGAAGCCCAGTTGACATTCTAGTCAGTTACAAACTGGAGACCATCAGTGGAAAGCTCTTACAAAGCTTTACACTGATTACGAGGAATTGACTTTTATGCTTTATGTGCTATTACACGGATAATAAGATTTATCTATGTATAAAGTACAAAAAGGTACATAAAGCTGGTTGAGTAAAGTTGCTTTATACTGCAACTTTACACAGCATTTTAAGGAATTAAATGATATTCCTTAAATGTTCTCAACCATATTTGTACGGCCAAAGTTAACATCCCAATGTTAACTTTGCCTATATATACAAGTCATTGCACAACAAGAAAAAGACACTTTGCATAACATACTTTGCAAACCTGCAATATTCTTGGTGAACTTGTGCAATATTCTCTCAATCGTAAAAAGGAACATTTCACAACTTTAAGTGTTTCGATTGTTTAGAGAAATTCCAAGTGTAGATCAATTGTAGTTCATAGGTTGTTAGGATATTTACATACTTTGTATTATCTTGGTTCCGCAACAACCTTGTAATTTATTTAAAGTTAATAAATAAATTACACTTGAAAATTAAATATTGTCTCACCAATTAACTTTACAAGTATTTTATATTATTGCATTGTTCTTTACTTATTGTCACTTAAATAAGTAATCTATCTAGAACTTGGTATATACTCACTACAACTGGTCGTCTCCAGTTCAGTGCTTATATTGCAAAGTAACTCCACCATCGACATTGAGGTGTCTTCAGGTAGTACCATTTATTGAGTTGGGACTTACAAGTGGTATCAGAGCAGAAGGCTAAAATACTTGCCTAGATCTGCTTAGATGACTACTACTGAAGGTGGAGATGGTTCTGGTCAAGGTGAAAACCCTTTGAATACTAATACACCACCTGTTCAAAATGTTAATACAAACCCTCCTCCTCCTACTGCCCCAAACCATGTCCATGTACATTATTCTAACACTCATGTTCCAAAATTTGATGGAAATAGTGAGACCTTCGGTACATGGAAGGCCAGAATGCTTTTGCATTTTGGTAGGATAGAGAGATATATGCTGAAAATCCTGAAGGATGGACCGTATATACCCATGTCTCTTGGGGTAAGTCATCTTCTAGATCCAACTGGAAGATGAGGTTCCAGAGAAAAGCTCGAAGACCATTGGTCTGACGAGGATCGTAGACTTGTAGATCTGGACACCAGACTCAAGAACATGATCCTTGGAGCTGTCCCTGAAGATCTAATTCCAACACGTGTGTTGTTCCCTAGTGCCAAGTCAATGTGGGATGAATTAGTTATTCAGTTTGAAGGAGGTGATGACACCATTGTCACCAGAAAGGTTTCCCTGAACAAGAAGTATGAATTCTTCTTTGCTCTACCCAATGAAAGTCTAACTGGTACTTACACCAGGTTTTCTAGCCTCATTAATCAGTTGAGAGGCTTGGGTGTAGAGAAGGATAAGGAAATTCATCTTGAGAAGTTTTGTGATATTCTTCCTTCCAAATGGAAAGAGGTTCCAGAGAAAAGCTCGAAGACCATTGGTCTGACGAGGATCGTAGACTTGTAGATCTGGACACCAGACTCAAGAACATGATCCTTGGAGCTGTCCCTGAAGATCTAATTCCAACACGTGTGTTGTTCCCTAGTGCCAAGTCAATGTGGGATGAATTAGTTATTCAGTTTGAAGGAGGTGATGACACCATTGTCACCAGAAAGGTTTCCCTGAACAAGAAGTATGAATTCTTCTTTGCTCTACCCAATGAAAGTCTAACTGGTACTTACACCAGGTTTTCTAGCCTCATTAATCAGTTGAGAGGCTTGGGTGTAGAGAAGGATAAGGAAATTCATCTTGAGAAGTTTTGTGATATTCTTCCTTCCAAATGGGAAAATATGGTTCTTGTCTTAAGACAAGGTAAAACCCTGCACAGTCACACTCTTGCATCGCTCTATGGAGCCTTCAGATTCACTGAAGATAATAATGCAGCAAGACTGGTGGCTGAGCAGGATGCCATGAACCATGCCCAGAGTCCCAAGGTTGCTAGTGTAACTGAGCGACCTTGTGCTGCTTTAATGTCTGCTGAGAGTGTCCAGGCACACTCAATGAAAGAGATGTTAAACAGTTTCTTAAACTCTGGCCTGACCACTGAAATCAGTGATGGTTGCGATGAAACTGACGATGATGATCTGGTAGCCATGATCTAAAACCTTTAATAGGTTTAAGCATAAATCTAAAATATTTAGTGGCCCAAACAATGCTTCCAGCTCCAGCTCTCTGGATAAAACCAATCTTACTTGCTATAAATGCGGTAAGAAAGGTCACTTTATGAACAACCAAACTGGTCCCTCTGTCCCAAATTTCAATCGGCCTGATGATAGCTACAAAGCTAAATATAAGAAGCTTAAGGCCCAGATTGCCCTCCTGTCCATAGAAAAGGAAAAGGATCAGTGCTTAATGGCAAAAACTGAGGGAAAATGGGAGTACTCTGATGACTCATCAGCTAATGAAGAAGAGGAAAGGGACATGTGTTTCATGGCCTTGGAAGATCAACAGCATCATGTGGAAAAGGAAGATGTCATCACTGGAAGATGGGTGGACATCATTTTGAAAAAGGTTGATCCAGAACTGAAACTGGACCTTGCTGAATCATTAAGTGGTGATTTGGCTTTTGTGGAAACTGTTAGAGCAGATAGTGAAAGATATCTGGATACTATCTTAATTGAACTGAACAATGTTAAGCCACAACTAAATGATTTACAAAGTGTCCAGTTGGCTCTCAAGGAGTCAGTTTTTAAAATTGAGGCTTTAGAATTTGATAATCAAAAATTAGTTTCTGATCTTGAAAAAGAACAAATGATTATCAAGTCATGGGTAAACGCATTTGGAAAGAATTCTGATGCATTTTCTAGAACTATTGATGCCCAGAAAAATGCATGGAAATCTGGAGATCTTGAAATGGCAGCTCTCATACCAGATCTTCATGCATTGCCTCCAGCTCTCAGGGTTGAAACTCTTTATGATCAACCTGAGGCTGTCGAAACTGAACCCATTGAGACCACCCCCACTGAGGTTAAACCTGGAGCCAAACAGGCTAGTGCTCCAGTTAAAAAGGCCACTGGTAACAAGCCTTTACCCCAGAAATCTAAGGAGCCCAAGACTCAAAAGACTAAAACTCCAGCTGAACCAAGGTCTAAGGTTCAGCATCCTGATGAAAACAATATTTTGTTTAAACTGGAAAGTCAACTCCAACTTTTGTCTCGACAGGTTCAGAGTTGTACTGCCCAGATTAAAAATCTGGAAGGAGGTTCATCACCTCCAGTTGTAAAACAAAATATTAAACCCTCCTTCAAAACCAAACAAATGATTATCAAGTCATGGGTAAACGCATTTGGAAAGAATTCTGATGCATTTTCTAGAACTATTGATGCCCAGAAAAATGCATGGAAATCTGGAGATCTTGAAATGGCAGCTCTCATACCAGATCTTCATGCATTGCCTCCAGCTCTCAGGGTTGAAACTCTTTATGATCAACCTGAGGCTGTCGAAACTGAACCCATTGAGACCACCCCCACTGAGGTTAAACCTGGAGCCAAACAGGCTAGTGCTCCAGTTAAAAAGGCCACTGGTAACAAGCCTTTACCCCAGAAATCTAAGGAGCCCAAGACTCAAAAGACTAAAACTCCAGCTGAACCAAGGTCTAAGGTTCAGCATCCTGATGAAAACAATATTTTGTTTAAACTGGAAAGTCAACTCCAACTTTTGTCTCGACAGGTTCAGAGTTGTACTGCCCAGATTAAAAATCTGGAAGGAGGTTCATCACCTCCAGTTGTAAAACAAAATATTAAACCCCCTTCAAAACCAAAACAAATGAATGTTCCATCTGGAACTAAATCTGATATGAAAAAGGGGAGCAAGTATCAAATACCAATTGTTTTTACTTCTGCACCTGGATCTGGTGAAAAAGATCCAGATGTAGTCTTCAATTTACCTCTACAACAATCAACTGTGACTTCTGTAGAGAAGTCCAGTGAACCCATCAAGAAAAGATGGGTTCACAAAAATAACTGATGATTTTTGTGGGTGTGCAGGGCGATCGAAAGAAGAATATCTGGTATCTGGACAGCGCAGCTTGCCGGACTATGACCGGATGTAAGACCCTGCTTGAAGAGTTCACTGTCCAAGATGGACCGGCAGTGACGTTTGGTAATGATCAAAGTGGAAAGACTGAAGGATATGGTGTGCTCAATAACGGACAGGTCGAATTCAAAAGAGTTGCATTTGTGAATGGTTTGAAATACAACCTGATAAGTGTCAGCCAACTTTGTGATGATGGCTACAGAGTTTTGTTCGATATTGCTCAAGACACCATATTTAACAAGGATTGGAAAGTGGTGATGGTTGCACCAAGAAAAGGAAATGTGTACATCATGGATATGGAACCTGCTCCAAAAGAGTAATGCTTCTATACCAAGGCTGATGAGGACACCAACTGGCTGTAGCATAAAAGATTATCCCATCTTAATTTCAAAAATATTAACAAGTTGTCTCGCAAACAACTGGTTGATGGGATACCACAGATTTCTTTCAATAAAGAAAAGCCATGTCCAGGGTGTGAGATGGGCAAGCAGAAAAGGGCCAGTTTCAAAACTAGGCAAAACTTTAGCATCAATGAACCTCTTCACATGCTTCATATGGATCTCTTTGGTCCAGTGAATGTTCAAACTAGAGCTGGAAAGAAGTACACTCTAGTTGTGGTCGATGAATTCACCAGATACTGTTGGGTGGTATTCCTCAGATCCAAAAGTGATGCACCTGCTGAAATCATCTCTCTCATCAAAAGAATTGAACTCAAGTATACTCGAAAAGTTTGTCAGTTGCGAAGTGATAATGGTACTGAATTTCAAAATAAGGTACTTGAAACATTTTGCAATGACACTGGCATCTCTCAAAACTTCTCATCAGCACACTCTCCAGGGCAGAATGGAGTTGTGGAAAGAAAAAATCGCACTCTGATAGAAGCAGCCAGAAGTAAGCTATCTGAATCAGGTCTTCCCACCAGTTTCTGGGCTGAGGCAGTTGCAACTGCTTGTCACACCCAAACCCCGTCAGTCTACATCAACAGACATAAGAAGACTGCCTATGAAGTACTCAAGAATCGTAAACCAAATATTGGATATTTTCATGCATTTGGTTGTCCAGTTTATATTTTAAACGATTCCAGTCAGCTTGGAAAGTTTGATGCAAAAGCTGATGAAGGTGTATTTTTAGGCTATTCAGATATTCGAAAGGCCTTTAGAGTTTATAATTATAGACTCCAAAAGGTTCATGAGACAATTCATGTCATATTCGACGAATCAACTGAAGCAATCAACAAGAGACCAAGCCTTGATATTTCTCCAGTAATTCCAATAAGTTCATCAGTCAGTTGTTTCACCAAAAGATGTTTCCAATTGTTAGAAATCCAAAAATGGTGTTAAAATGCAATTATTTTAATAATGGAAGGAGTATTAGTGAAAGTTAGTCAAGTGTATAAATACTCCTCTCCATACCCAAAATTGTAAGTTTTTCCCATTTTCCATAATTAATTCCAATAATTCAACATTAATTCTCTCTCATCTTCATCCCTGACCTCCATACACACACAAACACCTTTTCACACACTAACTCCATTTTTGCACAAATCAAGCTTAAATTTCTACTTAACAATTGGTATCAGAGCAAAATCAGTTAATCTGAACGATCCATAGCTCGATTTGTTGCAATTTTCATTCAATTTTCAAATTTTTATTCAAAACCGTTTTTCACTGTTCTTCAATTATTCACCTCTCAAATCACATAAAATCACACTTATTTGTTCATCAATAGATTAGTGATAGTTGTAAACATAATCCTGTCAAGTTTCAAGTTCCAATTCGATCTAAATCTCGAGTTTGAATTTTTGGATTTTGGCGCGATTTTTGGGTTTTGAATCTGCTATGTTTTGCGTTGAATTTTGTTAATCGGTGTGTTGCTAAGGTGAAAACAAACAGTTTGCAAGTGAATTCGTGATCTAACTCCTAGTAAATAGAAAGTTATTGAAGCTTTGCCATGTCGTTAATGGAGAAAACTGTTGCTGTTCATGTTCATGATGGAGAAGATGACTTCAGGATGATCTTGTTCCTAATTTTGTATTGATACGATCTCCAGTAGTATTTTTGATCTAGAACGATCTTCTCAAGATCATCTCAGGCTTGAAAAACCAATTTCCCATACTTTGTGCTTAGTGGCTTGTAGGACGATCTCCTCAAGATCGTCTTGACAAGTGGTTGTGTTGTGAAGAGTTTGATTATGGCTAACTAATCCAAAAGGATTGGTTTGGTCAATTCAAATTCTTGGAAAGAAAGACAAGACGATCTTCACCAAGATCGTCTCATCATTCTG
Organism: Erigeron breviscapus; assembly: GCA_034093135.1. NCBI lineage: Eukaryota > Viridiplantae > Streptophyta > Magnoliopsida > Asterales > Asteraceae > Erigeron > Erigeron breviscapus. Next base: position 93,858,041 of record CM067167.1, read on the forward strand.
AAGCTAAGACGATCTTCTTCAAGATCGTCCCATTTCTTTTAAACATAAGACGATCTTCTTCAAGATCGTCCCACTTCTTTTAAACCTAAGACGATCTTCATCCAAGATCGTTCCAGTTCTTTGAATCATTTCATTCCAAAACATATTAGCTCAAGATCGTTTCATTTCAAGACCGTTTCATTTCAAGATCGTTTCATTTTTCATACTTAACCAAATTTCACAAAAATCACCTAGGACGATCTTACCTAAAACGATCTCACCCAGGACGATCTTCTCAAGATCGTTTCATTTTCTGCTTCTCAAGATCGTTTCATTTTCTGCTTCACAAGATCGTTCCAATTCCAATTCCAATATAAAAAAAAAAAAAAAAAAAATAATTTTTGCCCAGGATCTTAAAAAGGGATAATTCATGAAGATTTAAAATTTGATAGCATTAAAAAAAATTTCAGGCCAATTTTCATCCGTTATCGACGCGGTTTTGGCGAAATTTTTTAGAAATTATCAAATTTTTCCTATGATCATGATATCCAAAGTTTACATGAAATTCTAAGTTTCGTGAGAACATATTTCGGCGAAAAAAATTTGGAGGGAAACCTGAAGTACAAAATCTCCAAATTTCAATTTTAATTCTTTCACTTCAATTTCAATCACAATTACCTTTTCATTTCATTTCACCCTTTGCTAAACAAAATGTCAAGTCCAAGTATCTCAAATTCAGTCAAAAATGATTTCGTCTTCAATTTGTGGTTAACTTCCTCACCCAAGACACCTACTTCATCTGAAGAGAAACTTCATAAAGGTGGACTGTGCTCATGTTGTATGACTACTCATTTGCGATCTAAAACAACTCCTTGTCAAGTGATGAAGATATTGATTCATTCGATTGCCACTGAAAATGTCAAGTTTCAAGAGGAAGTAGTCACGTTACAAGCTGAGAATGTCAAACTGAAAGAACAAATGATCTACTATCGAGCTGGAAATGTGAGACTTACAAATAAGATGAAAGAACTTCAAGTTGAATTTGGAGACCTTGCAGTTTGGAATGAAATTGACAAACAAACTTTGAAGAAGAATGATGAGTTGAAGTCACAAATGAAAGCTGCGATAAAAGAACTTCAAACAGAAATGAAAACTTCCAACAAGAAGCTGAATGATAGTATCTTGGAAAGCAAATCAAGGGAATTTATTTTGCAAGAAAAGATTTCAAGTTTTCAATCTCAGTTGAAAAATGAGACATCCAAATTCTTAACCATGGAGAGCAAGTTTATTGATGAGATGAACAAAGTTGAGAAAGAGAGACAAGATGTTTGCAACAAAATCAAGACTCTTGAAGAAGAATGATGAGTTGAAGTCACAAATGAAAGCTGCGATAAAAGAACTTCAAACAGAAATGAAAACTTCCAACAAGAAGCTGAATGATAGTATCTTGGAAAGCAAATCAAGGGAATTTATTTTGCAAGAAAAGATTTCAAGTTTTCAATCTCAGTTGAAAAATGAGACATCCAAATTCTTAACCATGGAGAGCAAGTTTATTGATGAGATGAACAAAGTTGAGAAAGAGAGACAAGATGTTTGCAACAAAATCAAGACTCTTGAAGAGAATTGTTTGCAATATCAATCAAATGAAACATCTCTACGAAAGAGAATCTCTGAACTTGAGATGGAATTGCAAACACATTCAACATCTTGTGACACTCAAAGTGATGATGGCTCAGTTTATCATGATGCAAGTCCAATATTTCCAACTGAACTTGATGCTCAAAAGAAAGTTTGCACTGAGTCCATCCCAAAGAGCTCAAAGATCAAAGTTTCATCTCCTGCTAAACATAAAGCTTCTCAATTTACTAACTATGCCTTATTCAAGGATAGAAAGTATTCGTCGAAGCCTACTATAGATGGAACACAGACTCTCATTCCATTCTTGTCATTTGAAGACAATACCAAGTTCATCTCTCAAGCAAAAGCTCAGTTGACCAAGATCAAATGGAAACCTGTCTACAAACCAAAGTCAACTGAGTCAAAGACAATCAAATACTCACTTTGGCAACTCTATGAACTTGCACCAAAACCAATTACCGTGCAAGAAGTGAATGTCTTTGCATCTCCACTGCGTCCACAAAAACTCAACTTTTCAACAACCTCGAGTTTTCACCCACCATGGACTGCGGATTCTATTCGTCGAATCGATGACACGTACATTTGGAATGTCAAGACAAAAACCGTTGGGCCTACACAAAAATGGGTCCCAAAGGTTGTTCATAAGTGATTCGATGAATATGGCTTATACACATGTCAGTGTATAACCCGGGCTAAAGATGTTGTTTATTGGACTACTACTTCATAATGGTTGATTCCCCAGTTTCGAATTCAAAGAGACATGATGAACATGTTGTCACACATTCATCATGAGGGGAAGAAAGAGGATAATAAAGTCAAACAAGTGTGTGTGCTTTCTTGAATTTTGATGGGGAGAAAGAAGAATTCATCAGTTGAGGGGAAGAAAAAGAAGAATTCATCAGTTGAGGGGAAGAAAGAAGAATTCATCAGTTGAGGGGAAGAAAAAGAAGAATTCATCAGTTGAGGGGAAGAAAGATAAATTGTTGACTAAAGTGATCCCCAAATTTTTCTTTGAAGATAGTTATCGCCAACGTGGTGGGTACGCCGCTGGTACACCCTATACATAAGCGTTGGTGGTACGCAAATATGATTGTTTGATCGAGGGGAAGTTTGTGATGAAAAGGATGTTTGTCCAAATGCTTCAAGAGAAAGATTCATTAATTAAGGGGAAGTGTGACAAAGTTAAGATTGTCAAGAAGAGGCTTTCATGTTCAAATCTAAAGAGCCAAGATCAAGTTTCCGCAATGCTCAAACTCTGAGAAGTTCAAGACTTAAAGATACATCTTTAAGGTAAGTGTGAAGATTAAAGACGTAAAGCCAAGTTTGATGGAAGATCTTGAAGACAATGAGAAAGCTTCGAAGACCTTCATCAACAAATTCGTATTTATAGATAATATCGTGCATGAATTACATTTCAACACCAAGGGGAAGAATGTTAGAAATCCAAAAATGGTGTTAAAATGCAATTATTTTAATAATGGAAGGAGTATTAGTGAAAGTTAGTCAAGTGTATAAATACTCCTCTCCATACCCAAAATTGTAAGTTTTTCCCATTTTCCATAATTAATTCCAATAATTCAACATTAATTCTCTCTCATCTTCATCCCTGACCTCCATACACACACAAACACCTTTTCACACACTAACTCCATTTTTGCACAAATCAAGCTTAAATTTCTACTTAACACCAATTACAACAAATTGGAACCAGTTAAGAAGAAGAGCACCACCAGTGACACTTCATTCTATCCCTCCATCAATTTCAATTTACCACAGGAATTGGTGATTGGATCTGATGTACGTGCCACTTCAATATCAGCACTAGTTCAAACTCCAACTTCTCCAGTTCTTCAAGAAATACCTTTGAATGAAGAATTTCATGATGCAAATCGTGACCTCATTGACTCTGATGAGGATGTAGAAGTAGTTTGGACTGATCCTCCTCCAGAAGCTATTGCAACTGAAGAAGATCGCCAGGTGACTTGCACTGATATTATAATTCACCAGCCTAGTCAATACACTAGATGGACTCGAGCACATCCAATTGAACAGATTGTGGGAGATCCAACTAGTGGGGTTCAGACTAGAAGAGCCACCAGTGAGCAATGCTTAAACGTCACCTTCTTATCACTAATTGAACCGAAGAAGATTGACGAGGCTATGGCAGACCCAAGCTGGGTGGAAGCTATGCAAGAAGAGCTCATCCAGTTTGAAAGGAATAATGTGTGGGAACTTGTTCCTTGTCCACCAGGGTTATAGACTGAACAAAGCTTTGTATGGTCTTAGACAAGCCCCGAGAGCCTGGTATGATACTTTAACTAAACATCTTCTTAAAAATGGTTTTCAAAGAGGTGCAATAGATAATACCTTATTTATCTTGAAAGAAAAAGGTAATATCTTATTGGTATAAATTTTTGGTTCAACTGATGATGCAATGTGTAAAAAGTTTTCTAAAATCATGTCATCTGAGTATGAAATGAGTTTAATGGAAGAATTAACATTTTTTCTTAGGTCTTTAAATTAAGCAAACTGAAAATGGAATTTTCATAAACCAAGGAAAACATGTCAGAGATTTGTTAAGAAAATACAAATATGATTCTATCCCATCGAAAAACACACCTATTGCAGCACCATTAAATTTGGACTCTGACCCAACTGGCAAACCAGTAAACATCACTGAATATCGTGGAATGGTTGGTTCACTGATGTATCTAACTGCCAGTCGACCAGATATAATGTTCGCAACATGTCTATGTGCCAGGTTTCAGGCTAACCCTAAAGAATCACATTTACACGCTGTTAAGCGTATCTTCAGATACCTGAAAGGGTGTCCTAATATTGGTCTTTGGTACCCCAAAGGCTCAGGGTTAGATCTAATGGGTTATTCAGATTCAGATCATGCAGGTTGTAAGATAGATAGAAAATCAACAACTGGTGGTTGTCATTTCCTTGGAGGAAAACTGGTAAGTTGGACCAGCAAGAAGCAGATGTCATTTATGCGGCCAGTTGTTGTGCCCAGATTCTCTGGATCAAGAACCAGTTACTAGATTATGGTCAAAAGTATACAAGGACCCCAATCTTTTGTGACAACACCAGTGCAATTGCTATATCTCACAACCCAGTGATGCACTCCAAGACAAAGCATATTGACATCAGGTATCATTTTATTCGTGATCATGTTATGAAAGGAGACATTGAATTACATTTCATCCCCACTGACAAACAGCTCGCTGATGTTTTTACAAAACCTCTTGATGAGAAAACCTTTAAACATCTCATCAGCGAACTGGGAATGTTAAATCCTTAAAACTGGAGATTTTGTTATGAACGCGTCAGTGACACTGGTGAAGTTCTCCAGTTGAGGAGGTCCAGATAATCTTTGCTCGCCATGCTATCGAACGCCTTTGTGATACTATCCTGGCAATAATCGATTTCTGGATCATCATTTTAGGGGGAAAGACTCAAAATAATTTTCTGACTAAAATTCGTTTTGTTTGAAATGGCAACTAGAGAACTCTCCAGTTGGAAACTGGCGCTGGACTAATCCTCCAGTGACCAGGTTCAGTCTTGTCTTATTTTTCATAACGTTAGAAAATACTTGGTCAATATCTGAGACACGTGATGGTACTAGAGTGTTTTAACCCACTTGATATCGTCATCTGACGTGTTAATAGACATTTTGGTAAATGACAACTGTTTTCATTGGGAAAATCAAAATTAGTGGGCGCGTGGGAAGTTAAGTCGTCGTAGCATTTAATGCTGACACGATGAATTATGTTTTTTATTCAAAATTCAAACTTATTTTGTAAAAATATCTACAAAATTGATTTTGTTAATAAAATATAATTTTTGGTATTTCATTGGGATCTTGAATTCCTTATAAATACCCTTATTTACTCCGATCACATTTACTTCCCTTTACATTCTTTTCATTTACTTCCCAATCATCTAAAATTGCTTCTTTTCTCTCTCTGATTCATAAATCAAGAACCCTAATTCCAAAGTTTCAATTTCATTTTCAAATGGCACCTAAATCATCCCGTTCTAGAGATGTAAATCTCCTATCTGTCCCATATGCTCCTCCACCAGATGTCAAACAGGCATCTGGTGCTCCTGGTAATACTTCGCTCATCAAGCTAAATCCAAATAATCCAATGGCGAGTTTACAAGGAACCCAAGGGTCCGATACCCTTATTGGGAGAATCCAAAGATTTTTGAGGGATTCTCCAATCGGACCCTCCTTCTCCTTAAACCCACGCAAGATGTTTCACGACTACTTGTGTGAGTTTTGGTACACCGCTTCTCTTTCTTCCGACTGCTCCTCCATCAATTTTACATTAAAAGGTGGAACAGTCCGGTGTACCTTATCAGCAGATGTATTGAGGGATGCTCTACACCTCAATTACTGGAGACAAGGAGAGTCTCCTGTTGTCATCTCCCCAAATATAAATTTTCGCCAGGTCCTCCTTGATATGGGACACAAGGAGTGCCTAGAAAAAGGGGTTTTGAAAACAAAGGGTGCGATGACCATGAAGGGCCTTACACCTTCATGGAGGTACTTTTTCATCCACCTTGTGGAAAGTATGGGTGGGAGTTCTGGTGGACTTAACCAAATTAACTCCACACAGGCAGAAATGGCATACTGCTTGTGGAATGGATTAAGAGTGGATTTTGCTGATATCCTATTCAGAAGCCTGGTTCAAAAACTGAAGGGCACCAGGGGACTTTGTATCCCCTTCTCCAGGTTTCTCTCTCTTTGTTTTCTACAAATTCTGGGCAGTGAAGCTTATTTTAGCACATATTCACTATACACTGTCCCAGATTTGTTGAAGAATCTTGACTCTCTAGTATCTGAAGCTGGAGAGGTCGAGATTCCAGATAGAATGCGGCTGGCATTCGCAAAAACCGATGCACCAGTCCAAGGTGAGTCGGAAAGACAACTGGGCAGGACTCAAAATAATGAGGGACCCACCAGTTCGTCTGCTGGAATTGTGACCATTGCCGAACCCGGGCAACAGTCTAACCCCTCCAGCTCCAGCGTGTCTGTCCCCACAACCATTTACCCTGGAGACCTCCCAACAGGTCTTTCAGGATTTCCAAAGGCAACAAGAACACGTCGCATTAGGACTTTGTCAACACTTGCCACTGACAGTAGAAACCAGACCAGCCCTCCAGTTTCCTCCCAACAGGAACCTGGAGATAGTCAAACGGGATAACCGCAAGCAGCCACCCTCGCAGTTTCTGTAGGAGAGGGTGGTGAATATGAAACTGGGCTACCCCAACCCAAAATAGATTTTGAGTCAGCACAAAGTGTCCACGGCCTATCTTCTGACACTTCTATTGCATGAACTGACGACGTCTCTGGCCAGTCACTGCTGGAGACTGAGGTTCCCAACTCTACGGCTGATGATGTTATGGTTGTGGATAGAGCTACTATAACTGAGGCAACCCCAGTGACCTCTATCCCTGGTGAAGATACCTCGGTATCTGATCCTCCAACAGATGCAACCTTCCAGGAAACTGAAGAAGGTCATCTGGAGACTGGCCCATCTGGTCAGCCCTCAGTTACATTCATGGATCTGGACATGAATGTTAATGAAGAGGAAATCCTTATCGAGTCTTCGGATTCAGAAGGTACTGCATCAGACTTGGAGATTTTTGATTCTTCTGTACAAGATCAAAACCCTTCATCTCAAGTCTCGCCTCCAGATGCTTCAATTTCAATTTTACCATCCCAAGAAAATGAGCCTACTGATATTCCATTTCCCACATAAAACTATATGTCTGGAAACAGACGTATGGCACCATCACCATCTGGGCAGTTCTCACTCCTTCAAGAAATGCCACCCCCACCGCCGCCGTTGTTCACACCTGAGCATTCTCAGCATGAACAACACATTGTTACCTCTGTTCCTTCTTCTTCTACCACTCCTATTATTACTCCTTTTACTGCTGCGATGTCAACTGGGGAGGCTTCTCTCATTTTTCCTTCTCCAGTTACTCCAGTGGTAACTGCTGCTGGTCCAGTGACACCTTCCCCTCCATTACTGGACAGTCAAGTTGTGTCTGTTCAAGCCGATATCCAAAACCTTCTTACCAGGGTAGAGGATATTCAAAAGACACTTGACAAAAACACCAAGTCCTTCTCCAGATACCACAAGGATCATCTGACCAATATTAAAGTGGTTGATCTGGGGATTAACAAGTTTTCAAATAATTAAGACTTGGTGTTGAAGAAGCTGAATGAGTTGGTCACTGGCTGCAACAATCTGGCAACATATTTAAAAGAAGCCTTTGACCTTACTCAGTCCAATGTCACAACCTCAATCTTCAATTTGCTGGGTAACACTGTTAGAAGATCTGAAGTTGATTTAAAGGAGATTGAAAAGCAGGTGAAAGAGTTAGTTGAAAAGCCTGGGTTGAATGTGACTGAGCTTGGGCAGCAGTTGATGGTTTCGGTTGGTCAGAAAATTGATGATACGCTGGGTGCCAGAGAAACATAGTTGATTGAAAAGGTGATAGCTGAGATCACCAAGCTGGCCACTCCTCAAGTTGATCTGGCCCCACTCACAAATGAGATCAACCAGTTGAGAGGCAGCATTAATACTTTGAACACCCAGGTATCCAATCATACACAATCTATTGATAAGCTGACAACTGAATTGGAAAATCTAAAGAAAAAGGATGAAGAGGTTAAGGAACAGGTGGTTTCGGTTGGTCAGAAAATTGATGATACGCTGGGTGCCAGAGAAACATAGTTGATTGAAAAGGTGATAGCTGAGATCACCAAGCTGGCCACTCCTCAAGTTGATCTGGCCCCACTCACAAATGAGATCAACCAGTTGAGAGGCAGCATTAATACTTTGAACACCCAGGTATCCAATCATACACAATCTATTGATAAGCTGACAACTGAATTGGAAAATCTAAAGAAAAAGGATAAGAAAGTTAAGGAACAGGTGGTTTCGGGTCTTAGTGAAGATTCTAAAATTTTGGATGAACTGAAAAGTGGTCAGCAACAGGTTACAGCAAATGTTCTGACCCAGTCAAAGGAGACCAACCATATGTGGAGGTCTTTCAGGATGATGTGTGGAATTTTCAAAGAATGCAAGGACATGCAAACATGGAAGCCTCTTGACCGGTTGCCATCTCACCCCTCTGAATGGGAAGCTATAAGGGCAGGTCTAGATGTTGCCAAGGGGGAAAGAAGTGCAGTCCTTGCACCAGTTGCACCTGGAAGTGCTCCATCTTGGAGTCAATCTGGTGGTGAAATGATTGTGGCTGCCAGTACTGATGCTGGTGAGCAAAGGGTTGAAGAGAATGTGGATGTGATTGATAGGGGGAATGTGAATAAGGGTAAAGGCAAAGCATCTGATGAATCCCAACCGGCCACTGATGTACCAATGTTGGAAACTGGCAATGCTGATGTACTTCCTCCAGATTCTGAAAGTGATAGCAAACGTCTGGCAAGGCTTGGTGATCAAATTAAAGAAAGAAAGAAAATGAAACAAGCAAACCAAGCTGAAGCCAGACAACATCTGGACAAGATAAAATTGCTTGATATTAGTGATGCTCACTTGTTGGGAATCACTAAGGAGGAGTATGCTAGAGTGAAAGATGATGCCAGGATAGTGGGTATGTTAAAAGAAATGCTTGACATTGAACTGGACAGGCACTATCCTGATGATGAAGCTGAGCATGATGCCAGAAATTTAAATATATCAGTGGAGAAGGCAAAGGAGAACAGGGCCAGTGGGATTCAGAAAAAAATTGAAAATGTAAGAAAGATTGTGAAAAGGGTATTGAATCCACCAAGAATGAACCCTCAACCAAGAAAGCCACTGCATAGAGATGCTGATCTTAGAACCTTCATTGAACCAACTGGTGATGTATCAAATGATGACATCAAGGTTGCTGTGCTGGCTGCTGGAGCTGAGAGTATTAAAATATCAAATGAATCTGAAGCTAGAGAGTATTATTCCCAGATCATGGCAACCAGAAGACACAGTGGGGCAATCATGGTGTCTTTGTAACAATTAAGCCAGGCACCAAGCACTTTCATGTTGAAGTCAGTTATGCTAGAGGGCCACTGGTTAGAACTGACAATCCTGGTGCAATGCAATATGGGTTCTCGGAATGGGTAGAAATGGTGAACTTTTTGGAGGCTAAGGCACAAAAGAATAGGTTTGAGAAAGCTTGGGTTTTCTTCTTGAAGGGCAAGATTCAAATCCTGAAGACTCTCAGCCTATCTCTTTAGTGACAAAGAAAAGGAGAATTGGCGAAGGGCCATCTTAATTTTTCCTTTCAGTTTATTTGCTTGTAATTTTGTTTACATTCTGTAACTTGTGTATATTTCATTTATCTGTATAAATGAAGTTACCAGTTTGTAACCACAAGATAGATAATAGATTAGATCTAACAAACTAAAAAAAAAACCCAAGGCATTTATTGATCTATAAAAATGCCTTGGAAAACTTAGATAGATTTAATCGAACAAGTCTCTCCAGTTCACACTTGTACAGATACAAGAACTGAAAAAAAAAATATTTCAGGAAAAAAAAAAAAAAAAATTCAGTGAAAAAGAAAAAACCACAAGGTAGATAATAGATTAAAACTAACAAACCTAAAAGAAAAACCGAAGGCATTTATTGATCTATAAAAATGCCTTGGAAAACTTAGATAGATTTAATCGAACAAGTCTCTCCAGCTCACACTTGTACAGATACAAGAACTGAAAAAGACTTGGCAATATTTCAGGACAAATAGGGGGAATTTGTTAGGACCAGTTTCAGTAAAACTGGCCAGTCTCCAGTTGCACCTGGAGACAAGAAGATTTGTCCAGAAATATATTAAAGTCCAGTTGCAACGTACAGTTAACGCAACTGAAGACTTCCTCCAGTTGAGAACTGACCAGTTGAAGAATCATTCCAGTTGAAGTCGAAGACAACAAATGGAAGATAGAGAATGACAATGGCAGCGAAGCCCAGTTGACATTCTAGTCAGTTACAAACTGGAGACCATCAGTGGAAAGCTCTTACAAAGCTTTACACTGATTACGAGGATTTGACTTTTATGCTTTATGTGCTATTACACGGATAATAAGATTTATCTATGTATAAAGTATAAAAAGGTTCATAAAGCTGGTTGAGTAAAGTTGCTTTATACTGCAACTTTACACAGCATTTTAAGGAATTAAATGCTATTCCTTAAATGTTCTCAACCATATTTGTACGGCCAAGGTTAACATCCCAATGTTAACTTTACCTATAAATACAAGTCATTGCACAACAAGAAAAAGACACTTTGCATAACATACTTTGCAAACCTGCAATATTTTTGGTGAACTTGTGCAATATTCTCTCAATCGTAAAAAGGAACATTTCACAACCTTAAGTGTTTCGATTGTTTAGAGAAATTCCAAGTGTAGATCAATTGTAGTTCATAGGTTGTTAGGATATTTACATACTTTGTATTATCTTGGTTCTGCAACAACCTTGTAATTTATTTAAAGTTAATAAATAAATTACACTTGAAAATTACATATTGTCTCACCAATTTACTTTACAAGTATTTTATATTATTGCATTGTTCTTTACTTATTGTCACTTAAATAAGTAATCTATCTAGAACTTGGTATATACTCCCTGCAACTGGTCGTCTCCAGTTCAGTGCTTATATTGCAAAGTAACTCCACCATCGACATTGAGGTGTCTTTAGGTAGTACCATCTATTGAGTTGGGACTTACAAGTCGATAATAGGAATTAATCAGTAAACGTGTATAGAAACGGTTGGTGGTACCACGTGAGCATTTTTATCCATTCACGATTATCTTGTCAACTCTTTAGAATTTGGTTTTAAACGAAAGCAATCATATCTGTAGTCGAGTGGATTCGAAGTGGATGATCTTTATTAATATTGTCTGAAATCTACTTATTTTATTCTGTCTTGTTATTTAAATTTCTTTTACTTCAATTGTCAAAGTTAGGTAGCAATTCGGCTACGGTTCCATCCTTTTCTAAAACTGCTTTAGCAAACAGTTATTTCAAAACCAATCCCTGCGAACGATCTCGGACTTACTAATTGCTATACTATATGCGATCAGGTCCACTGCCTGAAAGTGTGTAGTAGTCGGTTTTTGGTCGGTACTTGTTTATAAATTTACAAACTCGATTTCGCACATCAAGTTTTTAAATTTACAAACTCGATTTCGCACATCAAGTTTTTAAATTTACAAACTCGATTTCGCACATCAAGTTTTTAAATTTACAAACTCGATTTCGCACATCAAGTTTTTGGCGCCGCTGCCGGGGACTTGTGTTCCGATTTAGTTGTTTCTTTAGTGGTTTGATCCTTTCTCACGTGTGAGAAAGTTATATGTTTTATTAGTTTAGTTATCTTTTCTTATCACCGATGCATTTGACGTGTTTGGGTTAGTTGTGTGTTTGCAGGTATTGTTTTAGTTGATGAACTTACGTTCTTCGGGTCTACCTTTGCATAGTCCTTTGTCTACTTCGAGAAGACCAAGAGGGCGTCGGTTTAATTTCACTGAACCCACAACACCTATACCAACACCGTTCTCACCTATAGCTAAACCCACTCCTGATTCAGACGAGGAAGGGTTCTTTTTAGACGAATTCTTCAATCTAGAAGTTAAGCAAGAAGAGATGGGTGATGAAAAACCAAGGGATCCAAATGATACTCGCTATGGCGAAAGGGTTCGAACTATTCCAACCAACCGTGGCTCTGCCATTAGACCTCCGACTATTGATCACACCTTCAATTTGAAAGGAAATCATCTCAAGAGTATAGAAGAGCAACAATTCGACGGAAGAAGGAAATGGGATCCTTACCAACATTTGGATCGGTTTGAAAAGTTGGCTCGACTTTATCAATATGGTCAAAATCAAATGAATGTCGTTAAGCTTGAGACATTTCCAATTTCGATAACCGGAGAAGCACTTGAATGGTTTAATGATCTACCAGAGAATTCAATCACTACTTGGGATCAACTTAAGGAGGCTTTTATTGGTGAATTTTACTCAATCCGAACTCAAAGAAGGTTAAAAATAATGATAAGGTCTTTCGAACAACATGCAGAGGAAGATGTTGTGGATGCTTGGGTTCGATTCAAGGAGATGTTGAGAAACTATCCAGGACACAATTTGACTAAGGAACAGTATGTTGAGATATTCTTTGAGGGGTTAGATAAGAAGTCTAAGCGAGAATTGGGATATGCCTTCGGGGGTAGTTTCAATAATATCACACCCAACGAAGGATATCAAATTTTGGAAGGCATGGCAAAGGATAATTCCACGGTGGATGATGAATGATTTTTGAGGTATGAAAAGAAGATGAAAAGGGGCACTAAGGAAGGGAGAGTTGCTAAGGCTGAAGCTAGTAACGATTCTGCAGTTATTGGAGAGATTAAGGCGCTATCTGAGCGCATGGATAGGAGCTTTACTGCTCAAGAGACTAGGTTTAGTGCACTTGAGAAGTGTGTTAAGGTTCTAGCTGACGGGTGTAATTTTTGCGGAGAATTGCACTATTCTGATGAGTGTCCTAATAAGAGCCCCGAGGATGTGAACTATGTCCAGAATCAACCTACCCAGCAGGCTCAAGAATCAGGTTGCTCTTCTACTTCTGATCCAAATGCCGAGTTGAGAGAGATGATGAAGTAACTGGCAATTAATCAAGCTGAAACAAACACTAGCATTCAAGGGATCAGGGTTGATACTAAGGCTTTGAGTGAGAGGATGGATACGATAAACGGGAAGGTGGAAATCAACATGAAAAATCAGGGTGCTAACTTCAAGGATCTCGAAAGTAGGATGGCAGCTCTTGCTAGGCCCACGGGGGCTCTTCCTAGCAACACACAGCAGAATCCTAGGCCTCAGTTTAATTCGGGACAGAAATACACTCCACCTCCAGCCCGTAATGAGCAAGCTAATGCCATTACCACTCGTACTGGTAAGTCTTATGACCCACCTCCTATACCTAAAGATGTTGTTTCAGATGTGTAGGATAAAGGGAGCGATGATGAAGTTGTTGATGAAGAGATTGAGATAGAGGAAGATCCGACCGTGAAGACTCCAGTCACTCCACCAAAACCGGTTGCGGTTCCAGAGGTTAAACCATATAGGCCGAAGATCCCATTTCCACAGAGATTCAGGAAAGCAAAGCTGAAGGAGCAATATAACAAGTTCGTGGACATGATTAAAAATGTTCATATTAATGTTCCTTTAGTTGATCTCATTCAGGGGATGCCGAGTTATGCCAAGTTCCTTAAGGAGCTTGTGACGGACAGAGGAAAATTTGAAGAGGCGAAGGCCACTTTTCTTAATGCCGAGTGTTCTGCTATTGTGCAGAATAAAATTCCGCCAAAGCTAGAAGACCCAGGGAGTTTTCTTATCACTTGCTCCATTAGAACTCTTACTTGTAAAGTTTTAGCTGATTTAGGGGCTAGCATCAATTTGATGCCTTACTCGGTTTATGCCAAGTTATCCTTAGGAGTCCTTCGCCCTACTCGCATGAGTATAAGACTAGTTGACCATTCATTCCAGTATCCCATAGGGATTGCTGAGAACATGAGCGTCCGAGTAGGCCATATTGTTTTTCTTGTTGACTTAGTTAAACTCGAGATGGAGGAGGATGCAAAGGTGCCTCTTATTCTTGGACGCCCATTCCTGAATACCGCGGATGCCGTTATCCGTGTGAAGGATAAAGAGATTTCTTTGGGCGTGGGAACAGATAGAATTGTATTTAATGTTGAACAGTCTTTAAAGCATTCATATTCTAACGATGAGACTTGTTTCAGGATCGATGTCATTGACGATGCTTTAGATCAGGAATTCAGGGAGTTGATGGAGATAGAAGTTGGAGAGGAAGAGTTCGCTGACTTTGGATCTGGAGATATTACTGATGAAGCTTTTTTTGCAGAAGTCTTGGCACTGAGCTCGGATGAGTCACCTCCAGAAGACGAAACTTTTGAGGAAGTTGTTGCTGACGGAAGTACAAGGGTACCTAATTCGGTTGATGTACCACCTACTGACTTGGAGCTTAAGCCGCTTCCAACCCATCTAGAGTATGCATATTTGTCAGGTGAGTCTTCTCTTCCAATGGTTATCTCGTCCTCACTCTCGAGTGACGAGAAAGACCGTCTCATGTCTGTTCTTAAAGCCCATAAGTGGGCTTTTGCTTGGAAGACTACAGATATTCCAGGAATTAGTCCTGATTTTTGCCAGCATAAGATTGACTTTCTTGATGATGTTAAGCCCGTTGTCTAGCGACAAAGGAGGCTGAATCCGAAAATGAAAGAGGTTATCAAGAAGGAGGTCATTAAGCTTCTTGATGCAGGGATTATTTTTCCTATTTCTGACAGTTCTTGGGTAAGCCCTGTTCACTGTGTGCCCAAAAAGGGGGGCATGACAGTCATTGAGAATGATAACAAAGAGCTTTTGGCCACTAGGACTATTACGGGTTGGCGGGTTTGTATAGATTACCGTAAGCTTAATGATGCCACCCGTAAGGATCACTTTCCTCTCCCTTTTATTGACCAAATGCTGGAACGTCTAGCGGGGAATGAATATTTCTGTTTCTTGGATGGGTTTTCCGGGCACTTCCAAATACCCATTTATCCCAGGGACCAAGAGAAAACCACTTTCACTTGTCCCTTTGGCACTTTTGCTTATCGGCGAATGCCGTTTGGTCTATGTAATGCCCCTGGCACCTTTCAAAGGTGCATGATTGCTATCTTTCAAGACATGCTTGAAACTTCCATGGAAGTTTTCATGGATGACTTTTCAGTCTTTGGGGAATCATTCCAGTCTTGCTTAATTAACTTGGATAGGATGTTGGAAAGGTGTGAGAGGGCACACCTTGTCTTGAATTGGGAAAAGTGCCATTTTATGGTCACTGAGGGTATTGTGTTAGGACATAAAGTGTCCAAAGCCGGGATTGAGGTTGATCGGGCCAAAATAGATGTAATTGCCAAATTACCCCCACCTTCCAATGTGAAAGGGGTAAGGAGTTTCCTAGGACATGCTGGTTTTTATCGTCGGTTTATTAAGGATTTCTCTAAGATTACTCGTCCTATGACCCACTTGTTGGAGAAGGACATTCCTTTTGTTTTTGACGATGCTTGTTTGAGAGCTTTTCAGGTGTTGAAGGAGAAGTTGACTGATTCTCCTATCATGGTAGCTCCAGATTGGGAATTGCCTTTCGAGTTGATGTGTGATGCAAGCGACTATGCTGTTGGAGCTGTGCTAGGGCAGAGGGTTGAGAATCATTTCAAACCCATTTACTTTGCTAGTAAGACTTTGAACCCTGCCCAGCAAAATTATACCACGACGGAGAAGGAGTTGCTTGCAGTGGTCTTTGCATTTGATAAGTTTAGATCATATCTGGTTTTGAGTAAGACCATAGTTTTCACTGACCATTCAGCCCTGAAGTACCTGTTCTCGAAACAGGATGCTAAACCCAGGCTTATCCGTTGGATTCTTTTGTTGCAAGAATTTGATATAGAGATAAAGGATAAGAAAGGGGCTGAAAATTTGGCTGCCGACCATTTGAGTCGTTTGGAAGATCCCCACCGTGAGGAACTTCGAGAGGGGGATATCAATGATAACTTCCCCGATGAGTCTTTGATGTTTATTTCTAACACTGATGAAATTCCTTGGTTTGCAGATATAGCTAATTATCTAGTTGCAGGTGAGATACCTAATGACTTCACGTCTCAGCAGAAGAAGAAGCTTAAATCGGATGTTAAGTATTACTTTTGGGAGAACCCATATTTGTTCCGTGTTTGTGCAGATGGTATGGTAAGGAGATGTGTTGCTGGAAGTGAGACAAGAGAGATTTTGGATGCGTGTCACTACGGACCAACTAGGGGTCATTATGGTCCTTCAGTCACGGGTAAGAAAGTCTATGATGCAGGATTTTATTGGCCAACGATTTTCAAAGAGGCCCAAACTTTGGTCGAGACTTGTGACATTTGCCAGCGACAGGGGAACATCACCAAATGGGACAAAATGCCTCAACAGAGTATTCAGGTATGTGAGGTTTTTGATATCTGGGGTATAGACTTTATGGGACCTTTCCCACCGTCTAATAAGTTTCAGTATATTCTTGTCGCCGTTGACTACGTGTCTAAATGGGCTGAAGCCAAGGCTTTACCCACGAACGACGCACGTGTAGTCATTGATTTCTTGAAACAGTTGTTCTGTCGTTTTGGTTGCCCTAGAGCTCTGATTAGTGACCGTGGTACCCATTTTGCAAACCACCAGTTAGCCAAAGTGTTGAAGAGGTACGGTGTTGTCCACTGCTTTTCTACCTCATATGATCCACTGACCAGTGGTCAAGTGGAAAACACAAATAGGGCCTTGAAGAGAATTCTTGAGAAAACTATTGGGGATAACCCCAAGGTGTGGTCGAAAAAATTAGATGACGCCTTGTGGGCGTTTAGGACGGCTTACAAGACGCCGATTGGCACCACGCCATACCGGTTGCTCTATGGCAAAACTTGCCATCTTCCTCTCGAGATAGAGCATAAGGCGTATTGGGCCTTGAGGAATTTGAATTTGGATTTGATGGAAGCGCGTGAACTTAGGATGTTGCAACTTCACGAGCTTGATGAGCTTAGGCTAGGTGCTTATGAGAATTCGAGGCTATATAAGGAGAGGACCAAGATTTGGCATGATAAGAGGATTCGTAGGAAGGAGTTTAAGGTTGGGGCTAAGGTATTGTTGTTCTTGTCAAAATTTAAGATTAAGCAACCTAAACTAACTTCTAGGTGGATTGGACCGTTTGTGATTAAGCACGTATACCCATCGGGTTACGTAGAGTTGTTTAAGCGAAATGGTGAAGGATCGTTCATTGTCAATGGTCATCGACTTAAGCTATATTTGGAAGAAGAGCAGGTCGAGGGGATATTTGATGAGATCCCCGTGTTTGAGTTGAATACTTGAAAGTTGGTCGAGTCAAGCTAAAGACTCGTTAAGTATTACTTTTGGGAGAACCCATATTTGTTCCGTGTTTGTGCAGATGGTATGGTAAGGAGATGTGTTGCTGGAAGTGAGACAAGAGAGATTTTGGATGCGTGTCACTACGGGCCAACTGGGGGTCATTATGGTCCTTCAGTCACGGGTAAGAAAGTCTATGATGCAGGATTTTATTGGCCAACGATTTTCAAAGAGGCCCAAACTTTGGTCGAGACTTGTGACATTTGCCAGCGACAGGGGAACATCACTAAATGGGACGAAATGCCTCAACAGAGTATTCAGGTATGTGAGGTCTTTGATGTTTATTTCTAACACTGATGAAACTCCTTGGTTTGCAGATATAGCTAATTATCTAGTTGCAGGTGAGATACCTAATGACTTCACGTCTCAGCAGAAGAAGAAGCTTAAATCGGATGTTAAGTATTACTTTTGGGAGAACCCATATTTGTTCCGTGTTTGTGCAGATGGTATGGTAAGGAGATGTGTTGCTGGAAGTGAGACAAGAGAGATTTTGGATGCGTGTCACTACGGACCAACTAGGGGTCATTATGGTCCTTCAGTCACGGGTAAGAAAGTCTATGATGCAGGATTTTATTGGCCAACGATTTTCAAAGAGGCCCAAACTTTGGTCGAGACTTGTGACATTTGCCAGCGACAGGGGAACATCACCAAATGGGACAAAATGCCTCAACAGAGTATTCAGGTATGTGAGGTTTTTGATATCTGGGGTATAGACTTTATGGGACCTTTCCCACCGTCTAATAAGTTTCAGTATATTCTTGTCGCCGTTGACTACGTGTCTAAATGGGCTGAAGCCAAGGCTTTACCCACGAACGACGCACGTGTAGTCATTGATTTCTTGAAACAGTTGTTCTGTCGTTTTGGTTGCCCTAGAGCTCTGATTAGTGACCGTGGTACCCATTTTGCAAACCATCAGTTAGCCAAAGTGTTGAAGAGGTACGGTGTTGTCCACTGCTTTTCTACCTCATATGATCCACTGACCAGTGGTCAAGTGGAAAACACAAATAGGGCCTTGAAGAGAATTCTTGAGAAAACTGTTGGGGATAACCCCAAGGTGTGGTCGAAAAAATTAGATGACGCCTTGTGGGCGTTTAGGACGGCTTACAAGACGCCGATTGGCACCACGCCATACCGGTTGCTCTATGGCAAAACTTGCCATCTTCCTCTCGAGATAGAGCATAAGGCGTATTGGGCCTTGAGGAATTTGAATTTGGATTTGATGGAAGCGCGTGAACTTAGGATGTTGCAACTTCACGAGCTTGATGAGCTTAGGCTAGGTGCTTATGAGAATTCGAGGCTATATAAGGAGAGGACCAAGATTTGGCATGATAAGAGGATTCGTAGGAAGGAGTTTAAGGTTGGGGCTAAGGTGTTGTTGTTCTTGTCAAAATTTAAGATTAAGCAACCTAAACTAACTTCTAGGTGGATTGGACCGTTTGTGATTAAGCACGTATACCCATCGGGTTACGTAGAGTTGTTTAAGCGAAATGGTGAAGGATCGTTCATTGTCAATGGTCATCGACTTAAGCTATATTTGGAAGAAGAGCAGGTCGAGGGGATATTTGATGAGATCCCCGTGTTTGAGTTGAATACTTGAAAGTTGGTCGAGTCAAGCTAAAGACTCGTTAATAACTTAAGCGCTTCTCGGGAGGCAACCCGTGTTTATTTTATCGCATTTTACTTTCCTTTGAATTAGTTAGTTTTAATCATGTTTTAGTTAGTAAGTGCAGGTGTGGTTTCGATTTGATACAACACCGGGTAAGTTGGTTCATTTTTGATATAAAAAAATGGTGTGATGAAAATTTCCAGAGATTTCTCACTGCGCCGCAGTGAGGGCCCTTCCCTGCCAACATTTTCAACTTATTTCATATGGTTCCCAACTTTGCATTCATATTACTCACGATTGGTCGGTTTCATGTTTGTGAATGCAGGGATCAACTGATAAGGCCGCGGGAAAATGGAAAATGGTGGAGGGCACGTCTAGTGAGGCCGTTGATGTCCCGAGTCAAACTTCCAAGAAACAGGTGGAGCTGCCGCTTACATTCATTGAAGGTGAACTGAACGAGAGGCATGCTTGGCTCTCATTCAGAAGTGTTAATCAGCCACACAAGAACATATACAAGAACAAGTTGTTTAAGCGAAATGGTGAAGGATCGTTCATTGTCAATGGTCATCGACTTAAGCTATATTTGGAAGAAGAGCAGGTCGAGGGGATATTTGATGAGATCCCCGTGTTTGAGTTGAATACTTGAAAGTTGGTCGAGTCAAGCTAAAGACTCGTTAATAACTTAAGCGCTTCTCGGGAGGCAACCCGTGTTTATTTTATCGCATTTTACTTTCCTTTGAATTAGTTAGTTTTAATCATGTTTTAGTTAGTAAGTGCAGGTGTGGTTTCGATTTGATACAACACCGGGTAAGTTGGTTCATTTTTGATATAAAAAAATGGTGTGAAGAAAATTTCCAGAGATTTCTCACTGCGCCGCAGTGAGGGCCCTTCCCTGCCAACATTTTCAACTTATTTCATATGGTTCCCAACTTTGCATTCTTATTACTCACGATTGGTCGGTTTCATGTTTGTGAATGCAGGGATCAACTGATAAGGCCGCGGGAAAATGGAAAATGGTGGAGGGCACGTCTAGTGAGGCCGTTGATGTCCCGAGTCAAACTTCCAAGAAACAGGTGGAGCTGCCGCTTACATTCATTGAAGGTGAACTGAACGAGAGGCATGCTTGGCTCTCATTCAGAAGTGTTAATCAGCCACACAAGAACATATACAAGAACAAGTTGTTTAAGATTGCTAAGCATGCCGTCTGTCCCGCGAGATATTTACATCCTATTCAAGCTCAAGTATATGGAGTACAGGAGGACATACAAAAGTGGTTGTCTATGAGTGTGAGAGTTGGAGGGGAGTCAAGAGGGCATGACGTGAATTGTGAGATTTGGCGGCGGGTTTTTGCTAACCGTGAGCCCGCCTACCGTGAGTTGTGCTTGGAGTTTTATTCGACTTTGAAGCTGAAGAAGGAGTTGGGGAAAGTTAAGGATATTTTTGAGGAAAGGATTGTATGGTTTTATTGTGGGGGACAGCAGAGGAAGCTGTCGATTGCTGAGTTTGGTTATTATTGTGGGATGTATTTGAGGGAGGAGTTGCAGAGTGCGGATCTTAAGGCGATTTTGAAGAAGGGCTATAGAACAGGCGCCGATTTGGGGGATGGAGAGTCTATTTTGGAGTATTTCACAAGGATCACGGGGGGAGAAACTTGGACCTACACTAGTGGTGTATCGAAGATAAAGAATGTACGTTTGAGGTTACTCCACCGCATGATTGTGACATTCTTGGTACAGCGATCTACTCATTGGGAAAAGGCTTACCAGAATGATTTGTGGTTACTTAAGCTCTTTTCTAAAGGTGCTCCATCAAGGTTTGCTTTGCCTCCTCTTGTACTTCTTGACCGAATGTGTAACCATTTTGATTCAAATTTGGTTTTGGGACATTTCATCACGGTTATCTATAAGAGAATGGGAGTCTTTGATTCAGATGCTTGCCAGACTCATCTTTCATTACCAGTTCATCAGGAGAGTTTTATGTATAATGAGCTATGGAGGGGAAAGATTTTGAGGAAGAAGAAAGGAAATGAGCAAGAGCAGTTGTTGGCTGATGAGGGTGAAGTTGAAGGACCACCTCCCGTCCAGGAGGTTGATGTTGACGATGAGATGGCGGATGCTCCACCGGAGCCACCGAGGAGGGGTGGTCGTAACATTCCCGTCCCTCGCTCATTTGACTTTACACTATTGGGGGACACTGTTCAGAGGATGTATGAGGAGCAGCAAACGAGTCGGCAAGCGTTTGATTCATATTAGATGAGGATGGATCAGGACTTTAGCTGGATTGGTTCGCAGCAGGCCCACACAAACTATTGTCTTGACTACTATCAGCCGATGTGGGATGCCCAGTATCATGGTAGGGAGTTTGTTCGACCCGACCCAGTTCCTCAGTTCTCCCCACCGCCAATTTTTGTCCCTGATTATCGCCAGGGAGGCCAGTCATATTACTCACGCACTTCTGCCCCGGGGGACATGCCACCACCACCTCATGATTTGAGTGGTTCACCTCGAGGCCCAGTTCAGTTTGGGGACTATCAGGGTGGAAGTGTTGGCGGTGGTTTCTCTTCTTTTGCAGGTACTCAATCAGGTTTTGGTGCTGGTATGTCCAGTGGAGGAGATGCAGGGGGTTCCGGTGCAGCTCAGGAAGAGGAGTCCGATTGGGTGACGAGTATTTTTGGAACACCCGAATTTCCCTATGGTTACCATGGTCAGCAGCAGTGGGCGGATATGATTCCCATCCGGATTCATGGGATGGAATCATAGTATGATTGGTTATGTTGGAACTTTAGCTTTATTTTCATGACGGTACTTTTGTTATCATTTGTCTGGTACCCACCCTACGGGGTGATGAAACATTTGTATTTTCTTTTGTTTCCTTTATTTTCTGCATGACACTTTATTTAGTTTGAACTATTTTAGGATATTTTGGATGGTTGTTCTGTTGGATTGTAATTCCGCAGGTTTATCCGAATTGATGGCCATACTTAGTGGAACCCAAGTGTGGGGGCGGGGGGTCTCATTGGATTCTCATTCTCACCTACATTCAGTGGCATCAATTTGTTTGATTGTGTGATCGTGTTAGTAGCTCACTATGATGTCATGTGCATATGCTGGCAGTAAGTTCAGCGCAATACTTTTGATTGGCATCTTTATTGACATTGTTTCGCACACAGCTCTCGCACATTCCGTCTTGGACTAGTTTGTTTCTCCCGTCAAGCAAATTGGACTTCCTTTGTAGGAACAGCAATTTGTGGTGCGGGGTCGACTTACTTGTTTGGAAACGGAATGTGTTCATAATCCGGTATGTGTTCTCATTCTTTCTGTCTATTTTGCTTACCCCTATTTACCCTTGTTTTGACCGACTGTTGGACATTGAGGGCATTGTCCATCTTAAGTGTGGGGGGTGGCAAATAGGTTTAATCAACCGAATATATCTCTTTTGTTGTTTTGCCATTGAGATTTAACCGTTCTTGTGAATGTGTCCCTCTCATAGACTTTTGGATTTATGCAAGATTAAGGGTTCTATCTTGAACTCTGAACTATGATGTGCATGTTTGAGATTGGTTGTTTTTATTTGGTAAGATGACTGAAGATGATATGATTTGAAACTTTTGTTGAGCTTGTCCTTGTGGTAGATTGCTTTTGTCACTTAATTCATGATATCTAAATGAGCAATTTTACTACAAAACAAATTTTTTTCCCTTGGTACTACTTTAACCGGCGACATGTGTTCTGAACAGTTATTGGGCTAAGGCTTTTGGATTGATAACATTACTTGCATACTCAAATTTCCCAAACACCAAATATGTGAGATTCTTCATTCATTTTGATATGCTTGGTGTTTACGGTTTTGGTTTGATTGCCTTATAAACATGTCCCTCTCATAGGATTTTGGATTTATTCAAGAGTAAGGGTTCTATCTTGAACTCTGAACTATGATGTGCAAATTTGAGGTTAATTTATTCCATTTCCGGGTTACTTTCTTTGATATGAGTGTGCCGGTGATTGTATTGATTCTAGAACTTGGTGTGAGGTCCCAAATACGATGGTTAAACCCAGAAGTGTATAATACAACAAGTCTAATAATCACTAGAATGGACTAGTATTACTTGTAAATAAATGCAAGAATATATAAACAAAGTAATACAAGACTTAAAGCAATAAACAAGTAAAGTGGAACATTATGTATTTTTCAAGGTGTATTTTATTTATGATGTTAAATAAAATACAAGGTTGTGCGGAATCAAAATAATATAAATAAGTATGTATCCTAACAACCTATGAATTACAAATGATCTATATTTGTCAAATAACTCTTTTGGATCGAGATACTTAAAGTTGTGAAGTATCCCTGTTTAAGATCGAGAGTATTTAGACAAATTCACTCTAATGCTAAATGTATGCTTTAAAGTAATTTTTACAAAGAAATGACTTTGTATTTATAGGCAACAAAATTCACCAGTGAATTATGTGCCGTACAAATATGGTTGCATGCATTTAATGAACCGACAAGAACATTAAATGCATTGGTTAAGGTACAATGATAAAGTCACATCAATATGACTTTATTCTTTTAACCAACCACCTTTACACACGTATAAACTTTGGTAAAGAATAAGTGGAATGTCCTTTGGAAAGTGTGTAAAGGCAAAAGTCAATTCCTCGATATCAGTGTTCAGACTTGTAAGGTCTAGAACACTGACAATCCTCCAGTGTACAGATCTGGTAAGACTTCCAGTGGACTCCGCCATTTGTCAGTCTTCTTTATTCTGACTTCAGTCTTTGACTTCAGTGAGAACGTCTTCAGTAGAGTAGATCTGGACTGGGGTGAAGTCCAGTGAGCTAATCTGGAGAATACTCCAGATTTCCAATACAAGTGTTTGCTCACTGGTCTTCCATTATTTCTGAACAAATCTTCAGAGGGACTCCAGATTCCAAGTCTGGAGTAGGTCCAGTAATATACCATTTCTGGACAGATCTTCAGTAAGGCTCCAGTAGTCGAGTCTGGAGCGAGTCCAGTAAATCTGGACCTAACAAATTCCCCCTATTTGTTTAGAAATAATGCAAGTGTTTTCAAGCTTAAATCTATACAACTTTGTATGCTTGAAAAACACAAGTTTTGACTTAGTCTAAAAAATCTAAGTTACTGGAAAACACTTTATAGATCATGAGTGTTTTCAGTTTCATCTTTTAAGTTCTAACTTAGACTAAATCTGATCATTTACTTTTATGAATCAAAAATTGCAACTAATATTACATACATCAACTGATAAATAGTTACAATTTTCATCAAACAATAAATTACAATAAGTAAATGATAAGAGTCAGGCCCTTCTCTTCGATGTCTGTCCTGGAGCATCTTCAGAAGCCTTTCTCTTTGGTGATGGAGAAGATGGTACTGATTCTGGTGATTTCATGCCTATTGCAACTTCCATCTGTTGCTTTCTTCTCCATACCTTCTCAACCCTCTTCAGAAATGCTTTAACTTCAGTCGATAAATCTGTCTTCCCCCTGAACGTTAAGGCAATCTCCTTCAGTTCAGTCCATCCAAACGCCTGGACTGAAGTACTCTTTCTTTCATCAGTAAATTTACCTTCCCTGGTCAACTTTATTTCAAACTTTGACATACCTTCATGATTATCAGCAAGCTTAATCTCTGCACCAGTGATCCTTCTAGCATCAGCCCTGAAATTCAACATTTCATTATACTTGTCTTTCCATTTGGCTGTCTGGATCATTGCTTCAGTTTCCTTTGACACTCTCTGTTGTTCTACAATAGACTGGAGTTGTTGACGATTGATTTTCAGAGAAGTATCCAGGGGAATGAATGTGCTCACATCTGCATCTTTAATTGCTTTGAGCTGTTTGGCAGTAAGCTTAGGTAAGCCAGTCAATTTCTTTCTGTACTCTAACTCCAGAGCACCAGCATTTTTCCTTATCTTCTTCTGGAGGTTCACCAGTTCCTCCTTCCTCTGCCTGATAAGTTCTGGTACACTAACGCTATAAATTATTGAATCATAAATTTGTTCTTCTTCAGCGTAAAAGGAGCGTACATGAACATCATTCATTGCATTCAGACATTGATAAACTCTGGGGTCTTCCTTCATCTTTTTGTACACATCAATGTTTATGCCCAACCTGCCAGCATTATAAGAATCCAGAGTCCCCATAGTTGCCATCTTCCTATGATGGGCCAGCAGTTCATCTCTTTGATTTCTCTTGAAGATTTCAATCATTATGCATTATTGTTCCAGCTTCTTAGAGGTTTCATCATCAGCAGTGGGAAACTCTGATGATTCTTCAACAGTTTGCTCTTCTTCACTAGATACCATTTGTTCTTATCCTTTAACAGACTTCAGAGTAGTTGGAATATCTGGGAAAGATTCAAACTGGGGCTCACTGGCTTCAGTACCAGTAGCTTCTTCAGTCAGCATAGTGGCTTCAGTGCCAAATGCTCTCTGTGCTAATCGTGCACTGGCATCAGTACCAGTCACTTGTTTTTGTTGCACAATGCTTTCAGTAGCAAAGGCCCTTTCAACAGCACTGGCAACAACTTCCTTCTTCTTTCTAATCAACCCTTCTTGGACACCAGACGACTTTTCCCCCTTGGATTGATCACCAGTTCTGGACTTGAGATCATTCCATAATTGTTCTAGCATGTGTCTATCCAGTGCACCAAAAGTTCTTCCAGTTACTGGAGTTGTATCATTCACATTCTTTCTGAGTGCCTGCACTTCCTTTTTAACATTTTCAACTTCTTGAGGCAAGTGCTTTGGAAATTCTTTTTCTATCAACTTCTCCACTTGGGGTAACAGCCCATCTTGAATAGTTCGAAGAACAGACTCAGAAATTTCTTCAGATATTTCTTTCAACATACTAAGTCTGAACTTCTTTGTACATTCATCACTAATCGTGCTAACAACAGCAGCCTGATCAAGTGTGGGCCTGCTTTCCAATGAACTAACCCTAGTAACCAACTTCTGAACCTCATCCTTCAGTCCTGTCAGTGGTTGAACAAGTTCACCTTTCACTGCAGTCTGAACAACATTCACCAGCCCTATCTCCAATCCCTGGACTGCCACTTTGATGTTTTCAGTGTTGTTATTAGTGGCCAGTACCAGCTCATCCAGCTTCTCAAAAACAAGCTTTTCATTCCCAGCAAATATATTCATTTCAGATGCTAGATTGTTCGATAATAAAGATTTAAAATCGGAGACAACCTGGGATGATGACTGGAGTGATCTCTCCAGGTCCGCCACCTTACTTAAAAGGCCTTGGACCTCGGCTGAAGACGAAGTGGAGAGACCACTGGGAGGTTCAAGATTTGAAGTCATTCTGTTCATTAAGGGTACTTGTGCCCAGACCACTTCAGTTGCAGTTTCATCAGTAACAACTGTTGGGTCCAGCACACGTTGTTCAGATATGTTGACTGGAGTTTCAAGTGGTGGAGGTTGAGATTGTGAAGTTTGAATGGTTGGAGGAGTGAAGTATTGAGTATTTTCTGGAATTGAAGGTGGTGGTGGTGGTGGCATGTTTGATTCTGGTGGGGGTGGTGGCATTTCTGATTCTGGTGGCGGAATATTTGTTTCTGGTGGAGGTGGTGGCATTTCTGGTAGACTTTCAACTTGTACAACATCCTCACCCAGAAAGTTCATATTGACATCAAAATTCTGATCTTCTGACATGGCATAATCAGCCTCATCCCAAAACATTTCACCAACAGTTGTATCACCAGCCTGAGCACCAACCAGTTCACCAGCCTGTTCACTTGCTTCAACATTCAAATCGATTCGAGCGTCTTGCTCACCAGATACTTGTTCATCAGCCTGAACAATTTGTTCTACCTGCTCAACAACCTGCTCAACAATTTGAGCCACATTTTCCTCTTGCACGACAGTCTGTACAACATTTTCTGTCTGCTCAATAACTTGTATATTTTCAACATTCTCCTCTTCAAAAATAGGAGACCCATCAATGTTCATTACATCACAAGGATGTCTTTCTGGATTCACCTGAACTTCAGCTCTCATCAGACGCCTATTTGATCTTGGTCGTCTAGAAGGCTCAACATTTGGTTGTTGACCTTCAGGAGCCACTTGTCTGATGGGTTGTACAGCTTCTATAATCTGAACATCTTGGTCACCAGAGGGTCCTTCACCAACTTGACCTCTACCTGGAGCCACTTCTACTTCTTCCCTTTGAAAAGAGAGCATGGACTGAGGAATATCTACCTCATTCAGTGGAGATCTTAGGTTGGTCAGATCCCTCATATACTCACTCACAGAAAGTTCATATTGACATCAAAATTCTGATCTTCTGACATGGCATAATCAGCCTCATCCCAAACATTCAACGTTATGTGTGAAGAAGAATCTCCATGAGTCTGTCAGTTTGCTCATGTAGACTATTCCCTTCCTGGATAGCTGGCCATGCTCATCCACAATATCTGTGTGCCCCATTAGTCTGCACACTTCCCTTGTATTGATACCAGAGGGAAGTTCAATGGGCAACTCATTTTGTTCAAAATAATTCAACTGTAGAACAGACCTGAGTAAACTAACAGTGAAACCCAAGGATCTGGTACCTCCCTTGAGAGTATAAGTAATTGATGAAGTTTCATCATTATAAATTGCACTATACCAGAATTCACAAAGATAGTCATGGTACATCCTCCCTTAAACCCAGAAGTGTATAATACAACAAGTCTAATAATCACTAGAATGGACTAGTATTACTTGTAAATAAATGCAAGAATATATAAACAAAGTAATACAAGACTTAAAGCATTAAACAAGTAAAGTGGAACATTATGTATTTTTCAAGGTGTATTTTATTTATGATGTTAAATGTTAGGTCCAGATTTACTGGACTCGCTCCAGACTCGACTACTGGAGCCTCACTGAAGATCTGACCAGAATTGTGTTCTACTGGACCTACTCCAGACTTGGAATCTGGAGTCCCTCTGAAGATTTATCCAGAAATAATTGAAGATCAGTGAGCATATACTTGTATAGGAAATCTGGAGTATTCTCCAGATGAGCTCACTGGACTTCACCCCAGTCCAGATCAACTCTACTGAAGACATTCTGACTGAAGTCAAAGACTGAAGTCTGAAGAAAGAAGACTTAACAAATGGCAGAGTCCACTGGAAAGTCTTACCAGATCTGTTCACTGGAGGATTGTCAGTGTTCTAGATCCTACAAGTCTGAACACTGATATCAAGGATTGACTTTTCCTTTAACACACTTTCCAAAGAACAATCCACTTGTTCTTTACCAAAGTATACGTGTGTTAAGGTGGTTGGATAAAAGGATACACTTGCACTTGATGTGACTTTATCCTTATTCCTTATCCAATACATTTAATGTTCTTGTCGGATCATTAAATGTATGCAACCACATTTGTACGGCACAAAGTTCACTGGTGAATTTTGTTGCCTATAAATAGGAAGTCATTTCCTTGACATAAATACTTTTTAAGCATTCATTTTGCATTGAAGTGAATTTGTCCAAATACTCTCGATCTTAAACAGGGATACTTCACAACTTTAAGTATCTTGATCCTAAAGAGTTATTTGACAAATATAGATCATTTGTAACTCATAGGTTGTTAGGATACATACTTAATTGTATTATCTTGATTCCGCAACAACCTTGTATTTTATTTATGATGTTAAATGTTAGGTCCAGATTTACTGGACTCGCTCCAGACTCGACTACTGGAGCCTCACTGAAGATCTGACCAGAATTGTGTTCTACTGGACCTACTCCAGACTTGGAATCTGGAGTCCCTCTGAAGATTTATCCAGAAATAATTGAAGATCAGTGAGCATATACTTGTATAGGAAATCTGGAGTATTCTCCAGATGAGCTCACTGGACTTCACCCCAGTCCAGATCAACTCTACTGAAGACATTCTGACTGAAGTCAAAGACTGAAGTCTGAAGAAAGAAGACTTAACAAATGGCAGAGTCCACTGGAAAGTCTTACCAGATCTGTTCACTGGAGGATTGTCAGTGTTCTAGATCCTACAAGTCTGAACACTGATATCAAGGATTGACTTTTCCTTTAACACACTTTCCAAAGAACAATCCACTTGTTCTTTACCAAAGTATACGTGTGTTAAGGTGGTTGGATAAAAGGATACACTTGCACTTGATGTGACTTTATCCTTATTCCTTATCCAATACATTTAATGTTCTTGTCGGATCATTAAATGTATGCAACCACATTTGTACGGCACAAAGTTCACTGGTGAATTTTGTTGCCTATAAATAGGAAGTCATTTCCTTGACATAAATACTTTTTAAGCATTCATTTTGCATTGAAGTGAATTTGTCCAAATACTCTCGATCTTAAACAGGGATACTTCACAACTTTAAGTATCTTGATCCTAAAGAGTTATTTGACAAATATAGATCATTTGTAACTCATAGGTTGTTAGGATACATACTTAATTGTATTATCTTGATTCCGCAACAACCTTGTATTTTGTTTATACATCAATAAATAAAATACCCATGAAACAATACATAATGTTCCACTTTATTTGTTTATTGCTTTAAGTCATGTATTACTTTATTTATATACTTGCATTTATATTTAAGTAATACTAGTCCTTTTCTAGTGATTATTAGACTTGTTGTATTTACACTTTCCTGGTTTAACCATCTCGAACTTAAGGGACTCACATTTGGTATCAGAGCAGAAGGCTAAACATTGCCTAGATCTGTTTCTTGATGGCTAACCAAGAAAATACACAAGGTTTTAGTCTTGGTCCCGATCCTAATGCAAATTTCAATGATCAAAATGAACCACCAATTATTAATAACACTAATCCACCTCCTCCTCCTACTCCTGCTTCTCCACACGTGCATGTGCACTACTCAAATAATCCTGTTCCTAAATTCAGTGGGAACAGTGATGAATTTGGTACGTGGAAGGCTAGGATGGTGTTGCATGTCACTGGTATTGAGAGGAATATGATGAAAATTTTAAACGAAGGTCCATATGTACCAACATCACCTCTCAATCCCCTTCTTGATCCTTCTGGATCTAGAAGAGGAAGGGAAAAGAGGGAGGAACATTGGTCAGAAGAGGAGAAGAGATTGGTGAATCTAGACACCCTTCTCAAAAACATGATCCTCGGGGCCGTTCCAGAAACCCTAATTCCCACACTAGTTCTTTTTCCTAGTGCTAAAACCATGTGGGATGAACTCTTAAACCAACATGAAGGAGGAGATGACACCATTGTCACCAGAAAGGTCTCCTTAAACAAGAGGTATGAGTCATTTTTTGCTCAACCTAACGAGTCTCTCACTGGTACTTACACCAGATTTATGAGTATCATAAACCAACTGAGAGGTCTTGGGGTTGAGAAGGACAAGGATATACTTCTGGAGAAATTTTGTGACATTCTACCCACCAAATGGTCTCACATGATCCTAGTCTTACGACAAGGAAAAACTCTGCACACACACACTCTCTCAACTCTTTATGGAGCTTTCAGGTACACTGAAGAAAATCAAGCTCAGAGAGTGGTGGCAGAACAAGATGCCTATAACCATGCCTCCAGTAGTCCTAATGTGGTTAGTCATACTGAACCACAAGGTACAACACTGATATCTTCTGAGAATGTATTTTCTATGAAGAAGATGGTGTCTGAACTCATGGATTCTGGAGAATCCAGTCAAGTCTCTCCAGACTGTTGTGATGAAACTGAAGACGACGACCTTATTGCAATGATTGCTAAAACGTTTAACCGTTTCAAAGCAAGAGCAAATAGGCCATCTGGACAATTTGCATCCAGTTCTTCCACTGACAAGACCAATTTGACATGCTTTAAGTGTGGCAAAAAGGGTCATTTCATGAAAGAGTGCAGGTCCAACCAGTTTGCATCCAAGCCTGGTCCATTCTCTTCTAATAATAAGCCTGATGATAGCTATAAAATGAAATATAAAAAGCTTAAGGCCCAAATTGCTCTCATGGCACAACAAATTGAAACCAATAATAAGTGCATGATTGCAACGACTGAAGAGAAGTGGGTGCCTTCTGATGACTCATCTGTTGATGAAGAAGAAGAAAGAGATTGCTGTTACATGGCTCTGGCAGACGAAGAGCACCTGGTGAAGGAAGATGTCACATCTGGACGATGGGTGGACATTGTTATCAAGAAGGTTAGTGATTATGATAATGCAACTGACCAAGAACTAAAACTGGACATAGCTGAAGCTTTAAATTCTGATTTGATTTTTGTAGAAACTGTTAGATCTGATTGTGTAAATGGTCTAGAAACAGATTCTTCTGAAATAAATGCTTTAAAATCAAAATTAAAAGAACTTCAAGACATTGAACTGGCATTTCAAGCCCAGGTTCTGGTAACTGAACAATTGATTCAAGAAAAACAAGATCTTGAGATCATTTTAGAGAATGAAAAACTGGTAATAAAATCATGGCTAGAAACCAAAAAGCCATATGATGCTTGTGTAAAACAATTTCCTACTCAAAAACGTGCATACTTAGATGGAAATACACATGTAGCATCATTAATACCAGTAATCGATCGATTACCAGAGGAATTCAGGCCCACCACTGTTTATGATGAGCCTGTAACTCCCAAGGCCAATATTCTCCCAGTTCTTTGCCCAGAGGTTAAGACTGGAGCTGTTCAGATGACTGCTCTAGTTAAAAAGGTTAAGCAGAATAGACCTTTGCCTCAGAACAATCCCCTACCTAAGCCAACAACTGGAAAGGCTAAGGTATCATCTGAAGATAATGTTTTGTCCAGGATAGAGAGCCAGATTCAAATTCTGACTCGTCAATCACAAAGTTTTAATGCAAGATTAAACTTTATTGAGGGTACTTCATTTGGCCCTAGACAAAACACAAAACCTTTTGCTAAGAAAGACAAATCTATTTCTCAAGTTGAGAAAAAGAAAAAGGTTTTAAAACTATCAACCCCAGTGGTCTTTTCAACTAAGACCACTGTTGAAGAAAGTGAACTGAACCAGATTGCCCCAGGGACCTATAAGGGAGGGTCCAGTGAACCCATCAGTCGATGGGTTCCCAAATCTAACTGATCAATATCTGGTGTATATGTAGGGCGATCGAAAGAAGTATATCTGGTATCTTGACAGTGCAGCTGGCAGGACGATGACCGGATGTAAGACCCTACTGGAGGAGTTCACCATTTCTGATGGACCCTCCATCACTTTTGGAAATGATGGTTGTGGAAAGACTGAGGGATATGGTGTTCTGAACAATGGACAAGTCAAGTTTACACGTGTTGCATTTGTGAATGGTTTGAAATATAACTTGATCAGTGTAAGTCAACTGTGTGACGATGGCTATCAAGTCTTATTCAATATTGCTCAGGGCATTGTATTCAACAAGGACTGGAAGGTAGTGTTGATTGCTCCCAGAAAAGGGAATGTGTACGTGATGGATATGGAAAGCTCTCCTTCAGAGCAATGTTTCTATACTCAAGCTGATGAAGACACAAACTGGTTATGGCATAAAAGGTTATCCCATTTAAATTTCAAAAACATTAACAAGTTGTCCAGAAAACAACTTGCAGATGGGATACCTTCAGTTTCCTTCAAAAAGGAAAGGCCATGTCCAGGATGTGAGATGGGTAAGCAAAAACGTGCCAGTTTCAAGAAGGTTAGTGATTATGATAATGCAACTGACCAAGAACTAAAACTGGACATAGCTGAAGCTTTAAATTCTGATTTGATTTTTGTAGAAACTGTTAGATCTGATTGTGTAAATGGTCTAGAAACAGATTCTTCTGAAATAAATGCTTTAAAATCAAAATTAAAAGAACTTCAAGACATTGAACTGGCATTTCAAGCCCAGGTTCTGGTAACTGAACAATTGATTCAAGAAAAACAAGATCTTGAGATCATTTTAGAGAATGAAAAACTGGTAATAAAATCATGGCTAGAAACCAAAAAGCCATATGATGCTTGTGTAAAACAATTTCCTACTCAAAAACGTGCATACTTAGATGGAAATACACATGTAGCATCATTAATACCAGTAATCGATCGATTACCAGAGGAATTCAGGCCCACCACTGTTTATGATGAGCCTGTAACTCCCAAGGCCAATATTCTCCCAGTTCTTTGCCCAGAGGTTAAGACTGGAGCTGTTCAGATGACTGCTCTAGTTAAAAAGGTTAAGCAGAATAGACCTTTGCCTCAGAACAATCCCCTACCTAAGCCAACAACTGGAAAGGCTAAGGTATCATCTG
This sequence comes from Erigeron breviscapus, assembly GCA_034093135.1. Lineage (NCBI taxonomy): Eukaryota > Viridiplantae > Streptophyta > Magnoliopsida > Asterales > Asteraceae > Erigeron > Erigeron breviscapus. Next base: position 93,891,530 of record CM067167.1, read on the forward strand.
AAGATAATGTTTTGTCCAGGATAGAGAGCCAGATTCAAATTCTGACTCGTCAATCACAAAGTTTTAATGCAAGATTAAACTTTATTGAGGGTACTTCATTTGGCCCTAGACAAAATACAAAACCTTTTGCTAAGAAAGACAAATCTATTTCTCAAGTTGAGAAAAAGAAAAAGGTTTTAAAACTATCAACCCCAGTGGTCTTTTCAACTAAGACCACTGTTGAAGAAAGTGAACTGAACCAGATTGCCCCAGGGACCTATAAGGGAGGGTCCAGTGAACCCATCAGTCGATGGGTTCCCAAATCTAACTGATCAATATCTGGTGTATATGTAGGGCGATCGAAAGAAGTATATCTGGTATCTTGACAGTGCAGCTGGCAGGACGATGACCGGATGTAAGACCCTACTGGAGGAGTTCACCATTTCTGATGGACCCTCCATCACTTTTGGAAATGATGGTTGTGGAAAGACTGAGGGATATGGTGTTCTGAACAATGGACAAGTCAAGTTTACACGTGTTGCATTTGTGAATGGTTTGAAATATAACTTGATCAGTGTAAGTCAACTGTGTGACGATGGCTATCAAGTCTTATTCAATATTGCTCAGGGCATTGTATTCAACAAGGACTGGAAGGTAGTGTTGATTGCTCCCAGAAAAGGGAATGTGTACGTGATGGATATGGAAAGCTCTCCTTCAGAGCAATGTTTCTATACTCAAGCTGATGAAGGGTATTTCTTAGGCTATTCAGCCATTCGCAAGGCCTTCAGAGTCTACAACAAGAGACTGGAGAAGGTCCATGAGTCAATTCATGTCACATTTGATGAATCATTTGCTCCAGTGGCTAGACTTGAAGCGATCAGAATATTCTTAGCATTCGCTGCTAATCATCAGTTCAAGGTCTACCAGATGGATGTAAAGAGTGCTTTCTTGAATGGAAAGCTTGAAGAAGAAGTTTACGTCAGACAACCTCCAGGTTTCGTTGATGAAAAGCATCCACATTGGGTATATCGTCTGGACAAAGCGCTATATTGCCCTAGACAAAACACAAACCTTTTGCTAAGAAAGACAAATCTATTTCTCAAGTTGAGAAAAAGAAAAAGGTTTTAAAACTATCAACCCCAGTGGTCTTTTCAACTAAGACCACTGTTGAAGAAAGTGAACTGAACCAGATTGCCCCAGGGACCTATAAGGGAGGGTCCAGTGAACCCATCAGTCGATGGGTTCCCAAATCTAACTGATCAATATCTGGTGTATATGTAGGGCGATCGAAAGAAGTATATCTGGTATCTTGACAGTGCAGCTGGCAGGACGATGACCGGATGTAAGACCCTACTGGAGGAGTTCACCATTTCTGATGGACCCTCCATCACTTTTGGAAATGATGGTTGTGGAAAGACTGAGGGATATGGTGTTCTGAACAATGGACAAGTCAAGTTTACACGTGTTGCATTTGTGAATGGTTTGAAATATAACTTGATCAGTGTAAGTCAACTGTGTGACGATGGCTATCAAGTCTTATTCAATATTGCTCAGGGCATTGTATTCAACAAGGACTGGAAGGTAGTGTTGATTGCTCCCAGAAAAGGGAATGTGTACGTGATGGATATGGAAAGCTCTCCTTCAGAGCAATGTTTCTATACTCAAGCTGATGAAGGGTATTTCTTAGGCTATTCAGCCATTCGCAAGGCCTTCAGAGTCTACAACAAGAGACTGGAGAAGGTCCATGAGTCAATTCATGTCACATTTGATGAATCAAATGTTGCAATCAACAAGAAGCCAGCCCTTGACACTCCCCCAGAAACTCCAATTGTCTTTTGTGAATCTGATCCTATAAACGACAAAAATATAGATTCACCAGACACAGTTTCCAGTCATCCTGATCTGGAACCTATTCAGAAAAAGAAACTCTCCAGTAGTACTCCATTCTATCCCTCTATTATTTTCAAACTACCCACTGAAATTAATATTGGTTCAGATGTGCGTACTACTCCCCCAGTATCAGTGTCAGTTGAGAATAGACCAGAAATGTCTTCTTATGAAGAATTTCAAACTGAACCAGTACTCCAGGAAATGCCTTCAAACGAAGAATTTCATGATGCAAATCGTGATTTAAATGACTCAGATGAAGATACTGAAGTAATCTGACAAGATCCTCCTCCAGAAGCAACTCCAGAGGAGACTCAACTGAATTCTTGCACTGATATTGTTGTCAGCAACAATCCTGGTCAATACTCCAGATGGACAAAAGCTCACCCTATTGATCAGATCATAGGTGACTTCAGTCGTAGTGTTCAGACCAGAAGAGCCTCCAGTAATCAATGCTTATACGTAAGTTTTCTATCTTTGATGGAACCAAAGAAGATTGATGAGGCTCTGGAAGATCCACGCTGGGTGACTGCTATGCAAGAAGAGCTTCACCAGTTTGAAAGGAACAAGGTCTGGTATCTGGTTCCTTTCCCAGTTGGAAAGAAAGAACCAATTGGAACAAGATGGGTCTTCAGAAACAAAGTAGATGAAGATGGCCACATAATCAGAAACAAGGCGTAGCACAAGGCTACTGCCAGTCAGATGTCGACTTTGATGAATCATTTGCTCCAGTGGCTAGACTTGAAGCGATCAGAATATTCTTAGCATTCGCTGCTAATCATCAGTTCAAGGTCTACCAGATGGATGTAAAGAGTGCTTTCTTGAATGGAAAGCTTGAAGAAGAAGTTTACGTCAGACAACCTCCAGGTTTCGTTGATGAAAAGCATCCACATTGGGTATATCGTCTGGACAAAGCGCTATATGGCCTCAGACAAGCCCCACGTGCCTGGTATGATACTCTGACTAAACATTTGTTGAAAAATGGTTTTAAACGAGGTGCAATTGACAATACCTTGTTCATTCTTCATGAGAAAGGTAATCTGTTAATGGTACAAATTTATGTTGATGATATCATTTTTGGGTCTACTGATGAAAATATGTGCAAGAAATTTTCAAAAATCATGTCCACTGAATATGAAATGAGTCTGATGGGTGAATTAACATATTTTCTTGGACTCCAGATTAAACAAAACAAAGATGGCATTTTTATTAATCAGGAGAAATATGTTAGAGATCTTTTAAAGAAATATGATATGAACTCTTCACCATCTAAACCAACTCCAATTTCTGCACCACTGACACTGGATTCTGATCCAGATGGCAAACCAGTGAACACCACTGTCTATAGAGGCATGGTTGGTTCACTAATGTATTTAACTGCCAGTAGACCAGATATTATGTTTTCAACATGTTTATGTGCCAGATATCAGTCTAATCCAAAGGAATCTCATATGCTTGCTGTAAAGCGCATACTGAAGTACCTTAAAGGTGTCCCCAGTCTAGGTCTTTGGTATCCCAAAGGCTCAGGCATGGATCTAATGGGTTATTCAGATTCAGATCATGCAGGTTGTAAGATAGATAGGAAATCCACAACTGGTGGATGTCATTTCCTAGGTGGCAAACTGGTCAGCTGGACCAGTAAGAAGCAAACTTCAGTTTCATTGTCCACTGCTGAAGCTGAATACGTGTCTGCAGCCAGTTGTTGTGCTCAGATACTCTGGATGAAGAACCAGTTGCTTGATTATGGTATTAAATATTCAAAGACTCCAATCTTTTGTGATAATACCAGTGCCATAGCTATCTCAAACAATCCAGTCATGCACTCCAGAACGAAGCACATTGATCTAAGGTATCATTTCATTCGTGATCATATTATGAAAAACAACATTGAACTCCATTTTATTCCCACTGACAAACAACTCGCTGACATTTTTACTAAACCACTGGATGTCAAAACTTTTGAATATCTTGTTGGTGAGTTGGGAATGTTAAATCCTTAAATCTGGTGACTGCTATGCAAGAAGAGCTTCACCAGTTTGAAAGGAACAAGGTCTGGTATCTGGTTCCTTTCCCAGTTGGAAAGAAAGAACCAATTGGAACAAGATGGGTCTTCAGAAACAAAGTAGATGAAGATGGCCACATAATCAGAAACAAGGCGTAGCACAAGGCTACTGCCAGTCAGATGTCGACTTTGATGAATCATTTGCTCCAGTGGCTAGACTTGAAGCGATCAGAATATTCTTAGCATTCGCTGCTAATCATCAGTTCAAGGTCTACCAGATGGATGTAAAGAGTGCTTTCTTGAATGGAAAGCTTGAAGAAGAAGTTTACGTCAGACAACCTCCAGGTTTCGTTGATGAAAAGCATCCACATTGGGTATATCGTCTGGACAAAGCGCTATATGGCCTCAGACAAGCCCCACGTGCCTGGTATGATACTCTGACTAAACATTTGTTGAAAAATGGTTTTAAACGAGGTGCAATTGACAATACCTTGTTCATTCTTCATGAGAAAGGTAATCTGTTAATGGTACAAATTTATGTTGATGATATCATTTTTGGGTCTACTGATGAAAATATGTGCAAGAAATTTTCAAAAATCATGTCCACTGAATATGAAATGAGTCTGATGGGTGAATTAACATATTTTCTTGGACTCCAGATTAAACAAAACAAAGATGGCATTTTTATTAATCAGGAGAAATATGTTAGAGATCTTTTAAAGAAATATGATATGAACTCTTCACCATCTAAACCAACTCCAATTTCTGCACCACTGACACTGGATTCTGATCCAGATGGCAAACCAGTGAACACCACTGTCTATAGAGGCATGGTTGGTTCACTAATGTATTTAACTGCCAGTAGACCAGATATTATGTTTTCAACATGTTTATGTGCCAGATATCAGTCTAATCCAAAGGAATCTCATATGCTTGCTGTAAAGCGCATACTGAAGTACCTTAAAGGTGTCCCCAGTCTAGGTCTTTGGTATCCCAAAGGCTCAGGCATGGATCTAATGGGTTATTCAGATTCAGATCATGCAGGTTGTAAGATAGATAGGAAATCCACAACTGGTGGATGTCATTTCCTAGGTGGCAAACTGGTCAGCTGGACCAGTAAGAAGCAAACTTCAGTTTCATTGTCCACTGCTGAAGCTGAATACGTGTCTGCAGCCAGTTGTTGTGCTCAGATACTCTGGATGAAGAACCAGTTGCTTGATTATGGTATTAAATATTCAAAGACTCCAATCTTTTGTGATAATACCAGTGCCATAGCTATCTCAAACAATCCAGTCATGCACTCCAGAACGAAGCACATTGATCTAAGGTATCATTTCATTCGTGATCATATTATGAAAAACAACATTGAACTCCATTTTATTCCCACTGACAAACAACTCGCTGACATTTTTACTAAACCACTGGATGTCAAAACTTTTGAATATCTTGTTGGTGAGTTGGGAATGTTAAATCCTTAAATCTGGTGACTGCTCAGATATTGAACGCCTTTGTGTACTATCTTTGCATTATTAGATTTCTGGAACAACATTCCAGGGAAGACTTGAAAAATATTTTCTAAATACTTGGTCTTTGTGTGTGCCACGTAAGCAAACCTTTTTGAAGATATTTTGATCCTACGTGGCATGTAAATTTTTCAACGCAATGATGGTCTTTTTACCTTGGGAAAACAAAAAGTACAAGTTGTTACTGTTTTGTGGGCTGTAAACCGCCATGCATTTATGTGTGATGTGATGTAATTAATGCGGATCTCAAACCCGATCAAAAATTTAATTTGATAATTTCAAATCAAGACGTTTGAGTTCCACATTGTTTCTCCTATATATACCCACTTTCAATTTCAATAGCATTTACTTCGAACATTACTCCCAAATCTTTCAAATTCCTTCATTTATTTCTCTCTTCATTCAATTTCCAATCATATTTATCTCTCATATTTACTCCATTCCATTAAATTCTTTCATCAAATCTTCATCATAACCTATACATATTCAATTTCATTTTCATCTATTCTCATAAATGGCACCTAGACAGTCAAGATCTCTTAGAAATCTGCTTGCCAATGAATACATGCCTTCGGAAAATGTTGATAGGGCACCTCATATCAATCTTGAGGCAAGTACAATAAGAATAAATATGAATAACTGGATGGCCAGACTATCTCTGTCCAGTGTTCATGATGCCCAATCGATCATTGGGAGATTAAATTCTTTCATCAAATCTTCATCATAACCTATACATATTCAATTTCATTTTCATCTATTCTCATAAATGGCACCTAGACAGTCAAGATCTCTTAGAAATCTGCTTGCCAATGAATACATGCCTTCGGAAAATGTTGATAGGGCACCTCATATCAATCTTGAGGCAAGTACAATAAGAATAAATATGAATAACTGGATGGCCAGACTATCTCTGTCCAGTGTTCATGATGCCCAATCGATCATTGGGAGATTAAATTCTTTCTTTCTTGCCCATTATATGGTGCATTAACATTAAATCCTGGTAGGATGTATCACGAGTACCTATGTGAATTCTGGTACTCCGCTCAATATGACGATGATACTTCATCGATCAAATATACTCTCAAGGGAGGTACCAGATCCCTTGGTTTCTCTGCTAGTCTTCTCAGGTCTGTTCTCCAGTTAAGCTATCATGAACAGAATGAGTTGCCTATCGAACTTCCCACTGGTATCAACACAAGGGAAGTATGCAGATTGATGGGGCATACAGATATACTGGATGAGCATGGGCAGCTATCCAGAAAGGGGACTATCTACATAAGCAAGCTGACAGACTCATGGAGATATTTCTTCACACACATTGTTGAGTGTTTAGGAGGCAGTTCTGGAGGGTTAGACCAGATCAATCAAACCCACCTCCAGATTGCCTATTGCTTGTGGTTTGGGCTTAGAGTGGATTTTGCCCAAATCTTTTTTGATGACCTGGTAAAGCGCCTAAGAGTAAAGGGAAGAAAACCATTTGTGCCTTATATTCGATTCCTTTCTCTTATGTTTCAGAATGCACTTGGCGACCAGTATGATATGGATACCAATCACTTTTCTATGAGTGAGTATATGAGGGACCTAGTCAACCTTAGGTCTTCAGTGGATGAGGTAGATATTCCTCAGTCCATGCTTTGCTTCCAAAAGGAAGAAGCTGAAATGGGTCCAGATCGAGTTCAAGATGTTGAAGGACCATCTGGTGATGATGTACAGATAATAGAGGCTGTACAGCCCATAAGACAAGTTGCTCTAGAAGGTCAAGGTCAAGAAGTTGTTGAACCTTCCAGACGACCTAGAACTAATAGGCGTCTGATGAGAGCTGGAATCCAGGTGAATCCAGAAAGACATCCAGGTGATGTTATGAATCTGGATGGGTCACCGATCATTGAATCTGAAGAGGTTGTTGGGCAAGAAATTGATGAACATGCTGAAAATGTTGCCCAGGTTGTTGAAGAAATTGTTGAAGATGTTCAGTCTGTTGAACATGCTTCTGGTGAGCAAGAGGCTCCACTGGACTTGAATGTTGATGTTGGTGAACAAGAGAATGTAGAGACTGGTGAACAGTCTGGTGAACAGACAGTTGGTACTGAAGCCAGTGAACCCCAGTTTGAAACCTTCCCAGATATTCCTACTACACTGAAGGCTGTTAAAGGAAAGGAAAAAGTTGTGTCTGAAACAACTCCAGTACAAGGTACATCTTTTGGTCCACTAGACAGACTCATGCTTGAATAATTGTGGAATGATCTCAAGTCAACTACTAGAGATCGTTCCAAGGGGGAAAGGTCGTCTGGTGACCAAACTGAAAGACAAGCATATGGCACTGAAGCCAGTGAACCCCAGTTTGAAACCTTCCCAGATATTCCTACTACACTGAAGGCTGTTAAAGGAAAGGAAAAAGTTGTGTCTGAAACAACTCCAGTACAAGGTACATCTTTTGGTCCACTAGACAGACTCATGCTTGAATAATTGTGGAATGATCTCAAGTCAACTACTAGAGATCGTTCCAAGGGGGAAAGGTCGTCTGGTGACCAAACTGAAAGACAAGCATATGGCACTGAAGCCAGTGAACCCCAGTTTGAAACCTTCCCAGATATTCCTACTACACTGAAGGCTGTTAAAGGAAAGGAAAAAGTTGTGTCTGAAACAACTCCAGTACAAGGTACATCTTTTGGTCCACTAGACAGACTCATGCTTGAATAATTGTGGAATGATCTCAAGTCAACTACTAGAGATCGTTCCAAGGGGGAAAGGTCGTCTGGTGACCAAACTGAAAGACAAGCATATGGCACTGAAGCCAGTGAACCCCAGTTTGAAACCTTCCCAGATATTCCTACTACACTGAAGGCTGTTAAAGGAAAGGAAAAAGTTGTGTCTGAAACAACTCCAGTACAAGGTACATCTTTTGGTCCACTAGACAGACTCATGCTTGAATAATTGTGGAATGATCTCAAGTCAACTACTAGAGATCGTTCCAAGGGGGAAAGGTCGTCTGGTGACCAAACTGAAAGACAAGCATATGGCACTGAAGCCAGTGAACCCCAGTTTGAAACCTTCCCAGATATTCCTACTACACTGAAGGCTGTTAAAGGAAAGGAAAAAGTTGTGTCTGAAACAACTCCAGTACAAGGTACATCTTTTGGTCCACTAGACAGACTCATGCTTGAATAATTGTGGAATGATCTCAAGTCAACTACTAGAGATCGTTCCAAGGGGGAAAGGTCGTCTGGTGACCAAACTGAAAGACAAGCATATGGCACTGAAGCCAGTGAACCCCAGTTTGAAACCTTCCCAGATATTCCTACTACACTGAAGGCTGTTAAAGGAAAGGAAAAAGTTGTGTCTGAAACAACTCCAGTACAAGGTACATCTTTTGGTCCACTAGACAGACTCATGCTTGAATAATTGTGGAATGATCTCAAGTCAACTACTAGAGATCGTTCCAAGGGGGAAAGGTCGTCTGGTGACCAAACTGAAAGACAAGCATATGGCACTGAAGCCAGTGAGCCCCAGTTTGAAACCTTCCCAGATATTCCTACTACACTGAAGGCTGTTAAAGGAAAGGAAAAAGTTGTGTCTGAAACAACTCCAGTACAAGGTACATCTTTTGGTCCACTAGACAGACTCATGCTTGAATAATTGTGGAATGATCTCAAGTCAACTACTAGAGATCGTTCCAAGGGGGAAAGGTCGTCTGGTGACCAAACTGAAAGACAAGCATATGGCACTGAAGCCAGTGAACCCCAGTTTGAAACCTTCCCAGATATTCCTACTACACTGAAGGCTGTTAAAGGAAAGGAAAAAGTTGTGTCTGAAACAACTCCAGTACAAGGTACATCTTTTGGTCCACTAGACAGACTCATGCTTGAATAATTGTGGAATGATCTCAAGTCAACTACTAGAGATCGTTCCAAGGGGGAAAGGTCGTCTGGTGACCAAACTGAAAGACAAGCATATGGCACTGAAGTCGGGCTTACTGAAACACAAAGAGCATATGGCACTGAAGCCAGTGAACCCCAGTTTGAAACCTTCCCAGATATTCCTACTACACTGAAGGCTGTTAAAGGAAAGGAAAAAGTTGTGTCTGGTGAAGAGGAAGAACAAACTGAAGATGTTGATGATGAAACTTCAAGGAAGTTAGAGCAAGAATGCATCATGATTGAAATTTTTAAAACAAATCAAGAGGATGAACTGCTGGCCCATCAAAGGGAGATGGCAACAATGGGAACTCTGGACTCCTACAATGCTGGAAGGTTAGGCATTAACATTGAAGTCTATAAAAGGATGAAAGATGATCCCAGAGTTCATCAATGCCTAAATGCATTAGATGATGTTCATGTACGCTCGTTCTACGCTGAAGAAGAGCAAGTCTATGATTCACTTATTTATGGCGTGAGTGTACCAGAACTCATCAGACAAAGAAAAGCTGAACTGGTAAGTCTCCAGAAGAAAATAAGAAAGAATGCTGGTGCTCTGGAAATAGAGTACAGAAAGAGACTTACTGGTTTACCGAAGTTGACTGCCAGACAGATCAAAGCAATCAGAGATGCTGATGTAAGTACTTTCATTCCCCTGGACACTTCTCGAAGAATAAATCGTCAAGAACTCCAAACTGCTGTAGAGCAAAGGAGAGTGTCCAAGGATACTGAAGATTTGATCAAGCAAGCCAAGCTGAAAGAAAAATACAATGAAATGTTGAACTTCAGGGCTGATGCAAGAAAGATCACTGGTGCTGAAATCAAGTTGGCTGAAGATCATGAAGGCATGTCTAAGTTCGAGGTAAAGTTGACCAGGGAGGGTAACTTTACTGATGAGAGGAAAAATACTTCAGTTCAAGCTTTTGGTTTGAGTGAACTGAAGGAAATCGCTTTAACATTCAAGGGGAAGACAGATGTGTCGACTGATGTTAAAGGATTTCTGAAAAGGGTTGAAAAGGTGTTCAGAAGGAAGCAACAAATGGAAGCTGCATTAGGCTTAAGATCACCAGATTCACTACCTTCCTCTCCTTCTCCAAAGAGAAAGGCTACTGAAGATGCTCCAGAAAGGACATCGAAAAGAAGGGCCTAAACTCTTATCATGTACTTATTGTAATTAATCGTTTGATGAAGGTTGTAACTATTTTCCAGTTGATGTTAGTAATAATAGTTGCAATTTTTAAATTTTATATAAGTAAATGATCAGATTTAGTCTAAGTTAGAACTTAAAAGATGAAACTGAAAACACTCATGATCTATAAAGTGTTTTCCAGTAACTTAGACTTTTTAGACTTAAATCGACCAAGTGTTTTCCAGGCATACAAATTTGTATATCTATAAGCCTGAAAATACTTGCATTATTTCTAAACAAATAGGGGGAATTTGTTAGGTCCAGATTTAGTCTAAGTTAGAACTTAAAAGATGAAACTGAAAACACTCATGATCTATAAAGTGTTTTCCAGGCATACAAATTTGTATATCTATAAGCCTGAAAATACTTGCATTATTTCTAAACAAATAGGGGGAATTTGTTAGGTCCAGATTTAGTCTAAGTTAGAACTTAAAAGATGAAACTGAAAACACTCATGATCTATAAAGTGTTTTCCAGGCATACAAATTTGTATATCTATAAGCCTGAAAATACTTGCATTATTTCTAAACAAATAGGGGGAATTTGTTAGGTCCAGATTTAGTCTAAGTTAGAACTTAAAAGATGAAACTGAAAACACTCATGATCTATAAAGTGTTTTCCAGGCATACAAATTTGTATATCTATAAGCCTGAAAATACTTGCATTATTTCTAAACAAATAGGGGGAATTTGTTAGGTCCAGATTTAGTCCAGATTTACTGGACTCGCTTCAGACTCGACTACTGGAGCCTCACTGAAGATCTGACCAGAATTGTGTTCTACTGGACCTACTCCAGACTTGGAATCTGGAGTCCCTCTGAAGATTTGTCCAGAAATAATTGAAGATCAGTGAGCATATACTTGTATAGAAAATCTGGAGTATTCTCCAGATGAGCTCACTGGACTTCACCCCAGTCCAGATCAACTCTACTGAAGACATTCTGACTGAAGTCAAAGACTGAAGTCTGAAGAAAGAAGACTTAACAAATGGCGGAGTCCACTGGAAAGTCTTACCAGATCTGTTCACTGGAGGATTGTCAGTGTTCTAGATCCTACAAGTCTGAACACTGATATCAAGGATTGACTTTTCCTTTAACACACTTTCCAAAGAACAATCCACTTGTTCTTTACCAAAGTATACGTGTGTTAAGGTGGTTGGATAAAAGGATACACTTGCACTTGATGTGACTTTATCCTTATTCCTTATCCAATACATTTAATGTTCTTGTCGGATCATTAAATGTATGCAACCACATTTGTACGGCACAAAGTTCACTGGTGAATTTTGTTGCCTATAAATAGGAAGTCATTTCCTTGACATAAATACTTTTTAAGCATTCATTTTGCATTGAAGTGAATTTGTCCAAATACTCTCGATCTTAAACAGGGATACTTCACAACTTTAAGTATCTTGATCCTAAAGAGTTATTTGACAAATATAGATCATTTGTAACTCATAGGTTGTTAGGATACATACTTAATTGTATTATCTTGATTCCGCAACAACCTTGTATTTTGTTTATACATCAATAAATAAAATACCCATGAAACAATACATAATGTTCCACTTTATTTGTTTATTGCTTTAAGTCATGTATTACTTTATTTATATACTTGCATTTATATTTAAGTAATACTAGTCCTTTTCTAGTGATTATTAGACTTGTTGTATTTACACTTTCCTGGTTTAACCATCTCGAACTTAAGGGACTCACATTAAATAAAATACAAGGTTGTGCGGAATCAAGATAATACAAATAAGTATGTATCCTAACAACCTATGAATTACAAATGATCTATATTTTTCAAATAACTCTTTTGGATCGAGATACTTAAAGTTGTGAAGTATCCCTGTTTAAGATCGAGAGTATTTAGACAAATTCACTCTAATGCTAAATGTATGCTTTAAAGTAATTTTTACAAAGAAATGACTTTGTATTTATAGGCAACAAAATTCACCAGTGAATTTTGTGCCGTACAAATATGGTTGCATGCATTTAATGAACTGACAAGAACATTAAATGCATTGGTTAAGGTACAAGGATAAAGTCACATCAATATGACTTTATTCTTTTAACCAACCACCTTTACACACGTATAAACTTTGGTAAAGAACAAGTGGAATGTCCTTTGGAAAGTGTGTAAAGGCAAAAGTCAATTCCTCGATATCAGTGTTCAGACTTGTAAGGTCTAGAACACTGACAATCCTCCAGTGTACAGATCTGGTAAGACTTCCAGTGGACTCCGCCATTTGTCAGTCTTCTTTATTCTGACTTCAGTCTTTGACTTCAGTGAGAACGTCTTCAGTAGAGTAGATCTGGACTGGGGTGAAGTCCAGTGAGCTAATCTGGAGAATACTCCAGATTTCCTATACAAGTGTTTCCTCACTGGTCTTCCATTATTTCTGAACAAATATTCAGAGGGACTCCAGATTCCAAGTCTGGAGTAGGTCCAGTAATATACCATTTCTGGACAGATCTTCAGTAAGGCTCCAGTAGTCGAGTCTGGAGCGAGTCCGGTAAATCTGGACCTAACACTTGGCCTGGTTGATCGTTATGAGACCGCAGTGAGATCACTTCGGTTATATAAGTACATTGGATGACGAATTGGCATACTAGGTTTAACCCGTTTTTCTTTCTATTCACCCCGTTTTTCTGTTAGTATACATACTTTTATACTTGTACATACATGTTTTGAGTAGCTGGCTATTCTGGCCAGTGAATTTCTTTTCTTTGTTAACCCGTTTTTCTTTCTATTCACCCCGTTTTTCTGTTAGTATACATACTTTTATACTTGTACATACATGTTTTGAGTAGCTGGCTATTCTGGCCAGTGAATTTCTTTTCTTTGTTAACCCTTGTTGCACTCATCTTTAGTGCATGATACACTTAGATACCTTTTTGAGCTTAGCCTTTTCTCTTTGTATAAATCCACTTAAATATGTAAACTTTTCCTCGCTATACCGATAGTCTAATTCTGGGGGCCTTTGATTGTCGTTGGTTTGTTCGGGTGGTTTGGGAGAGCTTCAGTGGATTGTCAATTGGAATATTCTTGGTCTTGGGGAATACGTCGATTGGTCAAATTATTGGGGATTTTCTTGGATTGTGTGGATAAATTACATTGTTATATTGACATTATTCATCATTGTAAGGGGGTGCCTACTAGTAGAGTAAAAATGGTTCAAACAAGGAGAAAAAAAAAGAAGAAAAAAAACAAAAACAAAAAAAGACTTGGGCTACTAGTGGGTATTTCTCATTCTTAAATGTCAAAAGTTGATTGTTGTATCATTTGGTTCGCAATAAAATGGAAGACTTGGTTGATCTTAAGTTGTTTGAAGTCAATACACCACAATGGTGTCGGGTTTTGTTAGTTGCTTTTGGGGTGTGTTCGCGGGATAACATCTTATGGGTTGGTGGCAATCAAAGGTAAGGGTTTGGATTAGACTATTTTGTACATCAATACATAACTTATACTTGTGTTATTTCTTTTTAACACTAACCTAAATTTCCCAAATCCCATTGTAAATACCCTTAGCCTAACATTACAGCCGATTATATGCCAATTTTGATGATGTACTTGGTGCTCACGCCATGTCGGTGAAGCTATGATCCTAGTTCAAGCCTATGGTAAGATATGCATCACGACTGAGCAATGTGTGATTATTCATATATATTCAACCCCAATTGTAAGTTTGTTGGAGTAGGATAGTTTGGATGAGGATCAGTTGTTTCATACCTGCTTAGTTGTGTTATCGAGGCTTATGGATTATTCAGATATTGTCAAACATTTCGGTTTTCATTTAAGATTAAAACTGCTCAACCAAAGTCCTTGTCTTTGATATACGTGGTTTGGCTTCTTTTTGATAATCGCAATGTATTTATATAGCTTCATACCAGGGAATGTTTTTGCCTAATTTCCAGATTTGCTGGAGGACAAGCAACGCTCAAGTGTGGGGGGATTTGATGTGACCAATTTATATATATCGCCCACATCATTTATGGCCTGTTTCGTATGTGTTTTGAGTCAATTTTGTATGCAGTTGGCGCGTTTATGGTGTTTGTTAGTGCTTAGAGGTTCTTAGCAGGTTGCGCGTCCATTTGGTGCACTTTATGACGAATTTAGGCCAAGATGTTTATCCTAGTGTTCGAGAGCTGTTAACGAGAAAGAAGTTTGAGCGGGTTAGTGTCAATGCGCCGCAGTGGGAAGAATGCAATGCCCACTGCGCCGCAGTCACTGGTGAAATGGTTACAAGTTTTCCAGAGGAATTACACTGCGCCGCAGTGGGAAGAATGAAGCCCCACTGTTCCGCAGTCATTGGGTGAAGATGCTACAAGCTTTCCAGGGGATCTACACTGCGCCGCAGTGGGAGGTATGAGACCCCACTGCGCCGCAGTCAAAGGTCGTGAAAAAAACCCTAAATTCCAGAAATATTCCACTGCGCCGCAGTGGGAGTGCTCCAGCCTCACTGCGCCGCAGTCAGCAGTACGGGAAACCTAATGCTTCAGCTTTTCAGCAGTTCAGAAGTGGGAGGTATATAAGCAAAAACATAAACCGTTTTCCTGCATCCAAGTTTTCTTTCCAGGGGCTGTTCCACACGAATTCCTTCAAGGGTGATCTCAAATTCCATCAATTGGATTCATTGAAGATTCAAGAACACCGTCTAGATCGTATCTACTTTTCCGTCTTTGCAATTTTAATTCAAACAATCATTGGTACAATATGTTCTCTTTCAATTTATTTTATGAATTTCAATTTAGCATGAGTGGCTAGAATTCTTAGTCATCCACTTTGATGAAACTTGATGAATGATATGATTGCATAATTTTAATTCAAGAGTTGATTCAATTATCGTTGTGTCGTGATCTTTATCAATTAATTTCCTTGTGATTTATTCTATTGATGTTGATGGTTTATGTGTTCATCGTTAGTGGTACTAGGTGAATATATTTATCGTTTCAATTCGATTGTCTTTGATCGTTTGTCACCGGTTCATGGTATGACGGTGGATGTCAAGTCGATAATAGGAATTAATCGGTAAACGTGTTTAGAAACGGTTGGTGGTACCACGTTTTAATTCACATAGACATAATTGGTAATTGGATAATCAATCAAACTAATCGTTGGGGAGATTCTCTAGGCATTGGTGGTACCGGCTTGGGTAATTAAACTAGCAATTTAGGTGTTTGGGTGATTTGCGAGCGGTTGGTGGTACCACGTGAGCATTTTTATCCATTCACGATTATCTTGTCAACTCTTTAGAATTTGGTTTTAAACGAAAGCAATCATATCTGTAGTCGAGTGGATTCGAAGTGGATGATCTTTATTAATATTGTCTGAAATCTACTTATTTTATTCTGTCTTGTTATTTAAATTTCTTTTACTTCAATTGTCAAAGTTAGGTAGCAATTCGGCTACGGTTCCATCCTTTTCTAAAACTGCTTTAGCAAACAATTATTTCAAAACCAATCCCTGCGAACGATCTCGGACTTACTAATTACTATACTATATGCGATCAGGTCCACTGCTGAAAGTGTGTAGTAGTCGGTTTTTGGTCGGTACTTGTTTATAAATTTACAAACTCGATTTCGCACATCAAGTTTTTAAATTTACAAACTCGATTTTGCACATCACAAGGAAAAGACCTTTATGCTTTATGTGCTATTACACGGATAAAAGGATTTATCTATGTATAAAGTACAAAAGAGTACATAAAGCAGGTTGAGAAAAGTTACTTTATTCTGTAACTTTTCACAACATTTAAGGAATTAAATGTTATTTTTTAAATGTTCTCAACCATATTTGTACGGCCAAAGTTGACATCCCAATGTCAACTTTGCCTATAAATAAAGGTCTTTGCACAACACAAAAACAGACTTTGCATACCTGCAATATTCTTGGTGAACTTGTGCAATATTCTCTCAATCACAAAAAGGAACATTTCACAACTTTAAGTGTTTCGATTGTCAAGAGAATTTCCAAGTGTAGATCAATTGTATTTCATAGGTTGTTAGGATATTTACATACTTGTATTATCTTGGTTCCGCAACAACCTTGTAATTTATTTAAAGTTAATAAATAAATTACACTTGAAAAATACATATTGTCTCATCAATTTACTTTACAAGTATTTTATATTATTGCATTGTTTTAAATAAGTAATCTATCCAAGAACTTGGTATATACTCACTGCAACTGGTCGTCTCCAGTTCAGTGCTTATATTGCAAAGTAACTCTACCATTGACATTGAGGTGTCTTCAGGTAGTACCATCTATTGAGTTGGGACTTACACTTAACAGATCTAGATTCGAGTTTGTCAGGCGTATCTCATTTCACGAGTGCCTCACATCCCCAGACCTTTAAGTAAGACAACTTGGGAACACTCCCATGCCACAATTCATGCGGTGTCTTGTCAACCTTCTTGGTTGGAACCATATTGAGAATACGAACAGCAGTCTCTAGGGCATAATCCCAAAACGAAAAAGGAAGAGTTGTATGATTCATCATTGATCGAACCATTTCTAACAAGGTTCTATTTCTCCTCTCCGATACACCATTATGCTGTGGAGTATATGGAGGAGTAAACTGTTGAACTATTCCACAAGCTTTAAGATAATCTTTAAACTCTTGGCTTAAGTATTCACCACCTCGATCCGAACGAAGAATCTTGATGGTTCTACTGAGTTGATTTTCTACTTCACTTTTAAATTCCTTGAATGTTTCAAAGACTTCATGTTTATGTTTAAGCAAGTAAACATAACCATAACGACTGAAATCATCCGTAAAAGTGATGAAGTAGCTAGCACCTTTCCTTGACACATGTCTAAATGGGCCACATACATCCGTATGTATTAGTCCAAGTAGTTCTTTTACCCTCTCCGGTTTATTTGGAAAAGGTTTTCTTGTCATTTTGCCAGAAACACAAGATACGCATTCGTCAAATGAATCATCATTTGTTTGTAAGATTCCATCTCTTTGAAGCCTTTTAATGCGTTTCTTGCCAACATGAGCAAGACGACAATGCCAAAGATAAGACGAGTCCAAATTGGTCTTGC
This sequence comes from Erigeron breviscapus, assembly GCA_034093135.1. Taxonomy (NCBI): domain Eukaryota; kingdom Viridiplantae; phylum Streptophyta; class Magnoliopsida; order Asterales; family Asteraceae; genus Erigeron; species Erigeron breviscapus. The sequence goes on from CM067167.1 coordinate 93,909,076, forward strand.
CTCGTTTGCTAACATTATACATTGAATTATCCTTTGAATCACAACCATGCATATCAATTTCATAAATACCATCACAAGCAATAGCATTAAAATAATGAACATTATTTCGTGAAACTGAAATACCAATATCATTAAAATAATGAACATTATTTCGTGAAACTGAAATACCAATATCATTAAAAACATTAATGAATCCATTGTTTTTCAACAAAGAAACTGAAATGACACCTCTAGTAATAGACGGTGCATAATGACAATTGTCTAAAACAATGACTAAACCAGTAGGTAAAACTAAATGATAGTCGCCTATTTCTTCTACAGCTGCCGGTAGGCCATTTCCCACGAACAGTTGTAAAGATCCTGGTTTCAGTTTCCTTCTCCTTCTAAGCCCCTGTAAACAATTACAGATATGAGTACCACACCCGGTGTCGTAAACCCATGAATTACGCTTAGAAAAGGAATATAATTCAATTGTGAAGATACCTGAAGTACTGGTCAAACCAGTTTGCTTCTTCTTCAACTCAGCTAGATACTTAGAACAATTCCACTTCCAATGTCCCACTTCATTGCAGTGATAACATGTTTGGTCCTTAGTGGGATGTTCCTTTTTCGCTGGAGGGGTCTTCTTAGGTTTAGGGGTAGCAACTTGCTTTCCTTTACCTTGATTCTTGCCCTTTCCTTTTGGTTGTTTCCCTTACTGGATCTTTCCCCCTTTGATCGTGAGAACTTGGGGTGTGGCAGACTTCTTTGGAAGCTTCTTTTCATACTCATTCGCCATGGCATGAAGTTCAGCAATGGTTTTATTCATGCTATGCATATTGTAATTGCGCACAAATTCCTCAAAATCCTTAGATAAAGACTTGAGAATCATGCCAATAGCAATAGGCTGAGGATAAGCATAATTCAACCTTTCCAATTGCTCAAAATACCTCTTCATCTTGAGTATATGAGGACTAACCGGTGTTCCTTGCTCGTGTCGCAAGTCATGAAGTGTGTCAACTAGGTCGAACAACTCCACTCCCGCTTGCTTTTCGTACAAAGACTTGAGCTCGATAATCATATCACGAGGAAAATAATTTTCAAATTGCTTTTGAAGATCAGCATTCATGCTTCCCAACATCAGACAAGCAACCTCATTGTGTCTATCATACGCAGCAGTGTATGCAGCCAACTCTTCAGTTGTAGCATTAGCTCCCGGAACAACGGGTGTCTGCTCTTCAAGGATTTCAGTTTTCTTTTCAGCTCTTATAACTATTCTTAGCTGACGAAACCAATCATTGAAGTTAGGTCCAGAAAGTTTTTCTCTTTCTAGCATCGACCTGAAAGCCGATTGGTGTATGTTTTGAGAAGGATTTGTTGTTGCCATCTACAAAATAGACAAAAGTTCAATTATCGGTTTTTTCGATAATAATCCTTAAGAAATGTAATTTACCCTTGTAAAATTCATTTAACAATTAATTTCATTAAGGCTAGGATCCAATTGACATACAATCATTTCATCTGTTGATCAGCTAGAAATGACGGTACTTAAAAGGTAATCGACGATCAATAATTGCATTCATGCAATTCCTAGAGATATGGAACTTACAACAACACTTTAAAGGGGTATTAAGTGTTTTGTAAACATGTTTTGTCCCATCTTATGCCACGGGTCAAGGATCTCACCTCTTAACTCGTTTTAAGTCGCCTAATTAAGAACATGTAAATAGTCCACCACCGGTCTCACGGTGGAGTGGTAATTTACCTTGAAAAGATACAATTCGCCTACGGTCTCACGTAGGAGCGAAAAGCACTGGCAAGTGTTCTTAGCAAAGTGGGTGGCAATGACTTAACTTTAAATGGGTAATGCATTTGATGTGAATCAAAAGTTTATGTATGAAGACTCGTGCAAATCTTCATAACATAATGTTTAATAAAATCATTTTTATAGTCTTAGTAACACAAGAGAGCTCGGTAGCTCCATTTGAATGCACGAAGAAGCGCAAGGGCAAAGGTTTGCGAAGGACGCAATTAAAAACCCGCCCTTTTAGGAGGCTAGCGCACTCCGACTTATACATCTCTTAGAGTTTGTTCAAATGGGTGAGCCGGTGTATCTCAAGGTTGTAAGACTCCAATTTTATCAAAGAAATCTCTATTTCGATAGTTCTTAGTCAAGTTTATTCTTTTCTCCAAAACAATTTTTGCATCACCTTTATAGCTCTTTATAAACACGCAAAAATTAATAAACTTACTAATTACCGAACTAATTTAATCATGTAACAAGTTAAGGTAGGCCACCAAAACATGGTCACTATGGTTCATGCATATGTTTAAAGCCGGCTCCCCCCTCCGAAGAAGAGGACCATATACATCAAGTTTCCTTGATTGCGTAAGCCTTTAAACAACTTAATTAACAAGTAATTCACATAAACATGCTGACTGGAAATTTTCCAGCAGCTTCACGACCTGTTTAGCCCTGTTTCTGGTCCGATTCAGATTTCGACCAGAACTACAAAGTTGTATCCCTATGTGTCAAGCACCTACTGTCCAAAGCACAACTTCTAACTCATTGCAGATTAAAAGATATGAATTTTTTAGTGAACTGTCGCAAATCAGAAAAATCGCACGAAAAAATTCACTTAGTCACACAATTATCTAATAATTAACCCTAATTATTGGATCATGTTGAGTCCCAATGTTAATTGTAAATTTAATGATGACAAATCTGACCTATAAACACTTAGTAATCTTTGGTTCTTGTAATCTGATCTGGGTCAGACTAAGCTGACACAGCTTACGATCTGTCTCTGACCTAGATCATGCTTCATACTTGTAATTGTAATATCTTATGGAAGCAAGTGTTATTCAAGTTGCATCAAATTGTATTAGCATTCAGTCCAAGTCGAAGAGGAGGATTGAAGATAGAAGACCAAGCTGTTAGTGGAAGACAGCTTGGGATTAGCAGTCAGCTTGGAAACACTTAAGCAGATTGGTGCCTTGACAAACGGCCCAATCTGTGTCTGACAATCAAGTGAAGATAACAACCTGGATTGAATATAAGGACAAATGACGTGACTAGGAAGAATCCTAGGATCCAGGTTGGTGGTTGTTTTACATATGCGTGTCCATACTCCTATTGGTAGACGAAGAATGTGCGTCAGTACGTGGGGGACCACAAGTACCATGAAAGGCACGATTGATTATTCCTTCATCAACCACTGAATGAAGAACACGTAGCTAAAATGGACACCTAATGAAGGAGCGCTTTCGCCTATAAAAGCCTCATTTCATGGATTGCATATGGGTGGCTTTTCCTGAGAATCATTCTTCACATAAGTTTCTCTGCTCTTACACACAGCTTAGTCTGTACGAGATCAGCTTGGGCTGATTCTCTTGAGCTGAAACTTATTGATTGTTGTTTGTCATTTCATAGGGTTGTTTAGATATCTATAGGTTATCTTTATTCCGCAACAACCCTGTAATTCTTTGTATAGATTATTTCTTAATAAAGGATTACATTTGAAAACCACAATCTGTGTTCAAGAATGTTTTTGGTTCTTTACTGCTTTACTGTTTTAATGATTCCTACTCTTTACTTACTTGCTTAATATTCATAAACTGAATCTTAAAACGTTTTGTGTTAAAAGTTTGTAAAGATTGAAGAAAGTTGTATTCACCCCCCTCTACAACTGTTCTGTGTTCAATATACTTTGGTATATTGATACACCGTGGGACGTATCAATTGGTATCAGAGCGGTGGTTGAGAATTAACTTGACTTGATCCTTGCATATTTTCATTTATAGTAAAGCATTATGTCATCATATATTGATAATGGTTCTTCAACCCGACCACCCATGTTTGACAAAGATGATTTCAGTAGGTGGAAAGGTAGAATGTCTTTGTTCCTTGAATCCATCGATAACAATATGCCTGACATCCTTACGGATGGTCCTTATGTTCCTACACAAACCATTGTGGTAGAAGCTGTGGTCAAGGAAGGTCAACCAACCATTCCTGCCACAGTCAAATCTATTGTTAAGGACAAGGCAGATTGGGGGGATGAGGATAGGAGGTTGGCAAACTTGGATGTGAAGGCTAGAAATTTCATTGTCCAAGCTGTGCCCAAAGACCTTTACCATTCTATTAAAATGTGTTCAACAGCAAAGAAAATGTGGGGTACATTGACTGTCATGTTTGAGGGTTGCTCTACCTCCATGGAATCCACAATTACTACATTGACCAGGAGGTATGAGAGATTTTTCTCTTTGAGAAATGAATCCTTAACTGACACTCATACCCGCTTTAATGCTTTGGTAAATGATTTAGCTGCTGTTGGAATTAATAAGAAAAATGAAGTTTTAAAGAGTAAAATTTCTTGATTCATTACCACCCAAATGGAACAACTATATTTCTTCTGTTAAATTAAGTTCTGTTTATCATGATCTTGATCTCCCTGGACTTTTTGGTTTGCTTCATAACCAAGAATGTTCAGAGGCTGAAAAGTTAATTGCTATGGGTGATTCTTATAGTCAGCCTGCTGCTGCACTTGTTGCTTCTATGACTGAACACCCTAGTTCAATTAGTAATGAGATCATTCCTTGTGTTAATGATGATATTCCTGTGATGTCTAATCCTAACTCTGTTTGTGCTGAATCTGAATGTGATGAATCTGATGGTGATGAACTAGCTAATGAAGTAGCTATGTTGGCTGAAAGGATCAGAAGGAGATCCTTTAATAAGTTTAAAGTAAAAAGAAGAGGTGGCCTAGCTGACAAAACCAAGAAGCCATTTGATATGTCCAAGATCACTTGTTACAAGTGTGGCAAGACTGGACATATGGCTGCAGATTGCAGATCCAAAGAAACTGCTCAAGCTGTGCCAGCCAAAGGTGGAAGAGGTGAAAAATACTCTAAGCTCAAGACTAAGTACAAAGACTTGAAAGCACAAGTAGATGAGCTGACTGAGAAGGTGAACAAAAATGAGAAGAGTCTGGTAGACAAAGACTGGGCTGAAAGTGCCACATCATCTGATGATGAGCTGTACAAAGATGCCAAGTGTTTCATGGCTAAAGAAGCTACTCAAAGATTTGCTGAAGATCTGGTGAAAATACAACAGCAATCTGAGTCATCTCACCAAGCATCTACCAGTCAGACTGCTCCACCTGGGGTAACTTCTTTTTCCAATCTGTCTGATAATGAGAAGCTGTCCAGACTGAATAAACTTGGTGATGAGGTTTTACTACAAAAACACTTTAATCAAGAACTCAAAAAGGAAATACATGTTTTGAAACTTGATAATAGCTCTAAGAGTCACACCATTGAAAAACAAGAATCTGAAGTTAAAGCTCAAAAGCAATTAAACTCCATTTTGATTAAAGAAGCTAAAACTGCAGAAGAAAAGTTTTTAAAGGTGAAACAAATTACTGAAACATGGTGTATAAGTTCAAAAAGAGTTGCTAAGTGTGTTAATGAACAAATACCTCATCAGATCCAAGCTATTTTTGATGGTGATTATGATAGGGTCATAGCCATTACTGAAGTTTGTGCTATGGAGCCTTGTAATCAGCCTCCTTCACCACCCAAAGTCCAAACCAAAGAAACTATTTCTAAACCAATTAAGTTGGTTCAGAAATCTGGTATTGGGTTTAAAGATCCTGAAACCATTGGTCAGACCATTGCTGAAGCTGTGTCTAAAGCGGATCAGGTTGTTGAGTTAAAACCTGAAGAAAGTCTTGACTTGTCCAAACTGACCATCACCCAATCTGTGTCAGATTCAAAGACTAAAATAAACAAGAGTAGTTTAAAGAGAAATAAAAGAAAGGATAGAGATCACAGTGTTCCTAAAGAGAAAATAAAGCTTTTAAAGAGTAAGAAGTCTGGTTCTCTAGGAAATGAGTCACAAGGAAAATCTGAGTCTGTTTCAAGTAACACCAAGTCTGACTCTGACAAGTTGATTTTAAAATATGTTGAGTCCAAAACTGACAAGGTGTCAATAAAGGCAAGTTTTCTTAAGAATGTGTCGGATCCAAAAATTGTTGATCAAATAAAATTGAGAGCTGAATGTAAGAAAGCTGGAATAGGCAAAGGTTTTGTTCAGAAGGAAACTCTGAATGTTGCTAGAAAGAACTTTGAATCTGGTAAAAGACAAACTAAGCAACATTGGGTTTCAAAATGTGATAAGAGTCTGTGTTTAGTTCCCAATCTGTGTCAGATTCAAAGACTAAAATAAACAAGAGTAGTTTAAAGAGAAATAAAAGAAAGGATAGAGATCACAGTGTTCCTAAAGAGAAAATAAAGCTTTTAAAGAGTAAGAAGTCTGGTTCTCTAGGAAATGAGTCACAAGGAAAATCTGAGTCTGTTTCAAGTAACACCAAGTCTGACTCTGACAAGTTGATTTTAAAATATGTTGAGTCCAAAACTGACAAGGTGTCAATAAAGGCAAGTTTTCTTAAGAATGTGTCGGATCCAAAAATTGTTGATCAAATAAAATTGAGAGCTGAATGTAAGAAAGCTGGAATAGGCAAAGGTTTTGTTCAGAAGGAAACTCTGAATGTTGCTAGAAAGAACTTTGAATCTGGTAAAAGACAAACTAAGCAACATTGGGTTTCAAAATGTGATAAGAGTCTGTGTTTAGTTTCCCAATCTGAGTCAGACCAGAAGGTCAGCTCTGGTGAACCCATCTTTGGATGGGTTCCCAAAAAGAACTAATCTCTTATCATAATTGCAGGGCAGTCATGACGATAACACCTGGCACTTGGACAGTGGATGTTCCAATCATATGACCGGATGTAAGTCCCTGCTATGTAGCTTTAGGATTCGCGTTGGTCCTAATGTTACTTTTGGAGATGACTCTCAAGGAAAGACTGAAGGTTTTGATATACTTTCAAATGGTCCCCTTACTTTCAGAAGGGTCTCATATGTTAATGGTTTGAAGCACAATCTGATTAGTGTGAGTCAGTTGTGTGATGCTGGTTATGAAGTGAGATTCAGGTCTGATAAGGGAATTGTTCTTGATTTAGAAGGCAATGTGGTTCTTATTGCAAAGAGGGATGAGTCTTTGTATTCTTTTGACATGAGAAATCCAACTGTCACAAGAGAAGTTTGTTTCATGTCAAAGTCTCAAGATGAGCTGAATTGGTTGTGGCATAAAAGGCTGTCTCATATGAATTTCAAAGACATCAACAAGCTGTGTAAGAAAGAGTTGGTGTCTGGCCTTCCAGTGATCAATTATGAGAAGGACAAGCTGTGTGGTGCTTGTGAGAAAGGCAAGCAACATAAAGCTACTTTTAAGTCTAAAACATGTTCAACCATTGATAATTGTTTGGATCTGCTTCATATGGACTTATTTGGACCAATTAGTACTCCATCATTCACTGGAAGGAGGTACTCCTTGGTAATTGTTAATGAGTATTCAAGATACACCTGGGTTTTCTTTCTGAAGCACAAGAGTGAAGCTGCTGACAGCATTATTCATTTCATCAAGCAAGCTGAAATTCTCTACAAAAGACCTGTTAGGCAATTAAGGAGTAACAATGGTACTGAATTCAAAAATATCACTCTTAATTCATTCTGCAGTGAAAAGGGAATTTCACTAGTCTACTCAGCTGCCAGAACTCCTCAACAAAATGGTGTTGCAGAAAAAAGAAACATAACTCTTATTGAAGTTGCCAGATCCATGATGGCTCAAAACAATGTCAAGTCTCATTTCTGGGCTGAAGCAGTACACACAGCTTGCTTTACCCAGAACAGATCCCTCATTGTGAAAAGACACCAGAAGACTGCATATGAACTTCTTAGGGGGAGAAAACCTGAGATTGGTTTCCTAAGAATGTTTGGAAGTCCTTGCTACATTCTGAATCAGAAAGACCATCTTGGAAACTTTGATGAGAAATCAGATGAAGGTATCCTACTTGGATATGCAACAATGATGAAGGCCTACAGAGTTTACAACAAGAGAACTAAAACAATTGAGAACTCTGTTAATGTAAGCATTGATGAAGGTTGTTCTAAGCCAGAGTGCTCTTCTCTTGAAGATGAAGACTTCAATTTTGAAGAACTGGCTGTACCTGAGAATGAGCCTCCAACTAATCCTCCAGTTGGAGCTGATAATGCTCAAACTCAGGGGGAGCAACTCATAGAAGAAGAAGAAGAAATTCCAATCTTTGAAAATGCACAAGCTGATCCTGCTCTTACTGAAGTAATTGTTCAGAATCCATTAAATGACTCTCCAACTGGTTCAGACTCCTCCATTCCTGTCCAATCTGATCAGCCTCTTCCTCAAGCTGATCATGCTGAACCATCTAATCTGAATCAGTCCATTGTCCCAGTTACTAGATGGACAAAGAGTCATCCAATTAACCAAATCATTGGTGATCCACTCTCTGGTGTGAAAACAAGAAGAAAGGCAGCAGGCAATTTCTGCATGTTTGTCAATTTTGTAAGCAAGGTGGAACCAACTGAGGTTGATGAAGCACTGGCAGATCCCTCTTGGGTAAATGCAATGCAAGATGAGCTAACACAGTTTGAAAGAAATAAGGTTTGGGAACTTGTTCCAAGACCTCATCACAAGACTGTAATTGGAACCAAGTGGGTCTACAGAAACAAAATGGATGAAAGGGGAGTTGTGACCAGAAACAAAGCAAGATTGGTAGCTCTTGGTTACATACAAGAGGATGGAATTGATTATGATGAGACTTTTGCACCAGTGGCAAGATTAGAGGCAATCAGAATGTTCTTGGCCTTCTCTGCACACAAAGGTTTCAAAGTCTATCAAATGGATGTGAAGAGTGCTTTTCTTAATGGAAAATTGGAAGAAGAAGTCTATGTTGAACAGCCTCTTGGTTTTGAAAACTCAAAGTTTCCAGACCATGTGTTCAAGCTTGACAAGGCTCTCTATGGGTTGAAGCAAGCTCCAAGGGCATGGTATGATACTTTGTCTAAATTCTTATTGGCTAATAACTTCAAAAGAGGTAATGTTGACAAGACTTTGTTTGTGAGAAATTATAATGGTGATATCCTGCTTGTACAAATTTATGTAGATGATATAATATTTGGGTCTAGCAGTGAAAGACTTTGCAAAAAGTTTTCTGAATTAATGTCTAAAAAGTACAAAATGAGCATGATGGGAGAACTAAACTATTTTCTGGGTTTACAAGTTAAACAGACTAAAAATGGAATTTTCATAAACCAAGGAAAATATGTTAAAGATCTCTTAAACAAATTTGGTTTTACTGATTGCTCACTTATGAAAACTCCTATGGGAACTGGTGATAAGCTGGGTGAAGATAAAAATGGCAAATCTGTTGACATCACAGCTTATAGGGGTATGATAGGATCATTACTTTACTTAACTGCTAGTAGACCAGATATTATGTTTGCTACATGCCTTTGTGCAAGATATCAAGCTAGTCCTAAGGAATCTCATCTTAAGGCTGTAAAAAGAATCTTTAGATACCTTAAAGGTAGTCCCAATCTGGGTCTTTGGTATCCCAAAGACTCAGGATTTGATCTAATTGGCTATTCAGATTCTGACTTTGCAGGCTGTAAGATTGACAGAAAAAGTACTTCAGGAGCTTGTCAATTGCTTGGCAATAGACTTGTAAGCTGGTCCAGCAAGAAGCAGCATTCAGTTTCTATCTCCACTGCAAAAGGTGAATATGTTGCTGCAGGAAATTGTTGCTCTCAAATTCTTTGGATGCAATATCAGCTTCAAGACTATGGTGTCACTGCAACAAAAACTCCAATCTTTTGTGACAGTACCAGTGCCATAGCAATTTCAAACAATCCTGTGCTTCATTCAAGGACCAAGCACATTGATATAAGATATCATTTCATCAGGGATCATGTAATGAAAGAAGATGTTGAACTCCACTTCATTCCAACAGACAATCAGCTTGCTGACTTGTTCACAAAGCCATTGGATGAATCAAGGTTCAACTACCTCATAAGTAAGCTAGGTATGCTTAATTTGTAAAATGTAGTGAGCTAAGTAATAGCAAATCTGACCCCTTAGAGTTATACTAAAATTTTGAGGGTAAGCTGTGTCAGACCCAGACTACCCTTTCACACTTGGTGCATTTCAAGTGAAAGAGGGTAAGCTGAGTCTGACCCAGCTTCGTGGTTATTGTTAGCTTTAATTATTTTGTTAGTGCAAGTTTTGTAATTATGTAATAGAATAGTCCTTGATTTAATGTAGTAAGTATGGAAGGTTTGTGTTGTAATTAGATAAGGACTTAGTTGTAACTAAGGAGGGGGTTTAGAGCAAATGTTGGCCCTATATAAACCCTTCCAATCTCCATTTGTAAGGTTACACCTTTAATAAGATTTTCCTTACTTTCCATATTCTCTCTACTTTCTCTCTCACACACTTAAGCCTTATAAACCTTGATTCACGATTTGTAAGGATAATCAATCTCTGATACCAAATGTTAACAATGCTAAATCGTGAATCAAGGTTTATAAGGCTTAAGTGTGTGAGAGAGAAAGTAGAGAGAATATGGAAAGTAAGGAAAATCTTATTAAAGGTGTAACCTTACAAATGGAGATTAGAGGGGTTTATATAGGGCCAACATTTGCTCTAAACCCCCTCCTTAATTACAACTAAGTCGTTATCTAATTACAACACAAACCTTCCATACTTACTACATTAAATCAAGGACTATTCTATTACATAATTACAAAACTTGCACTAACAAAATAATTAAAGCTAACAATCTCCCCCTTTAGTGCAGTTTTGTGAAGGTTCATCGTCTAGTCCTTTTCTTCTTTCTTTGTCTTCTGTTTCTTTTCTTGGTTGACGATTCGGGTTTGTCTTGATGAGTCCTTTGATCATTGAAGGCCCTTTTCTTGTATTCACTGAACTTCTCTTTCCAGAGGCGCTTGGGAATGAAATGAAATTTCGGATCAGATGGTCGGTTGGGGGTTCTATGATATGGATCTTTAAATAAACGTGATGAGCCCATTTGTTGAAAATCTTCAATGTTGAGTAGACTTTGTAGCTTTCTCTTTATCTTCATCGTCTTCGAGCAACTTTGACTTTTTGAATTCTCAAGCATTCTGTGAAAGCGAAGGCGAAGACTTGGGTTTCTTGTGGAAAGTGGAAGCTTGGAATGAAGTGCGGAAGCTTGGCATAGTGTTGAGTGTAGAACTTGACTTGGTTCTTACATTACAGTCGTTGATTGTCTGTCTCTCGCTCCCTCTCAAACACACAAGTTTCTCAATAACAGATAATTAATCCAGAAAATGGTTTGTCGCTTTAGCTCCCCCTCAACTTGTCGTATGAGCGAAATCTTCTCTAAATCTTGCCCCCCTCACTCAATCACTCCTTTCAAAATATACAATAAAAACATACTAAAAGATCCAAGACTAATTTTCCTTTTAGCTCCCCCTCAACCCGGGCATAATTTTTGGAGCAAAGAATTAGACAAGGCAATGTGCTCCCCCTCAAAAGGATAATCAATCTCTGACGCTTTTCTCCCCCTCATGATGAACACATGTAACGTGTTCATCATGCACAATGATTGATGACAATAACGGTAAATGAAAGGTATAACTATGAAGTAACGTCTCAATTACACATGTTTTGAACGGGTTGTACACTGATATGTGTACAAGCCAAATCACAACCACCTACTTGGATCCAGACGTTGGAACCCATGTAAGGGTGGGTCCAACTGGATATTTGAAGAGAGAAGTAGAAGGTTGTGCATAGTAAAACACTTTTTGCACACGAGGGTGAATGACTCGTGGTGCCAACTTAAACAACTCAGAGAGAGAGTATTTAATGGGAGTGCTTTTAGGTTTTGGTTTGGGTTTAGTATGAGAGAACCAGCCATATTGATCTCTATAACGAATGATTCTGGTGGTGGAATCCTTGAATATCTGGCAATAGCTGTTTATAGGCTTTATGGGAGACCCGGTCTTGCGAGGTGTGTAATATGGGTTCATTTGTTTGAGGGTTTGATGAGGTTTAGGTAGAAGGATTTTAGTTTTGGTGGAATGAGGGTCTTTGGAGATTTTGGGAGTGGTATGAGCTGGTTTGAAAGATGGTTGTGGGTGTTTATTGTTTTAGTGAGATGGTTTGGTGTTGTGAGGATTTGTTTTGGTTTTGAAGGAAGGGTGTTGCTTGGTATTGGTTGATAATGTTGGGTGATTGTGGTTTGGTTGGGCATTTGAAGGAATGGTTTTTGTTTTAGTTAGAGATGGAGTGGTTTGGTTGAGAAGAGGTGATTTTGGAGCACGAGTTAAAGGAGAATTCACTTGATTTGACTTGGTTGCAAGTTGAGTCTCCAATGACAAGGAATGAACTTGAAGTTGTTGGATTAACTTCAAACATGTTTGCTCATTATTCTTCGAAGAAGTGGACTTGTTTTGCAAATCACGATTGAGCTTAGAAAGTTGTTGTTGCAAAACAAGTTCTTTAACTTGGGTTTCGAGGATGGTTTCAATGAGCTCTTTGTAAGAAATATCCAACTCATTGGTTAAATTGATAATCTTTGACTGCAAATGATCATTGTGTAACATCCGTGAATTTTGACCCGTTGACTTTTTGTGTAATTTGACTAACAAACTTGTTGAATGAAATAATTGGGCCCATTTGTGATTATATGACTATGTGGTATGTTAGTCGGGTCGTTAATATGTTTGTTTGGCGTTTAATTGTATAATCGATTGTAATTTTGGCTCATAAAGGGAAACGGGTCGACCCATGGGTTGTCCATGACCCATGAGCCTACTAGTGACCCATTTCCCCTTATCCTCTCATTTCTCTTTTTTCTATCTATCTATCTATCTCTTCTATTCTCTCTCAAGTAAAAGAACCCCCTTTTGTTCTTCATCATTTCTTGCATCAACATTGTGTTTGAAACTACCACAATACAAGGATCATAGCCATCTTCATCTCGTTTGCTTCCTATTGGAGAATCAAAAGCCAAGTTCTTGCATTTTACCCATTTTGACCTAATTTCGGGTTCTAGCTCAAGGAGGAGTTTTGGTAAGTCTAATTCATCTCATTTGTACCTACTTATGTTTGTTTGGCGTTTAATTGTATAATCGATTGTAATTTTGGCTCATAAAGGGAAACGGGTCGACCCATGGGTTGTCCATGACCCATGAGCCTACTAGTGACCCATTTCCCCTTATCCTCTCATTTCTCTTTTTTCTATCTATCTATCTCTTCTATTCTCTCTCAAGTAAAAGAACCCCCTTTTGTTCTTCATCATTTCTTGCATCAACATTGTGTTTGAAACTACCACAATACAAGGATCATAGCCATCTTCATCTCGTTTGCTTCCTATTGGAGAATCAAAAGCCAAGTTCTTGCATTTTACCCATTTTGACCTAATTTCGGGTTCTAGCTCAAGGAGGAGTTTTGGTAAGTCTAATTCATCTCATTTGTACCTACTTATGTTTGTTTGGCGTTTAATTGTATAATCGATTGTAATTTTGGCTCATAAAGGGAAACGGGTCGACCCATGGGTTGTCCATGACCCATGAGCCTACTAGTGACCCATTTCCCCTTATCCTCTCATTTCTCTTTTTTCTATCTATCTATCTCTTCTATTCTCTCTCAAGTAAAAGAACCCCCTTTTGTTCTTCATCATTTCTTGCATCAACATTGTGTTTGAAACTACCACAATACAAGGATCATAGCCATCTTCATCTCGTTTGCTTCCTATTGGAGAATCAAAAGCCAAGTTCTTGCATTTTACCCATTTTGACCTAATTTCGGGTTCTAGCTCAAGGAGGAGTTTTGGTAAGTCTAATTCATCTCATTTGTACCTACTTATGTTTGTTTAGGCATTTCTAGTCATCTTGAACATTTACAAGTCCTAAATCGGCTTAAATCTCGTTTGGGTCAAATTAGGGTTTAAATTAGGGTTTGAAGGTTTTGGGTGTGATTAATTAAGGTTTAAATTAGGGTTTGAAGGTTTTGGGTGTGATTTTGATGTTTTGGTCGAATTTGTGGATTGGGTTATGTTTATTTATGGTTAATGGTGTTTATTTATGCTTCAATTTAAGTTACAAGTTCCTACAAATCGATTTGGTTTGGTTTGGGTCAAGTTTTAAGGGTTTTGGTCTTGTTTTCCTGCATATGCTGCTGCTTCTGGTCAGAACTGGGCCACTGCGGCGCAGTGACTTAGGCTAGCCACTGCGGCGCAGTGGCTAGGGCCTGGTCTCTTGGTTAGCTCACTGCGGCGCAGTGAGCTTGGCAATGGCTCACTGCGGCGCAGTGGTTAGGTTCTGGGAAATTATGCGCGTCGATTTTCAAATGTTAATAACTTTTGATCCGTAACTCCAAATAAGTCGTATGACCTATCGTTAGAATCGTAAGAGAGTCTAGTTTCTGGTAGTAACACTCTTTTTGTATGAATCTTCTCTCTTTTCTAAAAAGGTCGAGTCGAATGCGTTTTGTTCTTACTCGTTAAAGTTGGAAAGGCGTTTAGGGTTGTGACTTGACCTAATTGTGCTAAACCAACTTGTTTATGATTGTAGAGTTGACATTATGGTATATTGATGTATAATTATAGGTTGTGGATGTGTGGACCGTAATACTCGCTTGTAATCTTATACTAGCTTCTTTGTCGGACAAGGTGAGTTTCGTATCTCCCTACTCGCTTGAGATTCGGGCTGAAAAGTGTAAACTTGCGTGTTTACTTATGTTGTTGATTGATTTATTGATTTGGTTTGAATGTTGGATTGTTGAGATGGTTTTTACGCTTGAATGACTTGGTTTATGGTTGTTAAGTATTTCGTTAATATTAGGATTTGACGTACATACATGATAGTCGGTTATACCTTCATTGGGTTTTAGATGTGGTGGGAAGGCTGCGGGTGACCCTATATATAAGCATATGGGGCTCGAAGGAAGTAGAATCCTCTTAAGTGTATGTACGTATAGTTGGTTTTAGTTGAAATTATTGATTTATGATCGGTGATTATTGATTGTTGGTTCACGTTCGTTGAATGTTGATTATTGGCTTATAACTTACGATTATTGATTGTTGGTTCACGTTCGTTGAATGTTGATTATTGGCTTATAACTTACGATTATTGATTGTTGGTTCACGTTCGTTGAATGTTGATTATTGGCTTATAACTTACGATTATTGATTGTTGGTTCACGTTCGTTGAATGTTGATTATTGGCTTATAACTTACGATTATTGATTGTTGGTTCACGTTCGTTGAATGTTGATTATTGGCTTATAACTTACGATTATTGATTGTTGGTTCATGACTGATGCATTTACATTTGATTGTAAGCATTGCATACATTGTTGATGACCCTCGGCAGGGGATTGCCGACATCCTGGTGCATAGATGTATGCACCCATTTTTGGATGTAGTGCCTGTCTCCGAGTATATAGACATATATATCTCGATGATTTTGAGATACAGCCTTGTTCATTGTGATGACAGAAGGGTATCGTTGCATTGGTGACTGGCGTTCACGCATAAGATAGGCATGTTGACTTATTTATGCCTTTGGTACTTGCATTTGATATTCATATCATTGAGCATTCATTTACACGCATTTACGTACTTATGAAATTTTGTGGATTGGATATTGTTGTGTTACTTAGAGGCTCACTGTAAGTCACCTCTAGCCTCTACTTGTACATTATGATTATTGTTTATGGTTCCTTGTGGACCATTACTACGAACTCACCAACCTTGTGTTGACTATGCTTAGTACACTTTTCAGGTAATCAGGTTAATCCTGGGCGCGGAGTATAGTTGCTTGCTTGCTTGCTTGCTTGCTGTTTAACCCGGGCATTGGACTTGATGAATCAAGGATTCATAGACCTTCTCTTTTGCATTATACTTAGGATTAATTGCCATCTTTTGAATGCTCCTTTGTAACCTTGATGGTTATTGCTCCTTTTGTATTTTGGTACTTGTTTCGTCTTTGTAATGGATTCACTGAATCTTTATTTGCATTTAGTTCTTGTTCTATTGTAATTCCACCTTGTGCTATATGATTTCCGTGATATTCCGAGCCTCGGCTTAGGGTGTTACAGAATGGTGGCCCATGCGTGGTCGTAGAGAATTAGGCGGTTTGACCTAGACTACGGCTTAAGTTAAAACTCTTCATATAGCATGCATGGTTAGGAAATTTGTGTGCAATGTGAATTTTGTGAATCCCCGTGTGAGTTCGTAGTTAAGACCACTTGTGTGTTAGCTTGAATTCAAGGTGATGATTGTAGATTATGGTTAATATGGGTTGTTGTTGTTAATTGTTGGAACTAATGTGATGATTTAGGGCAAAATGATGGGATGCCATTAACTTAGTATAATATTGTGGCAACCCTAAAAGAACCCGATCAACTCTTTTATGGTTACCCGATATTATAGCAAGTTCATGACATCGTGGATTGCGCACGTGTGGCTTAAAGTATAATAAGGAACCGATATGCTTAATGGAAGTTGATTAGGTGGAAGGTTAGCCGTTGGTACACCTTGTATACATACCCGGTCAATAACTAGAGAGCATATCGAATTCGGATTATACTTTGAATCATTCGTGTTAGTTGTTTGATTGCATGATGTAATGAGCATGATTACTTAATGTTATGATATGTAAATATCCCTTATGATGCTAACACTTTTGTCTTAGCATAATGTTATGAAATGTGTATGTAGTATCGATATGAGAGCATCGACTACTTGTGTGACTAACACGTGAGCATTTGAGACTAACTCTCGGGTCAACGTGTCACTTGTTTTATAGAAATGGCGAGACCCAGGAGAACCGGAACGAACTATAGGGCTGAAGAGGAAGAACCTCAACCGGAGGTACAAGGAGGTAGGGGCCGTGGTAGGGGCCAAGGAAGGGGTCGTGGTGAGGTCCCTGAGCCAAACATGGCCGAGGTGATTGCTCAAACGATCGCCAATATCATGCCAACCATTATTGCTCAAGTCACGGCAAATCTTGGGCAAAATAACGTGGCTCAAAACAACGAAGCTCCAGAAAATGAACATAATGAAAATGCCCAACCTCATGCCGAAGAAAATGAAGAAGAGGGACCGGTGGGAATTGGAAACGGTATGCCCATGTATAATCAACAGGGAGGATACCGTCAAGGGTGTGTATTTAAAGACTTTAAAAGTTGTGGGGCACCGGAGTTTGATGGGAAAGGTGGTCCCACGGAATGTATAAGATGGTTTGAGGCGATAGAGGCGGTGATCGAAAGGAGTCATTGCACCTACGATGACCGGATTTCCTACGCATCCGGCATGTTTAGACATGATGCCTTGAGTTGGTGGAACCAGGAAATAACGTTGGGACGGACTTATAATTTGGAGTGGATTGACTTCAAGAACAAAGTGAAAGCAAAGTTTTGTCCTCCGTATGAACTACAAAACTTGACCATCGAGTTTGCTAATCTCAACATGGAGGGAGCCGATTACAAGGGCTATGTTAGACGATTTCAAGAGTTGTCTACCCTCATTCCTCACTTGGTAGGTACCGAGCCTCAGGCCATCCAGAAGTTCGTATTGGGCTTGAATCCTCAAGTCCGATCATATGTAAACTCTAACATGCCTACTTCTTTGGCTAATGCGGTTAACCAAGCCGGGAGTGTGACTGAAGATTTGTTGAGGAGTGGTGTTTTGAGCAAGTCCTCAATGAACAAGAGGAAAGAAGTGGGAGAGTCGAGTGGGGTAAAGAAGATGGGAAAGTTTGACCCTAGAAATGCTAATAGGGGTAGGGTGATGGCGGCGGTGGAACCGGCTAAGAAGGCTTATTTTGGGCCTCATCCTTTCTGTGGGAGATGTAACAAGCATCATCCCACTAATAACCAATGTGGAGCATGCTTTAATTGCAATCAACTTGGGCACGAAGCTAGAAATTGTAGAGCTCAAAGGGCGGGTCCAATGAATGTGGCTCCCGTTCGGGCCGTTCCTCCTCAAGGTAACCAAAGAAGAGGCGAATGTTTTGAATGTGGTAGCCGTGACCACTACCGTAATAATTGTCCTCGATGGGTGGGACAACAAGGCCACCAAGTGCAACCACGCGGCCGAGCCTTTGCGGCTAATGCAAATGAAGCTCGCAATGACCCCAACGTAGTAGCAGGTACTTTTCTCCTTAATGGTCTCTTTGCAACCGTCCTATTTGATTCCGGAGCCGAGTATAGCCTCGTGTCTTCTAATTTTGTTCCTTTGATTGATGTACATCCTTGTGCTCTAAACTATGTGCTTGACATTGAAATGGTAAACGGGTCACTAACAAAAATTAGTCAAATACTTCGCGATTGTGTCTTGACTTTGGAAGACGTCGATTTCTTCATAGACCTTATGCCTTTGGATATTGGTAGTTTTGATATTATAGTGGGTATGGATTGGTTGACGGCGGTGAATGCAACCATTGATTGTGGCGAGAGAGTTGTTAAGATACCTTTGGCTAACGGTAAAATTCTTAGGGTTCAAGGCGAAATCTCCGATCTCTCGAATTCTAAAGTCTTTAGTGCTACCATCCCAAAGGTAGAATTGAAGACCGTTCCTATCGTTTGTGATTTTCCCGATGTTTTTCCGGATGACTTACCGGGACTACCTCCAACTCGTGAACTAGATTTTCGTATTAATCTTATCCCCGAAGCCGCGCCCGTAGCAAAAGCCCCGTATAGGCTAGCCTTAACCGAAATGCAAGAGCTACAAACTTAACTCAAGGAGCTCCAAGAGAAGGGTTTCATTCGCCCTAGCCAATCTCCTTGGGGTGCTCCTGTTCTCTTTGTCAAGAAGAAAGACGGATCCTTCAGAATGTGTATTGATTACCGGGAATTAAACAAGCTCACCGTGAAGAACCGATATCCTCTCCCAAGAATCGATGACTTATTTGATCAACTTCAAGGTGCTAAGCACTTTTCAAAAATCGATCTTCGCTCGGGTTATCATCAACTCCGGGTACATGAAGATGATATCCCCAAGACGGCTTTTCGCACAAGGTATGGTCATTTTGAATTCACCGTGATGCCTTTTGGGTTGACTAATGCACCGGCGGTGTTCATGGACTTGATGAACCGGGTGTGTCAACCATACTTAGACAAGTCTGTCATTGTGTTCATTGATGACATACTTGTATACTCGAAGACAAAGGAAGAGCATGTTGAGCACTTGCGTGAGGTGCTTGAACTACTAAGAAAAGAGAAGTTGTATGCCAAATTCTCCAAGTGCGAGTTTTGGTTGGAAGAGGTCCACTTCCTTGGTCACGTAGTGAACAAGGATGGTATTCATGTGGATCCAAACAAGATTGAAGCGGTCAAGAATTGGAGAAGACCCGAAACGCCATCCGAGATCCGTCAATTCCTTGGATTGGCGGGTTACTATAAAAGATTCATTGAAAACTTCTCCCGTATTGCACAACCACTCACCCTCTTGACTCAAAAAGATAGAAACTTTGAATGGAGCGAAAAACAAGAAAACGCCTTCCACACTCTTAAAGATATGTTATGTGACGCTTCTATTTTGACGCTATCGGATGGAATCAAAGATTTTGTTGTTTATTGTGATGCTTCGGGGCAAGGGTTGGGTTGTGTTCTTATGCAAAGGGGTAAAGTCATTGCTTATGCCTCTCGTCAATTGAAGGTGCATGAGGAGAACTACCCGACACATGATTTGGAATTGGGAGCGGTTGTGTTTGCTTTGAAGTGTTGGAGGCATTATCTCTATGGCACCAAATGTGTGATTTATACCGATCACAAAAGCCTCCAACACATCTTCAACCAAAGTGAATTGAATATGAGGCAAAGGCGTTGGTTAGAACTATTTAGTGATTATGATTGTGACATCCGTTATCACCCGGGCAAGGCAAATGTAGTAGCCGATGCCTTGAGCCGAAAGGAGAGAGTGAAACCAAGACGGGCTAGAGCTATGAGCCTCACAGTAGGGCCGAATATTCGTGATCGGATCATTGAAGCCCAAATTCAAGCCACCCTACCGGAAAACTTTGGAGACGAAAACCTAGATGGCATGGAACAACAATTCGACCGAAAGAATGATAATGGACTATACATGGTTGAAAGACTTTGGGTTCCTATTTTCGGTGACTTAAGAACGCTTATATTGAATGAAGCTCATCAATCGCCTTATTCGGTCCATCCCGGGTCGGATAAGATGTACTTTGATTTGAAAGACTTTGGGTTCCTATTTTCGGTGACTTAAGAACGCTTATATTGAATGAAGCTCATCAATCGCCTTATTCGGTCCATCCCGGGTCGGATAAGATGTACTTTGATTTGAAAGACTTGTATTGGTGGCCGGGCATGAAGCGTGATGTGGCTAAGTATGTGAGTGAGTGTCTTACTTGCTTACAAGTTAAGGCCGATCACAAGAAACCACCCGGTTTGTTGGTGCAACCGGTAATGCCCGAATGGAAGTGGGAACATATTTCAATGGACTTCATTACTAAACTACCGAAGACGAGAAGCGGCCGTGACACGATTTGGGTGATAGTAGATCGGTTAACGAAGTCGGCTCACTTTTTAGCCATTCGTGAAATCGATAAATTCGACACTTTGGCTCGTTTGTACATCAAGGAAGTAATATCTAAGCATGGAGTGCCAATTTCTATCATTTCGGATAGAGATGCCCGTTTCAAATCAAAATTTTGGGAAGCCTTTCAAAAAGCCATGGGTACTCGACTCGACATGAGCACGACGTTTCATCCTCAAACGGATGGACAAACCGAGAGAACCATTCAAACACTTGAAGACATGTTGAGGGCATGTGCAATTGATTTTGGTGGAAGTTGGGAAGACCATTTGCCGCTAGTCGAGTTTTCATACAACAATAGTTATCATGCTACCATTCAAATGGCGCCCTTTAAGGCATTGTATGGTAGGATATGTCGTTCTCCCTTAGCTTGGGCAGAAATAGGGGAGAGTCAACTAATCGGGCCCGAAATTGTGATTGAAACGACTAAGGTAATATCTCAAATTAAGGAAAAGTTGCAATTGGCCCGTGAGCGTCAAAAGAAGTATGCCGATGTGAGGCGAAGACCGTTGGAATTTGAAATTGGTGAGTATGTACTTTTGAAGGTGTCACCTTGGAAAGGTGTTGTACGTTTTGTGAAGCGGGAAAAACTTGCGCCAAGGTATATTGGTCCTTTCAAGATTCTTGAACGGGTTGGGAAAGTTGCTTATCGGCTAGAATTGCCTCAAGAGCTTAACGGTGTGCATGATGTGTTTCATATTTGTAATTTGCGTAAGTGTTTGGCGGATCCTACACATCATGTGCCTATGGACGAAATTAGGGTTGATTCGAATTTGAACTTTGTTGAAGAGCCGGTAGAGATCTTGGATCGTCAAGAAAAGAAACTCAAGAGCAAACGCTACACGATTGTTAAGGTTAGATGGAATGCTAGACGTGGAGCCGAGCTCACTTGGGAGCGAGAGGATCACATGAAATCTAAGTACCCGCATTTATTTAATAATTAGGGTTTGTTAAATTTTGGGACGAAATTCTTTCAACGGGGGGATAATGTAACATCCGTGAATTTTGACCCGTTGACTTTTTGTGTAATTTGACTAACAAACTTGTAGAATGAAAAAATTGGGCCCATTTGTGAGTATATGACTATGTGGTATGTTAGTCGGGTCGTTAATATGTTTGTTTGGCGTTTAATTGTATAATCGATTGTAATTTTGGCTCATAAAGGGAAACGGGTCGACCCATGGGTTGTCCATGACCCATGAGCCTACTAGTGACCCATTTCCCCTTATCCTCTCATTTCTCTTTTTTCTATCTATCTATCTCTTCTATTCTCTCTCAAGTAAAAGAACCCCCTTTTGTTCTTCATCATTTCTTGCATCAACATTGTGTTTGAAACTACCACAATACAAGGATCATAGCCATCTTCATCTCGTTTGCTTCCTATTGGAGAATCAAAAGCCAAGTTCTTGCATTTTACCCATTTTGACCTAATTTCGGGTTCTAGCTCAAGGAGGAGTTTTGGTAAGTCTAATTCATCTCATTTGTACCTACTTATGTTTGTTTAGGCATTTCTAGTCATCTTGAACATTTACAAGTCCTAAATCGGCTTAAATCTCGTTTGGGTCAAATTAGGGTTTAAATTAGGGTTTGAAGGTTTTGGGTGTGTGCTTCTGGTCTAGCTCACTGCGGCGCAGTGGCTTAGGCTAGCTCACTGCGGCGCAGTGGCTAGGGCCTGCGGCGCAGTGGTTAGGCTAGCTCACTGCGGCGCAGTGGCTTAGGCAGCTCACTGCGGCGCAGTGGCTTAGGCTAGCTCACTGCGGCGCAGTGGCTTAGGCAGCTCACTGCGGCGCAGTGGCTTAGGCTAGCTCACTGCGGCGCAGTGGCTAGGCGCTCACTGCGGCGCAGTGGTTAGGCTGCTCACTGCGGCGCAGTGGCTTAGGCTAGCTCACTGCGGCGCAGTGGCTTAGGCTAGCTCACTGCGGCGCAGTGGCTTAGGCTAGCTCACTGCGGCGCAGTGGCTTAGGCTGCTCACTGCGGCGCAGTGGCTTGGCTGCTCACTGCGGCGCAGTGGCTTAGGCTAGCTCACTGCGGCGCAGTGGCTTAGGCAGCTCACTGCGGCGCAGTGGCTTAGGCTAGCTCACTGCGGCGCAGTGGCTAGGCTGCTCACTGCGGCGCAGTGGCTTAGGCTAGCTCACTGCGGCGCAGTGGCTTAGGCTAGCTCACTGCGGCGCAGTGGCTTAGGCTGCTCACTGCGGCGCAGTGGCTTAGGCTAGCTCACTGCGGCGCAGTGGCTTAGGCTAGCTCACTGCGGCGCAGTGGCTTAGGCTGCTCACTGCGGCGCAGTGGCTTAGGCTAGCTCACTGCGGCGCAGTGGCTTAGGCAGCTCACTGCGGCGCAGTGGCTTAGGCTAGCTCACTGCGGCGCAGTGGCTTAGGCAGCTCACTGCGGCGCAGTGGCTTAGGCTAGCTCACTGCGGCGCAGTGGCTTAGGCTAGCTCACTGCGGCGCAGTGGCTTAGGCTAGCTCACTGCGGCGCAGTGGCTTAGGCTAGCTCACTGCGGCGCAGTGGCTTAGGCTGCTCACTGCGGCGCAGTGGCTTAGGCTAGCTCACTGCGGCGCAGTGGCTTAGGCAGCTCACTGCGGCGCAGTGGCTTAGGCTAGCTCACTGCGGCGCAGTGGCTTAGGCTAGCTCACTGCGGCGCAGTGGCTTAGGCTAGCTCACTGCGGCGCAGTGGCTTAGGCTGCTCACTGCGGCGCAGTGGCTTAGGCGCTCACTGCGGCGCAGTGGCTTAGGCTAGCTCACTGCGGCGCAGTGGCTTAGGCTGCTCACTGCGGCGCAGTGGCTTAGGCTAGCTCACTGCGGCGCAGTGGCTTAGGCTGCTCACTGCGGCGCAGTGGCTTAGGCTGCTCACTGCGGCGCAGTGGCTTAGGCAGCTCACTGCGGCGCAGTGGCTTAGGCTAGCTCACTGCGGCGCAGTGGCTAGGCTGCTCACTGCGGCGCAGTGGCTTAGGCTAGCTCACTGCGGCGCAGTGGCTTAGGCGCCACTGCGGCGCAGTGGCTTAGGCTAGCTCACTGCGGCGCAGTGGCTTAGGCTGCTCACTGCGGCGCAGTGGCTTAGGCTAGCTCACTGCGGCGCAGTGGCTTAGGCAGCTCACTGCGGCGCAGTGGCTTAGGCTAGCTCACTGCGGCGCAGTGGCTAGGCGCTCACTGCGGCGCAGTGGCTTAGGCTAGCTCACTGCGGCGCAGTGGCTTAGGCGCTCACTGCGGCGCAGTGGCTTAGGCTAGCTCACTGCGGCGCAGTGGCTAGGCGCTCTGCGGCGCAGTGGCTTAGGCTAGCTCACTGCGGCGCAGTGGCTTAGGCTAGCTCACTGCGGCGCAGTGGCTTAGGCTAGCTCACTGCGGCGCAGTGGCTTAGGCAGCTCACTGCGGCGCAGTGGCTTAGGCTAGCTCACTGCGGCGCAGTGGCTTAGGCAGCTCACTGCGGCGCAGTGGCTTGGCCAGCACTGCGGCGCAGTGGCTTAGGCTAGCTCACTGCGGCGCAGTGGCTAGGGCCTGGTCGTTTCTTGGTTAGCTCACTGCGGCGCAGTGAGCTTGGCAATGGCTCACTGCGGCGCAGTGGCTAGGCTGCTCTGCGGCGCAGTGGTTAGGCTAGCTCACTGCGGCGCAGTGGCTTAGGCGCTCACTGCGGCGCAGTGGCTTAGGCTAGCTCACTGCGGCGCAGTGGCTTAGGCGCTCACTGCGGCGCAGTGGCTTAGGCTAGCTCACTGCGGCGCAGTGGCTAGGCGCCACTGCGGCGCAGTGGCTTAGGCTAGCTCACTGCGGCGCAGTGGCTTAGGCAGCTCACTGCGGCGCAGTGGCTTAGGCTAGCTCACTGCGGCGCAGTGGCTTAGGCGCTCACTGCGGCGCAGTGGCTTAGGCTGCTCACTGCGGCGCAGTGGCTTAGGCTAGCTCACTGCGGCGCAGTGGCTTAGGCTGCTCACTGCGGCGCAGTGGCTTAGGCTAGCTCACTGCGGCGCAGTGGCTTAGGCGCTCACTGCGGCGCAGTGGCTTAGGCTAGCTCACTGCGGCGCAGTGGCTTAGGCAGCTCACTGCGGCGCAGTGGCTTAGGCTAGCTCACTGCGGCGCAGTGGCTTGGTTAGCTCACTGCGGCGCAGTGAGCTTGGCAGCTCACTGCGGCGCAGTGGTTAGGTTCTGTGAAATTATGCGCGTCGATTTTCAAATGTTAATAACTTTTGATCCGTAACTCCAAATAAGTCATATGACCTATCGTTAGAATCGTAAGAGAGTCTAGTTTCTGGTAGTAACACTCTTTTTGTATGAATCTTCTCTCTTTTCTAAAAAGGTTGAGTCGAATGCGTTTTGTTCTTACTCGTTAAAGTTGGAAAGGCGTTTAGGGTTGTGACTTGACCTAATTGTGCTAAACCAACTTGTTTATGATTGTAGAGTTGACATTATGGTATATTGATGTATAATTATAGGTTGTGGACGTGTGGACCGTAATACTCGCTTGTAATCTTATACTAGCTTCTTTGTCGGACAAGGTGAGTTTCGTATCTCCCTACTCGCTTGAGATTCGGGCTGAAAAGTGTAAACTTGCGTGTTTACTTACGTTGTTGATTGATTGATTGATTGACTTGGTTTATGTTTGTTGATTGATTGATTTTTTATTGATTGTTGATTGATTGATTGATTTGGTTTGAATGTTGGATTGTTGAGACGGTTTTTACGCTTGAATGACTTGGTTTATGGTTGTTAAGTATTTCGTTAATATTAGGATTTGACGTACATACATGATAGTCGGTTATACCTTCATTGGGTTTTAGATGTGGTGGGAAGGCTGCGGGTGACCCTATATATAAGCATCTGGGGCTCGAAGGAAGTAGAATCCTCTTAAGTGTATGTACGTATAGTTGGTTTAAGTTGAAATTATTGATTTATGATCGGTGATTATTGATTGTTGGTTCATGACTGATGCATTTACATTTGATTGTAAGCATTGCATACATTGTTGATGACCCTCGGCAGGGGATTGCCGACATCCTGGTGCATAGATGTATGCACCCATTTTTGGATGTAGTGCCTGACTCCGAGTATATAGACATATATATCTCGATGATTTTGAGATACAGCCTTGTTCATTGTGATGACAGAAGGGTATCGTTGCATTGGTGACTGGCGTTCACGCATAAGATAGGCATGTTGACTTATTTATGCCTTTGGTACTTGCATTTGATATTCATATCATTGAGCATTCATTTACACGCATTTACGTACTTATGAAATTTTGTGGATTGGATATTGTTGTGTTACTTAGAGGCTCACTGTAAGTCACGTCTAGCATCTACTTGTACATTATGATTATTGTTTATGGTTCCTTGTGGACCATTACTACGAACTCACCAACCTTGTGTTGACTATGCTTAGTACACTTTTCAGGTAATCAGGTTAATCCTGGGCGCGGAGTATAGTTGCTTGCTTGCTTGCTTGCTGTTTAACCCGGGCATTGGACTTGATGAATCAAGGATTCATAGACCTTCTCTTTTGCATTATACTTAGGATTAATTGCCATCTTTTGAATGCTCCTTTGTAACCTTGATGGTTATTGCTCCTTTTGTATTTTGGTACTTGTTTCGTCTTTGTAATGGATTCACTGAATCTTTATTTGCATTTAGTTCTTGTTCTATTGTAATTCCACCTTGTGCTATATGATTTCCGTGATATTCCGAGCCTCGGCTTGGGGTGTTACACATTGTCTTTTTGAAGACTTTCCATGTTTGGCAAAATGAGATCATTAGCAGATTTGAGCTCTTTGTTCTCAGATTTGATTCGATCAGCTTCAGATTGAAGACTTTCCATGTTTGGCAAAATGAGATCATTAGCAGATTTGAGCTCTTTGTTCTCAGATTTGATTCGATCAGCTTCAGATTGAAGACTTTCCATGTTTGGCAAAATGAGATCATTAGCAGATTTGAGCTCTTTGTTCTCAGATTTGATTCGATCAGCTTCAGATTGAAGACTTTCCATGTTTGGCAAAATGAGATCATTAGCAGATTTGAGCTCTTTGTTCTCAGATTTGATTCGATCAGCTTCAGATTGAAGACTTTCCATGTTTGGCAAAATGAGATCATTAGCAGATTTGAGCTCTTTGTTCTCAGATTTGATTCGATCAACTTCAGATTGAAGACTTTCCATGTTTGGCAAAATGAGATCATTAGCAGATTTGAGCTCTTTGTTCTCAGATTTGATTCGATCAACTTCAGATTGAAGACTTTCCATGTTTGGCAAAATGAGATCATTAGCAGATTTGAGCTCTTTGTTCTCAGATTTGATTCGATCAGCTTCAGATTGAAGACTTTCCATGTTTGGCAAAATGAGATCATTAGCAGATTTGAGCTCTTTGTTCTCAGATTTGATTCGATCAGCTTCAGATTGAAGACTTTCCATGGCAAAATGAGATCATTAGCAGATTTGAGCTCTTTGTTCTCATATTTGAGTTGCTTAATTTCAAGTTGAAAACTGTTGTGTTGTGTCATGATTGTCTTAAATATTTCCACATTGACTTGTTTTTCCTCAAAAATAACCACTCCACATGGAAACAAACTGGTACAACACATACAAATGTGATTATCATGACGACGTATTTCTTCCCAACTTGGTTGTTCACCCATTAAAAAATCTAACACCGTCTCAACAAACTCATTCGGTATAATAGTTGACATTTTTTTTATTTTTTTTTTTATTTTTTTTATTTTTAAGTACAAATACAGGGTTTCAGAAATTTAGTACTAAAACAAGGTTTCAGAAATTTAGTACTAAAACAGGGTTTCAGAAATTTAGTACTAAAACAGGTTTCAGAAATTTAGTACTAAAACAGGTTTTGGTAAATTTAGTACTAAAACCGGTTTTCAGAAATTGAGTACTAAATCAGGGTTTCAGAAATTTAGTACTAAAACAGGGTTTCAGAAATTTAGTACTAAAACAGGGTTTCAGAAATTTAGTACTAAAACAGGGTTTCAGAAATTTAGTACTAAAACAGGTTTTGGAAAATTTAGTACTAAAACAGGGTTTCAGAAATTTAGTACTAAAACAGGTTTTGGTAAATTTAGTACTAAAACCGGTTTTCAGAAATTGAGTACTAAATCAGGTTTCAGAAATTTAGTACTAAAACAGGTTTTCAAGAAATTCTTCACTAAAAAAGGTTTTCAAGAAATTATTCACTAAATCAGGTTTTCAAGAAATTCTTCACTAAATCAGGTTTTCAAGAAATTCTTCACTAAAACAGGTTTTCAAGAAATTATTCACTAAATCAGGTTTTCAAGAAATTCTTCACTAAATCAGGTTTTCAAGAAATTCTTCACTAAATCAGGTTTTCAAGAAATTATTCACTAAATCAGGTTTTCATGAAATCCTTTGAAAAACCGGTTTTCGTGAAGAAATTTGGGCGGAGTTTTGGCTTAGAAAATGAAGAAATTAAGCACTAATACCGGTTTTGGTGTAAACCAGGTATTATGAAATAAAGATACGAAAGCTGGTAGGAAAACCGGAAGGAAAGCTGGTAGGAAAACCGGAAGGAAAGCTGGTAGGAAAACCAGAAGGAAAACCGGAAGGAAAGCTGGTAGGAAAACCGGAAGGAAAGCTGGTAGGAAACCGGAAGGAAAACCGGTTTTACAACAGAAATTCGAAGAAAAATGAAAACCGGAAGGAAAGCTGGTAGGAAAACCGGAAGGAAAACCGGAAGGAAAGCTGGTAGGAAAACCGGAAGGAAAACCGGAAGGAAAACCGGTTTTACAACAGAAATTCGAAGAAAAATGAAAACCGGAAGGAAAACTGGTAGGAAAACCGGAAGGAAAGCTGGTAGGAAAACCGGAAGGAAAACCGGTTTTACAACAGAAATTCGAAGAAAAATGAAAACCGGAAGGAAAACCGGTTTTACAACAGAAATTCGAAGAAAAATGAAAACCGGAAGAAAACCGGAAGGAAAGCTGGTAGGAAAACCGGAAGGAAAACCGGAAGGAAAGCTGGTAGGAAAACCGGAAGGAAAACCGGTTTTACAACAGAAATTCGAAGAAAAATGAAAACCGGAAGGAAAGCTGGTAGGAAAACCGGAAGGAAAGCTGGTAGGAAAACCGGAAGGAAAACCGGTTTTACAACAGAAATTCGAAGAAAAATGAAAACCGGAAGGAAAACTGGTAGGAAAACCGGAAGGAAAGCTGGTAGGAAAACCGGAAGGAAAACCGGTTTTACAACAGAAATTCGAAGAAAAATGAAAACCGGAAGGAAAACCGGAAGGAAAACCGGTTTTACAACAGAAATTCGAAGAAAAATGAAAACCGGAAGGAAAGCTGGTAGGAAAACCGGAAGGAAAACCGAGGTTTTACAACAGAAATTCGAAGAAAAATGAAAACCGGAAGGAAAACCGGAAGGAAAGCTGGTAGGAAAACCGGAAGGAAAACCGGAAGGAAAACCGGTTTTACAACAGAAATTCGAAGAAAAATGAAAACCGGAAGGAAAACCGGTTTTACAACAGAATTTCATAGAAAAATGAAAACCGGTAGGAAAACCGGAAGGAAAACCGGTTTTACAACAGAAATTCGAAGAAAAATGAAAACCGGAAGGAAAGCTGGTAGGAAAACCGGAAGGAAAGCTGGTAGGAAAACCGGAAGGAAAACCGGTTTTACAACAGAAATTCGAAGAAAAATGAAAACCGGAAGGAAAACCGGTTTTACAACAGAAATTCGAAGAAAAATGAAAACCGGAAGGAAAACCGGAAGGAAAACCGGTTTTACAACAGAAATTCGAAGAAAAATGAAAACCGGAAGGAAAACCGGTTTTACAACAGAAATTCGAAGAAAAATGAAAACCGGAAGGAAAACCGGTTTTACAACAGAAATTCGAAGAAAAATGAAAACCGGAAGGAAAACCGGTTTTCAGATCAGAAACCTTAAAATTCAAATTTAGGCCATTCGGTTTGGAATTTGAATCTGAAACTTTTCAAGGATGATTATAGGAAGTAAATGAAGGGATTTATACTAAAAAGGAAGAAACTTTAACATGTTTAAAGGGTAAAGATTGGAACTTTCGGTAAAATGGGAAAAACAATTTAGCACAAAAAGGAACAAAATCAAGTCATGGATCTAACACAAGTTGTGATTTTGCTCTGATACCAAATGTTAACAATGCTAAATCGTGAATCAAGGTTTATAAGGCTTAAGTGTATGAGAGAGAAAGTAGAGAGAGTATGGAAAGTAAGGAAAATCTTATTAAAGGTGTAACCTTACAAATGGAGATTTGAGGGGTTTATATAGGGCCAACATTTGCTCTAAATCCCCTCCTTAATTACAACTAAGTCCTTATCTAATTACAACACAAACCTTCCATACTTACTACATTAAATCAAGGACTATTCTATTACATAATTACAAAACTTGCACTAACAAAATAATTAAAGCTAACAGTTATTTTTGTTATTAAATATCTCAGTGCGTTTTATTACTTTCATTATTTTATTTAGTGTACATGCTGATCCTATTGGAGTGTGACACGTGTAGTGGTCACAGCCGGTTACTGAAAAAGTACCACCACTACTTGTTGATCCTCCAATCAAAATCTTTCTCTCTCCAACTTTTTCAAACGGGATATTTTGAGTGTTTGTATATAACTTTCATTTAACCTAAATCCCAAATCACTTGTTCATATTCTTCTAAATCAATTTTTCTCTCTAATCTGATTACTGTTTTATTAAATTTTATTTCTTCTAAAAAATTGTTTTCAAAATGGCATCAGCATCTGTTTCTATTCATACTAATGATTCTCAATCTAGTTCTTCTGAACCTGAAAGTCAATACCCAGCTCCGATAAGCGCCAACAAGCTTTCACCTTATGTGGTGGGAAGCAATGTAGTAGTGGTTCCGGCTGATCTTGATACTGGTAAAATCAAGATTGGCAGTCTGGTTTATGCCAATATTTATCCTCCTTCATGGGCAAAAGGATACGATGAAATTGTGGCTTTCTTATGGCATCATCCATTCGGAAAGGTGATGATTGAGAAGCCAGACTGGGTGTTTCAAGATCTACTTTGTGAATTTTGGGCGAGCTGTGTGGTGAAACAGAACAAGAAAGGAGATGCTGCAATCTATGGCACAATCCTCAACGGTAAGAAAAAGGTATATATTTCTTATGAGAGGATTAGGTCTGCTTTTGAGCTGTCTTATATGCCTGATGATGAATATGATAATGTTGTGTCTCATACTGAAGCCAAAAATGTTTTACAAGAAGTTGGATATACTGGTCCATTGGCTTCAGTGGTTAAAATGAAACATTTAACTGGTATTTGGAACTACTTATTGAACACAATTTCGAAAACCTTACAAGTAAAGGCAGACAGCTTTGATCAGCCTAATGTTCTAGAATTGCAGATTTTTCATGCAATGGTCACTATGATCATAATAGATTTTGCTGGCTTAATATTTAAGGACCTTGTTGATCGTGTTCATAAGAAGAGTCTTACCATACCTTATGGTAGGATTCTTGCTCTTATCATTGAAGCAATACTTGACAATGATTACAGTCTGGCAACTGGTCAGACTGTGGAATGCAAGTCTATCAATAACAACATCTTCAATAGTCCCGAGGTATCTTTGCAGGGTCTGACCCGAGCAATGCAGATCTACCTTGATTTTTGCAGGAAAAGAGAAGAGGAACAAGAAGCACTTGGGGAAGCTGTGCCTTCTTCGACGCGATCTGAGACTAACACTCAATCTGCTAATCAGGGGGACCCAGGTACACATGCTTCCGAACCCTCAAACTCTTCTGAATCTATTCAACATTCTACTCCTACAAAAGAGGGTGAAGGGTTGGCCAAAACATCAGCCACCCTAGCCACACCTTCGTCCACTCGTTCAAAATCCGATTCTAAAAGACCACTTGTTGAGGACATAGTACCTCACAAGGCTAAAAAGAAAAGATCACAAAAGAAATCTGTGTCAGCTTCTGGGGTTGATAATGCTTCATCCAATCTTGAGATCCCCCAAGGTGCAGGGGAAGCTAAGGAACGTTCCAAAGCTGTCCCTGTTACCAAAGCTGACAAGCCAAAATCGCCACACCCATCTGCACTCTCCCAAAAGAGTGTAAACGAGCTAAAGGGAACACCTACTGCTACCCAACCCTCCAAACAGGGTGAAGGTATTGAAAGAAAGACCTCCTCCCAAGGTCATACTGTGTCTAAACCAAAATCACCATCATCAGCCTCCCAAAAGGTTGATGATATCATTAAAGGGTAACAGAGGATCTAGCCCAGATCCAAAGTGAGTCAGAGTCAATGCACATCATTTCTGAGGATGGTCAGCCTAAGGAGAGAAGTATCGAACGCATTGGTGACACTGCTTCTCCTCCCCAAGCTGATCAGACTCCTTCTCTCTTACACTCTGAGTCTGCACAGGCTGTTAATGCCCCTTCTATGTCACAAGGAGGGGTACAGACCTCAATTCTCCCTAAGGATACTTTGGTGCAACAAAACACCTCTGTTGAAGGGCAATCAATTACACAAAACATTACACCTGCAGAGTCTGTGTCTGCATCTGTCCTCGGACAGAGGGATTCTGCAGGTTACTTGGCTGTCTTTAAGGCAGTCATGTCAGCCCCTTGTGCAGCAAAGGGAACCATTGATGGTCCTCACGATGTCAATGAGAATATGATCACTATCTCCGGAAGTGATTCTTCATTCGATGATGAGTCTGCCCATCCATCCTCAAGGGATGCTCTGATGGAAGATGCTAGTGGAGGAGTTGATCAAAATCTAGATCAACACATTCCCACTGGTCCTCAGCCTGAATTAAACGTTAATCTTTCTCAGGCTGACCAACTCATCATCAATTCTTACAGATCTACTCATGAGACTCACTCTCATGATCAAATGTTCCAAAACTCCTTAAACCTCCACCCCCTTCTAAATATGCCCAATGACCCTGATATTAAGGATTAAAGGCTGCTCTTTCCAGAGTCAGTGGCTTTTAAGCCAACTGCAAGTTCTTCCCAAGCTGCCACAATCTCATTTTCAGATGTGGTAGGTCAGCTCACTGAGTTCAAATCAACCTATATGGTTGAGAGCTCACAGCTGACCAAATGCTTGGAAAAGATCCAAAAGGATCAGGAATTGACGGATCAGAAGGTGGATAAGCTGAGTCAAGATCAGACTGCATTGAAAGAAAATGTGTTAAAGGCAGTTGATTTGATGCAGCAGAACCAGAGCAAGCTGACAGAGTCTCTTGAAAGTCTTACAAAGGCAGTCAATGAAGAGAATGAAAGGAACAAGAGTACTCTGGGTCAGATTGAGAATGCTGCAACCAAGTTTACAAGGGAAGTCACATTAAAACTTCGATCTACAAACAAGTCACAAGCAAATTTCAAGAATGATCTGATTAAAGTTTCTAAGGGTGTCAAATCCAAGATTGAACTCCTCCATGAGGATTATGTTAAGCTGAGAAGAGCATGCTGTCTCACTAATGTCAAAATTGACTTGATCAACCAGGATCTCAAAGGCCTCTTTGCTACTCTAGTGAGCTCTTTCCCTGCTGATGATGACAAAAAGGGGGAGAAGAATGCTACTAAGAGAAAGAGGAGTGCTAAGAGTGAAGCTGAAATTGAGCTAGAAAGAGAAAGACAACAAGCTCAGGTTGATAAGGAAATGGAAGAATATTTTGAAAGACTGAAAGAGAGACGGAATAAGGCCAGAGCTGAGGAGGCATTCAATGATAGAAGAATGGTTGTGCATGGTTCTAGGGTGGAAGGTGAGAAAGAAACAGTAGAGGAGATAAAAAGACCAGAATCTGAGTCTGGTGGTGAAAATGTTGGAAAATTGAATGAAGAGACTGAAAAGGAGAGTGATACAATTAAGGGGGAGACTGTTAATGCTGAAATGGGAGATATAAGGAAGGATGTTGGAGTTGAAAAGACTGAAAGAGAGACGGAATAAGGCCAGAGCTGAGGAGGCATTCAATGATAGAAGAATGGTTGTGCATGGTTCTAGGGTGGAAGGTGAGAAAGAAACAGTAGAGGAGATAAAAAGACCAGAATCTGAGTCTGGTGGTGAAAATGTTGGAAAATTGAATGAAGAGACTGAAAAGGAGAGTGATACAATTAAGGGGGAGACTGTTAATGCTGAAATGGGAGATATAAGGAAGGATGTTGGAGTTGAAAAAGATAAGAAAGCTGAAAAGAAAAGAAAGTCCTCCCAAGCTGATCATGTACAAGCTGTGCCAACTCAAGCTGACCCAGCTCCCAAAGAACAAATTGATGAATCTTCATCTAGTGAAGACACAGCCACTCTGTCCCAGTTCATGATCAAGAAAAGAACAACAGAAGTTGGGTCAAGTGGTGTGAAGGTCTTAACTGATAAAGAAAAGGATTGGGAGCTTGCAACTGAAACTGCTCCACAGATTGGGGTAACAGTTGAGGTGGCATACAAAATGATTAAGGAGGACAGATTAGAAAGGGAAAGAATTGCTGCAACTAAGTCTGATTCTGAAATTGCCAAGGTTGTTCAAGAACAATTAAATAAGGAAGATGAAGAAGATCTTGCAGCCATTGGTTCCAAAAAGAAAGTTGTGAGCAAAGGAAAAGGAAAGAAGAAGGTGGTAGTTTTTTTTACACCATCACAGAAGGTTAAAGATGTGAAAGAAAGTGTGAAAGCCCATAATTGGTTTGATGTTATGGAGAAAAGAAAAGTAACAGAAAAGATCAACTATAGAAAGCATCCAGAACCAATCCTCCAGGTTCAACTCAAAAGAAAGGAAAAGGAAAGAAGAAGGTGGTAGTTTTTTTTACACCATCACAGAAGGTTAAAGATGTGAAAGAAAGTGTGAAAGCCCATAATTGGTTTGATGTTATGGAGAAAAGAAAAGTAACAGAAAAGATCAACTATAGAAAGCATCCAGAACCAATCCTCCAGGTTCAACTCAAAAGAAGAAAGGGAAAGTCCATTCCAAGCATCAGGTTCACAAGAAAAGGATTTGAGACAAGCTGGGAAACTCGTGATCTTGACAATCTGTATGAGTTAGGTTACACAGAGTGGGTTGAATTGCATGATATCATCACTGGTATGCCTGGAATTCATAGAGAGACTGTCTTGGAAGCCATTGAGAAAAAGTTGGCTGCAATTGTAAAATACAAGATTGATATCACTGGCCTTCCAAGACCAAAAGCATATGATTTGGATGATGAAGATGAGTCAGA
Source organism: Erigeron breviscapus (assembly GCA_034093135.1). Classification (NCBI taxonomy): domain Eukaryota; kingdom Viridiplantae; phylum Streptophyta; class Magnoliopsida; order Asterales; family Asteraceae; genus Erigeron; species Erigeron breviscapus. Next base: position 93,943,713 of record CM067167.1, read on the forward strand.
AGAGCCACTCAAGAAGAAGAGGAGAAGAAATGTTAAGCTCAAAGCTCCTGAAGGTGATCACACAGACTTCCTCAGAAACTTGAACCCTTCAGAGTTTCTTGGGCTATTATCTCCTGATGCTCTAGACAGAATTCTAAGACATCTCAATCTGTCTCTTCCTGCTGGTGTGGCTAATGCAAGAAGTGGAATGCACATTACTGAACCTGAACATGGTATGTATTTTGTGGATGCAAGAGGGCAACTTGTATTCCAAAGGACTGTTGAGCTGAAAGAGGTACCAACTATGCACCTTTTTACCTTGTACAGATTTTGTGTTACTTTCAGTGAACAAGGTAATGGGTATGAGCAGTTCCTTATAGATGAATGGTTAGATAGAAAAGTAGATGTGAGAATTCCTTCATCAACCACTGAATGAAGAACACGTAGCTGCAACGGACACCTAATGAAGGAGCGCTTTCGCCTATAAAAGCCTCATTTCATGGATTGCATATGGGTGGCTTTTCCTGAGAATCATTCTTCACATAAGTTTCTCTGCTCTTACACACAGCTTAGTCTGTACGAGATCAGCTTGGGCTGATTCTCTTGAGCTGAAACTTATTGATTGTTGTTTGTCATTTCATAGGGTTGTTTAGATATCTATAGGCTATCTTTATTCCGCAACAACCCTGTAATTCTTTGTATAGATTATTTCTTAATAAAGGATTACATTTGAAAACCACAATCTGTGTTCAAGAATGTTTTTGGTTCTTTACTGCTTTACTGTTTTAATGATTCCTACTCTTTACTTACTTGCTTAATATTCATAAACTGAATCTTAAAACGTTTTGTGTTAAAAGTTTGTAAAGATTGAAAAAAGTTGGCTGCAATTGTAAAATACAAGATTGATATCACTGGCCTTCCAAGACCAAAAGCATATGATTTGGATGATGAAGATGAGTCAGAAGAGCCACTCAAGAAGAAGAGGAGAAGAAATGTTAAGCTCAAAGCTCCTGAAGGTGATCACACAGACTTCCTCAGAAACTTGAACCCTTCAGAGTTTCTTGGGCTATTATCTCCTGATGCTCTAGACAGAATTCTAAGACATCTCAATCTGTCTCTTCCTGCTGGTGTGGCTAATGCAAGAAGTGGAATGCACATTACTGAACCTGAACATGGTATGTATTTTGTGGATGCAAGAGGGCAACTTGTATTCCAAAGGACTGTTGAGCTGAAAGAGGTACCAACTATGCACCTTTTTACCTTGTACAGATTTTGTGTTACTTTCAGTGAACAAGGTAATGGGTATGAGCAGTTCCTTATAGATGAATGGTTAGATAGAAAAGTAGATGTGAGAATTGCTCCATCTTTTGAAGTTAAGCAAGAAACTGTAGAGTTGATTGGGGAATAAAGTCTTATTGTAATACTTTGTATTTCTCAATATATACAAGTATTTGTACAAATTCAGTTGTCTTGTTAAAATTTCATATCAGATTGAAAAGAACCCAAAAGATTCAAAGGGTCACAAGCTGTTAGTCATATTTTCGTTTGATTCTTTGTAAGCTGATAGTCAAAAGTGTAGTTGGGTTTTGTCATCATCAAATAGGGGGAGATTGTTGAGTCCCAATGTTAATTGTAAATTTAATGATGACAAATCTGACCTATAAACACTTAGTAATCTTTGGTTCTTGTAATCTGATCTGGGTCAGACTAAGCTGACACAGCTTACGATCTGTCTCTGACCTAGATCATGCTTCATACTTGTAGTTGTAATATCTTATGGAAGCAAGTGTTATTCAAGCTGCATCAAATTGTATTAGCATTCAGTCCAAGTCGAAGAGGAGGATTGAAGATAGAAGACCAAGCTGTTAGTGGAAGACAGCTTGGGATTAGCAGTCAGCTTGGAAACACTTAAGCAGATTGGTGCCTTGACAAACGGCCCAATCTGTGTCTGACAATCAAGTGAAGATAACAACCTGGATTGAATATAAGGACAAATGACGTGACTAGGAAGAATCCTAGGATCCAGGTTGGTGGTTGTTTTACATATGCGTGTCCATACTCCTATTGGTAGACGAAGAATGTGCGTCAGTACGTGGGGGACCACAAGTACCATGAAAGGCACGATTGATTATTCCTTCATCAACCACTGAATGAAGAACACGTAGCTGCAACGGACACCTAATGAAGGAGCGCTTTCGCCTATAAAAGCCTCATTTCATGGATTGCATATGGGTGGCTTTTCCTGAGAATCATTCTTCACATAAGTTTCTCTGCTCTTACACACAGCTTAGTCTGTACGAGATCAGCTTGGGCTGATTCTCTTGAGCTGAAACTTATTGATTGTTGTTTGTCATTTCATAGGGTTGTTTAGATATCTATAGGCTATCTTTATTCCGCAACAACCCTGTAATTCTTTGTATAGATTATTTCTTAATAAAGGATTACATTTGAAAACCACAATCTGTGTTCAAGAATGTTTTTGGTTCTTTACTGCTTTACTGTTTTAATGATTCATACTCTTTACTTACTTGCTTAATATTCATAAACTGAATCTTAAAACGTTTTGTGTTAAAAGTTTGTAAAGATTGAAGAAAGTTGTATTCACCCCCCTCTACAACTGTTCTGTGTTCAATATACTTTGGTATATTGATACACCGTGGGACGTATCAGATCATCATGCTTTGCTAAATATATCTCTATATATCAGTAATAATCACAAGTAATTTTGCATGAATTCTTGTGATTTTACTTTTATTTAACAACTTTAAATAATTAAGATACACAAAACATGCAATTTATACAAATAAATCATGTCAATTCACTAACTCAAAACTTGCCATGAGGGTTTCAATCTCCATTGAATTAGGTTAATTTTAATTAAACAAAAAAAACTCTTATTTTTATTTAATTTAATCCGATTTTTAATTAAAAAATTAGAAAACAACTTTTAATTATTTAACAATTAATTAAAAATCAACCAACCCTTAACCCCCCTTCAAGTTTTGATCTTTGTAACTAATAGATCACAAACCTGTCTCTGATACCACTGTTAGAATATGCGAACATAAATTATAAATATTCACATATAATCACGAGTATGCGCAACGGAAGAATCGAATATGCAATCACATTAATTAACAAAGAGAGAATCGAAACATTTACCTTATGCAAAGCTTCCAATAAAATCAATAATAATAAGATTATTATTGTTGTAGGGTTTAAAGTAAAACCCCTCCACGATCGCACACTAGACACCCCTTATACCGTATGATAGTACCCCTATCACGATCAAACAACCCTTTGCTTGTACCCTCTAAAAGTCGAACCAAAGCAAAACCAAAAACCCCTTGACTTGCTACCTACGGCCGAACCAAATAATAGAGGAAGAGAGGAGAGAATTTTTATGTGAAGGAATAACTAAACCCTTGGAATTAAGCCCCCTTTATATAGGGATATATCTAGGGTTTTTATCCTTGGTGGGCAAGTAATCTCAAGGTTTTCCAAGCCTTGAAATTTTCGGCCCAACCCATTAGGAATTAGAGCCCAACTCTAATTTCCTAATTTCACATTTTAACCTCCTTTTAATTAATTAAATAAAATTAACCCTTTAATTTATTTAAATTAATCATTTCGTGATCAAATTAATTAATATATTACTTTAATATAATAATTAATAGTATAGAGTTACCGTGTCATTTCGTGTGACACCGTAGGCTTAAATTACTTCCGGACATGCGTTTATTATAACGTGATCACATACAAACACTTAGCTGATGGTGGCTTGTTGAATGAAGTTTGCGGGACATTAGTTTGGGATGATTTGTCGTCGAGCTAATTAAGAAAATTTGGAAAGAAAAATGAAACACAAATCAACAAGTGCCGACTGATAGTTCACAGGTATGCTTTGGAAGCCATTGTCGATATTCGTAAAACATAAACCTAATTCTTATTGTTAGAGAGATAGGACCAAAAGAGACTCTTCGCCACATACATATTAGATAGCCGGCGAATCAACACAAAAACTAGGTCGGGGAATTTTGTAATTAACGAACAGATAACCGGATATAAACAATCTCTGAAAGCGCGTGATCGCTTTCAGATTGAATCAATTTGGCGGTTCACCCAAACTATTCAATCAGATACAATCAAAGATTAAGAATTTTCTGTGTGATTGTGCTTGAGAAAATGATCACACATCTGTTACGGGATGTATTTTATGATTATATTGGCCCATAACTACCTAACGGCAGTTAATCACAAGGGTTTTCGAATTGCCACTTTTGGTCCTTAAGTTCCGAAAAATAAATTTTCGGAGCGATTTTTACTATAGCAATTTAATGGAAATAAAAAATTTTCAGCTCGACCCCAGCCAGGGGCTCTGCCCCTTGGACCCCGCTCCTAGGGGCGCTGCCCCCGGACCCCCGTACCTTAGGGGCTCATAATAAATTCAAATAGGCGTGCACTCCGCACCTCCAATCCTATATGATGTATTATTATGACATTATTATTATGACATTACCAATCAAACAAGTTAATCCAATTACACTAAAATATCCAAGAAACTATACAATCAATAATAATCCCAACCCAAAAATTTACACTTTTAATATTATTATTTTTTAAATAGCCTGTTGAAAATCAGACTCACACATAATAACACATAATAATAATTCACATAATTAAAAGAATAAATAAACAAAAGCATCGATGGATTGGTAAGATGATAATTTCTTACATCACGCTTACGTTGATTAGATGGTGGCAACACCTCCGCCTTGGGTTTTCGTGATGAATAAGATATTCCGTATTGTTTACTGCAATTTTCGTACACCAAAAATTAGAAAAACACAACAAAATTTTTCAATTGAATATGAATTAAACACAAACATATATACGATTATTAGTTAACACACAAACATATACAATTATATAATAGAAATATATAATAAATAATAAAATAATAGTAGAGAAAATACCATCGAGCCATCTTCGAAAACCCTTTAACAGCTATTTTTTAAATTTAATGGCGGTGAAAAGGGGAAAAAAATTTTGAAACGGTCGTTTTTCAAGGGTGTTTTGTCAAACAAGTTTTCGGGAAAAAAAATTGTGCAACCGGGTAAACCGGTATTGGCACTACCGGTTTCAAATTTTTGGCTCGAACCCGGTATTAGCATTACCGGGTTCAGAAAAAGTATTTTGAAGCCGGTATTAGCATTACCGGTTTCGAACGACGTAAGCTACTTTTCAGAAAAACAGTAAAGTTGCAGGTTGATTGTGACTTGAGTTGACAAGGCATGCGAACCCGATATTGGCAAAACCGGGTTCGAAATCAAATCATAAATATCGCATCGTTATTTGTAATAAATGGCCCAACCCAACTTGCCTCCTACATTACTAAAAAATACATACACATACATTTTCTCATCCTACTTCTCTCTCATCAATGTACACACATATCCATTTCTTACCCATTTCTGAATCTATATCTATATATTACTGTATAACTTACACATAAATCCAAAATAAAATTTCTTTATACACGTACACGTTCTCTGTTCAAGACAAAATATATATGTGTGTATATATATATACATAATCTGAACATAACGGAACGGAAAGCGGAGGTGGTTGCCCGGGGTTAGTGGTGGTAGCGCGACGAAAGCGGTGATGATGACCATTTTATCTCTAATTCTCTGATGCTCATCAAAAACCGGATGCCGGTCTCGTGCTCGAATCTTCACTTTCTCTTATTCTTGTTGTTGATTCCTGTTAATCTATGTATAGCTTTCTTATTATTTGAATCCACTAAATATTGATGAAATATTTGATGATGTGAATTTAAAATGGCCGGATCTTTATAAGCTCGTGCCACAAAAATAATAGATCCTTTTAGAGGCCCATGGGACCTCAATTTTATATATTCCAGTCAAAGAATGGTGTGTCATATATATAAACTGAGAGTTGATTGATGATTGCTGCTTATTTTGTCGCCACTTTCGAACCCGGAATTGGGAAAACCGGGTTCGCATGCCTTGTCAACTCAAGTCACAATCAACCTGCAACTTTACTGTTTTTCTGAAAAGTAGCTTACGTCGTTCGAAACCGGTAATGCTAATACCGGCTTCAAAATACTTTTTCTGAACCCGGTAATGCTAAAACCGGGTTCGAGCCAAAAATTTGAAACCGGTAGTGCCAATACCGGTTTACCCGGTTGTACAAAAAAAAAAATTCGAAAACTTGTTTGACAAAACACCCTTGAAAAACGACCGTTTCAAAAAAAAATTCGTGAAAAGGGGTTGAGAGTTAGGATATTCATAGACGCATATTTGCATCATTTGCTGTTTAGCCCTTAATTAATTACTCGTAGTACTTTTCGGAAACTTCGTGTCGCGATTCGACAGCGAGAGGTTTAGCATACGTTGTCTTAACCGGGTCCGCGTTAGAGAGCTATCTCGAAGTAGAAATGCTTATTTCAAATACCCGATGGGGTAAACTCCCTACTAATCCGCCCGAAGGCACAACGATTAATAGGGGTAAACCCTGCCCCTTTTGACTTGAACCTGGGTATACCCAAGTCAAGCTCTCGTAAAGGGACTTAATTATTATGTGGAGAGGCTTGAACACAAAACCTCTAGCAAGGGGGTTGATCTTTCAACCATTGACTTAAAGCTCAAGGACATAATTACTCGTAGTACTTAAAAAGAGAAAAAGAAAAAAAAAGGAATATTTGTATTTTCATCAACAATCCCAAAATCTTTACCAATCTCATCCACTACTAATTTCCGGCTACCACCTCTAAATATATAGAGATAGAGAACCTACTATTGTGATTTTTATATAAGAACTAGTTTACATATAAAAAGAAATTTGACCCCGGGCGTTGCCCCGGGAGGGCATTGCCCGAGATCGACGCTGCGTTATGCAAATATACATATAACATTATCTAAAAGTTTGGACACTTAAGTTTGTATCCAAAAAGTTAGACTAAAGTTAAAAAACCTAAAAGTTGATTGGTAAAATTAAGAAACTTTAAAATGGTAAAAGTTAGAAACCTTAAAATAAGATATAGAAAGTAAAAAAAAATAAGATTGTATGATTAAAGTTAAAACCCAAAGTTAATTGATAAAGTTTAAAAATTTAAAAGTAAACTAAGTTGTATACAAAAAGTTGACTAAAGTTAAAAAACCAAAAAGTTAAGTGGTAAAAAAAAATAATTAAAAGTATACAATCGTAAAAAAAAAAGAGACGAAATAGCTAACGTCAGCGAGAGTTATTGTAGCTAAGGCTGTTTTTTTTGTATATATACAAGCATTTTAATCCCGGCGTTGTCCGGGAGACAGAACGATACGTACAACGTAAAAAAAGGTACTACACGAACGATAAAAACGGATGTAAGAAACAATTTAAAAATGGCCGTTGGTTGGAGACATAACGATACACGAACGATAAAACGGATGTAAGAAACTATTTAAAAATGATGGTCATTAGTTGTACTGGAAACACTACACGATTATCTGGTTGTTGGTTGGTGGTTACCCGGCTGTTAGAACTGTTTAAAAGAATCAATTAGAAGAAAAAAGAAAATGTAAAAGATATAGCATTTTTTAGACACATAAAAAAGGGTTAAAAAGTGATTTTTTGTTATACCAGGAATAGTACAATATACTGTCATGGTTAAACCGTAAATAAATCAAAAAAGTTAGGTGTTTAAAGTTAATGCTAAGAAACCTGGGGTTTTAAAGTGAAAATTTAAAAGTGGGAAACTTAAGGGGTAAAAATAAGAAAGCAAAAAGTTAGGGGTAAAGTTAAAGAAAATGTAAAAGATATAGCATTTTTTAGACACAAAAAAAGGGTTAAAAAGTGATTTTTTGTTATACCAGGAATAGTACAATATACTGTCATGGTTAAACCGTAAATAAATCAAAAAAGTTAGGTGTTTAAAGTTAATGCTAAGAAATTTGGGGTTTTAAAGTGAAAATTTAAAAGTGGGAAACTTAAGGGGTAAAAATAAGAAAGCAAAAAGTTATGGGTAAAGTTAAAAGCTAAGAAAATTAGGGGTTCAAAGTGAAAATTAAAAAAGGAAAGTTTAGGGGGTAAAAATAGAAAATTAAAAACTTTAGGGGAAAAAGTTTAAAAAGAGGCAAAGTGTACTATTCCTAAGATTGTTCTAAAATGTATATATACAAGTTTTTCAACCCCGGCGTTGCCCGTGAGGCATAACGAAACGTAAAACTTAAAAAAAGGTACTACACGAACGATAAAAACGGATACATGATTCTCTGGCTGTTGGTTGGTGATTATCCGGTTGTTAGAATCGTTTAAAAGAAACAATTAATTAGAAAAAAAAAATCCTTGTGTTATAGCAGAAACATATGCAAAAAGTTTTTGGGAGGAAAAGTGTAGAAGGAGAAAAATTAAAATCAGGAAATTTAGGGGGCGAAAACAACAAAACAAAAAGTTGGGGGTAAAGTATGTTTGGGGGGGGGGAGGGGGAAAAGTGTAGAAGGGCCAAAGGTTACTATTCCTAAGGCCCTCCTTCTTTGTATATATATATAATAATGTTGATTTCATACTAATTCCTCGATGGTTATATACATAGTAAAAAATATAGCGCCAAAAGACATATGGAAAAAACCTTTGATAACCCAGATATATCCTTCAACATTATTAATAATACCCGTTAATTATCAATGGGGTGTAACCCTAGTGGTATTGCTATCATGTGACCACATGAACCCACCGATGAAGGCTAGAGGTCACAAGTTTAAAACTTGCCAAAGACAATCAGAGAAACTATATCTTGTGATTCATGTGTGAAGATGGTAACTTACCGGGTATGAGTTCTATGCGGTGTATGTTTTGGACTTTTGGTATTAAGACGATATATGAAACCAAAGAGTTCTTAACTATTTACCTTTTTTTAATAACCTTTTCCTGACAAACATTTATTCAAATAATATCCTTAATGCCTCACACGGCTTCCTTTACCACACATACACGTCGCCGTTACCATCACCAAGCACCACTATATACCCATACCACCACATATAACTGTTACTTTTTAAGAGATACCACAACAATGTGTGATAAAAATTTAAATTTTGTTACTATTAATAAAATATGTCCAAACAGCAAGTCAAGTTTTTCTCCTCAAGGCCTCCCTGCTTTAGGATCTCACACACCAGTCAGCATATTTGTTTCCGTACAATTCGGTATCATTACCAAAGTGTAACCATCCATTGTTAGAGGTGGGCAAAAAACCCGTACCCGAAACCGAACCCGGTCAAACCTGAGTTTGACCAAAACCGGTTCGGGTTTTGGAAAACCTGTCGGGTTGAAACTGGTTTGGATTTCGGGTTTTCAGATCGGGTTGAGACCGGGTTACACTTTAAAGTCAGGTCGGGTCCGGTTTTTAGCAAAAGAAAACCCGGGCAACACCCGGTCCATGTTTGACCCAAAACCGGGTTCAAACTGGTTCGGGTTGTGTGATCGCGTTAACCAAAAACCGTTTCGGGTACGGGTCGGGTCAAACCTGGTTTTTGCCCACCACTATCCATAGTGTATAGCACATTAACATATATTCTTTTATCTCGCAGGTGAAAAACATATTAAATAATTACCTAAATCTTTGGTTCACAAAGAAAATTAGATTAATTAATCATTATCTGATAATAGATATATACAAAATAAAGTTTTATACATTAATAAGTGATTCAAAATAATCATAAAAACGAACAAAAAGCTGATTACATGGTCAAACCAAGCCAAAGCCAACCAATTCAAACCACACAGTCAGTTTCTAGTTCTGACATGTAACACAAACCGACTATGTTGCCACAAACACTTGAATCAGAAACAAAGGATTTCAAAAGGACCAAATCCATTATCATCAATGCTCAAAAATTGTGATCAAGACAACTTGTGGACTTCACGGATATGGCTACTCCAACAGATTAAAACGCCTTATAAATCGTGCGAATATCACTACCAAATAAAACCATACAAGTAGATGTCAGATAAGAAGCATCAAAATGGTCCATAACATATAGTTGGATTTGCTAACATAACTGGATGCATAACTCTGTACATTGGTCCAAGCCTTACATGATCAAATGCTCTCGAGAATTGGCCGCAACAAGTGCTAAAGAAACCTTAAATATCTTGAAAATGGAGTTCCAAGTAGATGAGAAGGTTAAAGCCATCAAACTTCAGGGCTGAGGCGTGACTTTGAAAACCAGACCAGGAATGAAGGCGAGCTTGTTGGTAATTATTTCTCCCTGGTCTTTCTATTGTCAGCCAATTTGGGTTAACACGTCACCCCAACTTGAAAATCTTCTAAAAATACATATAATTTATTTGATAGGCCGACTCACCAACTTAATTGACCTGAAACCAACCAACCAACCCACTAACCTAATTGCCCTTGATGACTTGAAACTAACAAATTTGATCCAAAACAACCCACAAACGCACAAACCCAACCAGTATGGTATTTGACCTGAAACCAAACCGCCAAACCAGCGACCTGCCAACCATTTGACCTATGTGATCAAAAACCAACAAGCCAATCTGACAACTTGTTTATAAGCGGGTTTGTGGGTTGGGTTCGAATTAGAGGGGTTGTGGCTTATGGTTGAGTTTTCCAACCCGATTTTGATATCAGGTCTGGATAGGGTTGAGTATTTACAGCCCACCAACACGTCCATCCAACCCGACCCAATTGCCAACCCTTAGTATATCTAGAGCGGAAAAAAATTTCAGCCATGTTTAAATTTCTCGATAGAAAAGACATGAAACCAATGACCAAGAGTAAGTAGTTCTCAGTACATACAAATTTATAGACAAATATGTTGTTATGGCATGATATGAGAGCAAAACGTGTTCAATGAGAGGCACATCATTGCATTGATAGAAAACAGTGAAATGCTAATTTGTCAATCACAAATAATGTTCTAGACAGTAGACATTAACGAAAGCTGATTTGCATGACCATAACGCCACATACCTAGTAGTAATTAATAAAAGAAAAGCCTTAGTAGACAACAACCTCAACCACATATAAAGATACCGACACACTAGCGATTGATATGAAAGTATGGAATTTCCTTCCATCTGCCAGCGGTGGCCCGATCACTGCAAGAATATGATAAGTCTGAAATTAAAATTTATTTATTGGAAAAGGCTGAAAAACTAGAAACAATATCTTGCTTTACAAGCACACAGTAAATTAAAAGAATTAATGTCAGTTTTATGAATTAAGTTTGGCTCGGTGGAAAGAAAGTGATAAGAAATTAAGATTAAAAAAAGTAGGGGAGTTGAAAGGGTAGATAAAATATGACAGAAAGGAAACGGGTCGAATTATTAACATACTATTTCCAGTCTTTTGGCAGTTCATCCCTGAAGTAATCAGCAATAAAATAAAACGCGAATAATAAGGTACATTGAAAATATAGCAAAGCAATGAATGATAATGTTTTAAAAGCATTGAATGGCAACCTGCCGAGATGATTGCTTGTTTGGACTGGTCTTCTTTTTTTTTGCTGGCTGCTTAGCTGATGGTGGCTTGTCGGATGAAGGTTGTGTGACATTATTTGGGGATGACTGAGTAAGACGCATCCTGGCAAACTTGTCCTTAGAAGCCTATATACTTGCTACATTGTATAATATGCATTTATAAACTTTTTATAAAAAAAATCTCTATGGTAGAGATAAAAAGTCATATTTTGTAAGGAGAAACCATGGCACAAATGAGGAAATGCAAATTGTAGAAATCAACTTGTTTACATCTCTACCGGAAAGATTATGAAACTCGGGAATCGAAATCGGATAGGCGAAGGAAGAGTCAGGATTTCTTAAGACTCGGATCGGATCGGGGAAAGATCGGGTTGAATTTTTTATCTAGAAAATATATTATTCTTAAAAATATGTGTATAAAAACAAAATAGATAAAAAAAATAACAAATTTATTATATAAAATAACAAAATTTAAAATTATATATAATCTATTATAATTGAAATATACATAATAATAAAAAACTTTATATAATGAATATTGTGGATTAAGGTTTTTAATAAATAAAAAATAGATTATTTGGGCTTTTATTGTGGATTGGGCTTTAGTTTTTCGCATCATATTAAGGAGAAATAAAAGCTAGGAGTAACTCCTATTTCCATTTCCATTTCCATTTCCGTTCGAAAAAAGAATCCTATTTCCATTTTCTATATAGCCGCCAGCTTTCAATTCTCTCTTCTCTCTTCTCTCCATCTTCTTTTGTTTTTTAACGGTTCCTCTCCATCTTCTATCAAGGTTTCTATTCTTATTCTACATTTTATATTTTCCTCTTTTTGATCATATAATCTCTTTTTTATTCTTCTACTAAAATCGTCTTCTGCAAAAACAAAAAGGACCGATTTGGCCGGATTTGAAGTATTTGGCCGGAAGTTGACCACGGTGATTATAGACTACGTGGCTGGTGGTGATTGTAGACTACCGTGGCTGGTGGTGATTTTAGGCGTCGATCTGATTGTAGATGTAGATGGCGGTGGCTGGTGGTGATTGTAGACGTGGCTGGTGGTGATTTTAGCGTCGATCTGATTGTAGATGTAGATGGCGGTGGCTGGTGGTGGTTATAGACGGCGGTGGCTGGTGGTGTTGTAGACCGGCGGTGGCTGGTGGTGGTTGTAGACGGGCTGGTGGTGGTTATAGACGGCGGTGGCTGGTGGTGGTTGTAGGCGGCGGTGGCTGGTGGTGGTTATAGACGGCGGTGGCTGGCGGTGGTTGGCGGTGGTTGTAGGTGGTGGTGATTGGAGAGGTTTGAGGGTAAAGGGGTAATTATCTATAAAAAGAGGGGTATTTTAGGCGTTTCAATTCCTCTATTATATAGTATTATAGATATAGATATAATAATAATATAATAATAATATGAATAAAGTAGTTAATTTAGAATAATAGATTAGAGAAAATACCAGCGAGCCATCTTCAAAAACCTATTTTTTTTATTAATGGCGGTGAAAAGGGGTTAGGATATTTATAGACGCATATTTATTTGCTATTTAGCCCTTAATTAATACGGAGTAATAATTATACTTGAGGGAAGGAAAAGAGATGAAATTTTTTGTATTTTCATCAACAATCCCAAAATCTCTACCATTCTCATCCACTACTATTTTCCGTCTATCACCTCTGAACTCCGTTCGGACATCACTCTCTCTCTCTCTCTGATGAGAACCTACTACTGTGACTTTGATATTAAGAATGACAAATCCAAGTTAATTGTTTACTTATTCAATTTGAATGATTGAATTTTCAAGCTCAAACAACCCATTGATTTTGAGAGTCAAAAGATAATAATCAAATTCTAATTTTAATGTTGGGAAAAACTGGAATGGCTGAATAAAAGCAATGTAATCTTCTATGGATTTTAATTCTCGATGCTGGGAAGATTGAGATGTAAACAATCTTAGCTCTATCATGCATACGTCGTGGGGGTAAATTTGGCTACGTCTTACCACATTGTTGATGGCATGACGACATCATGAGAAAAATAGGAGGATATGTTCACGAATGAGAGAGACCTAACGAATACAGTTGGGTTTTGTTAAGTGGTCTCGGGATTTAAGTGTCGAACATGTGTCAGGAAAAAAGGGCATTTAGCCCTTAATGAATTCAAATATATATTACAACAATTTTTATAGATGTTAGACTAACTCACTAAAGTCATAACAATAAATTATAAACATAACATAATAATCAATAGTATTAGAAATACATCTCATAGTAGTTAATGCATCTATAATACCTTAACTCCTTAATAAAGAATGACAACCCAAAAGTACTCTTCAACATTATTAGCTACTGTGAAGATCTCACTTAATCTCAATAATACCTCTTTCCTAACAAAACATTCATTTAAATCATAACCATTTTTTAACACTCTTTCGACTTCTCCTCCCACGCATACACGTTGGTGTCACCATCACCAACACCATCACATTTAACCATCACTTTATGAATACCTTACTATCAAAAAGATTGATGAATCAGTTCAATGTATGTATATATATATATATATATATATATTTAAAAAGTTTTAAATTTTTATCCCTTTAAATCAATTGTACCCGGGCTGCGGATCAAGTTTTTCCCCTCACGACCTCCCCCTGTTTATCTATAATACCTTATAAAATGGAACCATTTCCCAAATATCTCAAAAGATGAATTGATATACCCAAAATATTTCTCTCATTTATTCATTAATTTAAACATGTTCACTAATATACCTATAATATCTGAAATAATTTACGACATAAATCACTTAATACTTAAAATAACTACACTACCCCCTTTAACATTAATTAATCTAACATTCACCACCATTGTCACCCCACCATCCGTCACTGCCACCGTTGCCGACACCACTGCCACCACCGCCACCACCACCACCTCGCGCCCCTACCACCATCGTCATTGCGCGGACATATGACTCCTTAAAATCTAATACACCAAACACCATATTTGTTTCAATACAATTCGATTTCGATACCATACCGGAACCATCGCTAGTGTATAGCACATTAACATAACTAAAAGGTGAATGACAAATTCAATAAACAGACTACCTAAATGGCTAAATCATTCATTCAAAAAGAAAATTAGATCATAATCATTATTTGATAATAGATATATACTTAACAAAGTTTTAAGTGATTCAAAATAATCATAAAAACAAACGAAAAGCAGCTACATGGTCATACCTTCCAAGCTAACCAGTTCAAACCATACTGTAAGTTTCTTGTTTTGAAATGTAATTCAAACCATCCTTTCGTTACCTTTAAGAAACAAACCCTGTTATTTAAGAGTTAATTTCATTACATGCCCCTGGGGTATGTCATATTTTCAAGTTTCACCCCTCTCGTTTTTTCGTATCATTACATATCCTTATGGTGACTTTTCATATCATTACATATCCCTCACGCTAACGTCCGTTTCTAGATCTCCGTTAACCACCTCATGTGCATTGCACATGAGGTTATTTTAGTCTTTTTGACTATCTTCTTCCCCATTTCTTCTCAAAACCAAACCATCAGAAATCCAAACCAATTTAACAATCCTATTCATAATCAAACCCACAAAAACAAATAATAATCATATTACTCACTAACCCACTGTTGTTTCTTTAATTCAATACTAACCCATTTGAGATAACAAAACACACATATGGATACATCCACCCCATTCGGAGACAATCCTACCATTTTACAATGGAAATGAACCCAGAATCCAATCTACAATCAAATTAATTAATAGTTCAAGATAATGCTAAAAAGAACATTTTTTCAAATACCAAATCCAATCCACTTACTGTACGCACCAAGTCCAATCCAAAAAATGATGTTGGTTAGTAACCCGCAGTGGTGGGGATGTGGGTCTTTTTCTTTGTCTTCCTTTTGCTTCGGTTTTTAGTTTCCGGTGTGACGGAGGTGCTTGTTTTGGATTGTTGTGGTGGTTGGGAGTTGGCGATTCTCGATGGAGGTGGTCGTGGGGTAAGTGTAGGTGCGCGGTGGTAGAGTTGGTTACTGGTTGTTGTGGTGAGTTTCGTTGGGATGGAGTTTTGGTGGTACCCGATGTATGTAGCAGATGGTGGTACGATCGGTGGTGGTGGTTCTCGGTGTTGTAATAGTCACAAAGAAGGAAGAGGAAAACGAGACTTGCTGGATCCAATAATTAGTAGTAGGCTAGTAGCAAATAATGGGAAAAGCAACGGCAGATAGAGAGATCTGCAATGTATATATATATTTTGTATGTATATGCATATATATTGTGTATACATATTGATATAGATCTAGGACATATACAAAGATGCAGATAACTTCATGGAGGTTGTGTATGTATATTGATGGATTTGCAAATAATCTTGGATTTTTGTTTGGATACATATGTATAAATATGAATTTGTTTTTGGTAGATTTGTTTTAGGAATAAATGAATTGGGAAGAAGAAGACATATTTTGATTTGGGAAAGAAGGTTCTTATAGTGAAAAAGACTAAGATACCCTCATGTGCACATGAGGGGTTAACGAAGATCCACAAACGGACGTTAGCCTTAGGGATATGTAATGATACAAAAAGTCACCACAGGGGTATGTAATAATACAAGAAAACAAGAGGGGCAAAACTTGAAAATATGGCATACCTTAGGGGTATGTAATGAAATTAACTCTTATTTTAAAGTGAACAAACCAATTTTCCATTATCATCAAAGCCCAACCCAACACATGTGATCAAGACAGCTTATAAACTGCACGGATATGGCAACCACAACAGATTAAAATGCCTTATAACTGTGCGAATATCACTACCAAATAAAACCATACAAGTAAGATGTCAGATAAGAAGCATCAACATGTCATAATATATAGTTGGGAGTCGCTAACACAACTGGATGCATAACTCTGTACATTTCACAAAACATGCAAAGTAAGAAGAAAGTCCAACTTCAGAAATTGTATTCATCCAAATTTCCCTTCGAGTCACCCAGTTCCACATCAGTCATGCATTCTTCAGCAGAAACAGGAGGCAATTGTCTTGTTTTTCTTTTCAGGTTATGTTTATGCCAATCGCTCTTGAAGTGCTCTCTATACTGTTTGGCATCCCCCACAACTGCATCACATGTACTACATTTGTTTTGCTTTACCTGACTTTCAATAGTGTCGGCTTTTGGAGCCAATGTCTGTCTTTGAATTTTCTCACTCAATTGGTCAACAAAGTCTGTTGGTTTCTTGGATTCGCTTGATGATGCATCATCATGGCCGTCATAGTGGTCTGCATTGATATCTCCCTCACCATGCACAGAGATTGCAAGAATTTCAGACCTTCCTTGCAGATTTCTCACAAATGCATCACAATCACGGAAAAACCCAGGGTCCATTTCGCATACCTACCCAAAAAACATTTCACAATCTGTGGTCAAAATACAAAGAAAAGAGCATACCATTTGCAAGTTGTCTATTAATAAATTGATGCGACTAGAGTGCGTGCCTAAAATTGGACCTACACGATTCAATGTTTCTCTTCACCCTAATCCTTGGATTTTCCATGTATTTGGATCTCCTTTTCAGAGACATTTTTAGGTCTAAATTTAGGCACATGTATCATAACTCATTATAAATCAAAAAACTAAGAATACCCTTCGACAACAACAGAATAAACGAAATTGATGGTCCAAAATACATAATATTATTGTAAGGACAAAAAACATGATTTCAGCATGAATAGTTCTAAAGAAATAATGACAGATTCAATGTGACAAAAGCATGACACAAGATGAATATTGTTTCTCATTGCGCCAAAGAGAATATTATTGTCATATTCTACTTAAACACCATGCTTATATCATAAGCTGTTCCTATACTTATATAATGTTACATAATAGACTAATAGTATTATAACCTCTATAATGCTTCTATAATGCTTATAACACCATGTTTATAATTGTAGATATGTTGCCACCACAACAAGTTAGTTCACATATCAAGTTGCCCAACAGCATATCAAAAAATGGTAAACATGGCTACTTAACTTTGGTGCCACGGTCAGGTAAAATGACCACATCTATAAAGGCCCTAGACATAAGATCTATAATTACCCTACTATCTGCAGTTTTTGACAAGTCAACTTCCCATAGAAAGTCTGGTAATCGATAGTTCATTAAGAAATGTATCTCAGTTAAAATCCGGAAGTGTATTCCTTTTGGATTCAAATGAGCACCACGCACTCTATAACTAGATTTCACTTTGGCATTTAAACATAGTTAGAATCATGTGCTACTCAACTTCTTTGTATTCAATCCTAAGCAATTTTTAAGTATTAAGGTTTTGATATACAAGTACATATATATGGGCATGACGAATAGGGTTTGTGAAATAGGTATCCCTCGGATAAGGAAAATCCAATGCACATGAAGAAAACCAATTTGTTAAATACTTCCTTTTTTCGATATATGCTATAGGCACTAATATGTTGTCCACCGCTGCTATATCGCCTGGCAATGGATTGGATATTGATCCAAATCCGATCCGATCCAATCCATTTATATCACTTATTGGATCAAAAATAATATCCATTATCCATTTAACAATCCAATGGATTGCTCCATTTATCCATTTAATTATTTGGATCGATCCATGATCCATCCGGATCGATATATCACCAAAATTGACTGAGGGAGAAACGGGAAACTAAGGGCACGGGTGACAAGGCACACGCGTGACTGAGGGCGAGTGGTAATCCGGCCACGGTGTGACCGGGGACACGGTCAGTTACCTCGTCTTAGTCACCCCTCGCCCCCGGTGACCCGTGCCCCCGGTCAATGGTGTCCCCGGTGACTCGTGTCCCCGGTCACGAGTGCCTCAGGTCAATCGTGCCCCCGGTCAATGGCGTTCCCGGTCGTGGGTGCCCCCGGTCAATGGTTCCCCCGGTGACCCTTGCACCCGGTCGTGGGTGCCCCCGGTGACCCGTGTCCCCGAGGGTACCAATTGACCGGGGGCACTGGGGGCACCAAGGCACGGGCTAAGGTGACTGGGGGCGAGGGGTGACTAAGACGAGGTAACTGGGGGCACGAGTCACAGGGGACACGGGTGACGGGGGCACGAAAGGTTTCCCCTACTAAACGTTCCTTAGTTTCTGGAAAGTAAAATTTCATTCACCTAAAAAATAAATTATTGAAAAAATTTAATGGATCGATCCGGATGATGATCCATCTATTTAAAATTATTTGGATATGGATCGGATCACGATCCATTATGTTGGATCACGGATCGGATCATGATCCATTTAAGTTGGATCACTAATGGATCGGATCATGATCCAATCCATATCCATCCATTGCCGCCCCGTCTGGCATTTCAAGATTATATATAATTGATATTAATGACTAACAGTCTGTACCCATCTGACGCATTTCAATGTAAACTTAGCTTTTAGCCAATACTCGGTTGACCACATAGCAATAGAGGATGTAACCCAAATCAACTGATCATGTGTGTGTGTGTGTGCGTGTGTGTGTTTGGGGGGGGGGGGCGTTGAAAATGCCACCTCTACTGATCTACGCATATAAGTTCACTTAGAAAGCTTGTAACAGAAACATAGATGCATCCAAGTAAACCTCCAACTGAAACCAAAACAAAGAAATGAAAATGAGTTTCCAGAACCTGAAAATAGACTTACAATAGAGTATTGGCTTCCAGATTCATCTTCAGAAACAATGATGCTTTGCCACTCAATAAGTTTTTCCTCGAGAGAACTGAAGTTCTGTAGTGGTAAAGTTAGCTTTAGTCTCATGGGGGCCCTCTTGATGGGGAAATGTTTTTGGAGTTCCCGGATGACATCTAGTGCCTGTAAAAAAGACATGCTTAGTCAAATTAGATCATCTGTTATTGTACTAATCCCTAGACAATGATTAATCAGATCATCACAGTAACATCTGCATCTAATGTTGCATGATGTTATCACAATAAGCTTTTGTCAAAATAGCATATAAACTAGACTGAACTTGCAACAAAGAGACAAATGATGGTGCAGTCTGGTTCCCCAGAGTAAAAATAGGTGAATTTGTAGCAAGAGTAAAATCGGGTTGGGTGTCTTTTTTTCATTTTAGGGATTTCCTTATAAAAAATTATTGTATTAAAAATGATTGCATAAACCTATATACAGCAATAGTAATCCAAAAAATCCCCAAAAAAAAGCGATTTAGGAGTATGAGTGCATTTAAAATACACTTTTTGGTTAAATAACATTACATTCAAAAGCAAAGGTAGCAATTCAAAAGCAAAAGGGTTTTACAAATTGAATTACTACCTGTTTCTTGGAATTGCTATTTGGATCTACAGCAAAGTGAATGTCATGCATCAAACGCTCAATCATGCTTATAGTATAAGGGCGGTGAGTTTCAGGATTGATAGTTTTCTGCATGACAATAGTCGCAATGTCCCTAAATTGATTGGATAATTGTGATTCTCTTTCCTTTCCAGCAACTTGCAGTTCTCCTTTATCCAATATCTGTAATCATAATAACACTCATTTAGACAGACAGGAAAACCATTATATGATTCTAAGATATGAGATCAGATTTAAATAACCTCAAGACAGATTTTAGTTTGATCATCCGACCCAAAAGCAGTCTTCAGATCTTTTGACTTGGCAAGAACTCCTTTGGCAACATTTGAGTAAACGATCTGTGATTGCAACACTTCATCCAGATCTTTCTCACTGATACAGAATTGCATCATACAACAACAATTCAAAAAACCATATTATTATGCAAATCGTAAGGTATCCATGAATATATAATGAAAGCTTAACAACAAAACTAAAATATATAATCGATTAGTATTAAGATTGATCGGGTAAATTCAATTGGTGTTATCAACAGTCAGATTTCTTACATGGATTCTTTTCGAAACTGTAGCTACTATGACCCTAAATCATCAAAATCATAATTTAGTTTAAACAAAAAAAAAAAAAAAGAGTAATGTTGATTTTCCAAATTAACACCAAATGGGCAGTATCACTATCACATTGGGCAATAAAAAGACTCTTCGGAAGAGTGTTGCGCCTCCAGTGCCTAATGAGCTATACGTCATTCGGGATCCTTGATTACTACATATTTTGATAACCTAAGAGCTTTAAGCAGCTCCTTCGTCGTCGTCGTCTTCTTCTTTGTCTATCTATGCGTCTGTAAAGTACATTTAACCAGCTACACTCCAAAACATACTAAACCTAATATAGAAATTCCTTCATAAAGCACTCATTTCATTCAGCTATTACTAGTTTCAAATTACATTAATCCTAAAATTCATTTCACACAATAAATTTAATCCGATAAGACAAAGTCCTATAAGATACATACATACATACATACATATATATATATATTATATATAGTATAATATATTATAATAAATCTTTTACTACTTGTTAAATATATATATATATATATATATATATAAATATAAAACCCTAAAAATGAAAGATGAAAACCCAAAAACTATGTATGTATACAAAATTGATATATAAAAAAATAAAAATGAAAGAAATAATAGGATTGATTTCTTACACGCCAGAACGCCAGGAGAGGACTTTGTTCTTGTAACAAGCAATTTCAAAACGGTTTCCATGTTTTTTGAGACGAACCACGGCTACGTTCGTCAATCTTTTCTGACCCACCGGCTGCACCAACGTCCGCGACATTCCTTCCTTCCCTTTGATTTTTATTTTATGAAAAGAAAAACAAAAAGAAAAAAGCCGCCTGTGGATTATTATTATTACTGAGAGAGAGAGAGAAAAGAAAGAACGTTCGAGAAAGAAAAATGAGATTTGTGTTGCATATAAAACAGCAGCAGCCAGGCACCAGTCCACCACGTATGGGCTTGGTTGGTGTCTATCGGACCGGATTCATAACAAAAAGGATGGAGCCCTTTTAAGACGCCCAAAATATATATTGATAGTGGTTCACTGGTTGTTATGTCATCTATCTTTAACAGTCTTGCTCAAAAGCAAAAACCGACCTGACGACTTGAACTCGAACCTCTTTGAAACCGGTTGTGGTCAAAAAAGTTGATCGGTTTTTTA
Source organism: Erigeron breviscapus (assembly GCA_034093135.1). Lineage (NCBI taxonomy): Eukaryota > Viridiplantae > Streptophyta > Magnoliopsida > Asterales > Asteraceae > Erigeron > Erigeron breviscapus. The sequence continues at coordinate 93,965,320 of CM067167.1, forward strand.
CGGGATTTTTTTCGGTTTTTTACGATTTTTCCTTTAAAAACGAACTCGAACCGATCTCAAACTGGTCTCAACTGGATCCTAGGACCCGAAAAACAAACCCGTTTCAAACTGTTGTTTTTCCAAAACCCAAAACGATTTGGTAAAACCCAGTTTTGACCGCAATTCGGTTTTTAGTTTTTTTTTCCGACCCTTTTGAAAAAACCGTTTTTTTTTGCACGGATAATCTCTAATGATTACATCAATATGCTCAAATATATCAGTCATTTTAACAAACACTAGAAGTATGCCCGCACGATGCGGTGGCGATGTGTTAACGATGGCGGTTTGGTGGCGGTGGTGCCAGAGCTAGCGAGAGAGGGCGGAGGCTCAAGGAATATGTATGTTTTGGGGTTAGAATTTAAGATATGTTTTTAGGATGGATACACACATAGTTAGGATTAGAAAAAGAGAAAAGTGTGAAAAGTGTTGAAAAAGGTAATTAGAAGTATTTTGGGGATAATGAAAAAATGGTTTTTTTTTGCACGGATAATCTCTAATGATTACATCAATATGCTCAAATATATCAGTCATTTTAACAAACACTAGAAGTATGCCCGCACGATGCGGTGGCGATGTGTTAACGATGGCGGTTTGGTGGCGGTGGTGCCAGAGCTAGCGAGAGAGGGCGGAGGCTCAAGGAATATGTATGTTTTGGGGTTAGAATTTAAGATATGTTTTTAGGATGGATACACACATAGTTAGGATTAGAAAAAGAGAAAAGTGTGAAAAGTGTTGAAAAAGGTAATTAGAAGTATTTTGGGGATAATGAAAAAATGTTTAATTTCTTAAAATATTGATCCACTTTCTTTATAAGGGATTATAGATCAACAAATTAATGTTTGACCCAACATATTAGACTCTTTTTGTCTCCAACCTAATATGCTGAAACTAAATCTAATGTCAAATCATCTTCTATATCAATAGGGATGTGATATTTCTATCATTTTTTTTGATATATTTACCACATTTTTGCATTAATAACACATGCTAAAATTTACAAAAATGAAATGAGATAAATAAATATGAAGACTTGTCGAGCATTTTGTGTAAAAAAATTAAGTAGACATTATAAGAGGAGACAATGGCAAGGAACCAAAGAACAACCTGCACCGATTTGTTCACCACCTATTAGGCAACTAAGGGTCGGGGAAATATTCCAATAGGTACCAAACATGTTTGCTCACGGGGGCACTTAAAGTACCTAACAAACTGAAAATCGAACGAATCCTGTTGGTTTGGTCTACCAAAAACCGAACGATCGGTTCGGGTTTTGTTTCAAGTGAAAAAAACGATCAAAATCCGAACCGAACCAAATATATTTTAATTTATTTTGTAATTATATCATATTACACTTATATTTATGTAAATGCACATCTATGTCAATAGCAGTCTAGATTGTTTGGACTTATATTGTTATATGTCTTTGTAATGTGATTGTCATTAATGAACTTAGTATTATGCATAGAATACTAGATTAAGTTTAAGTATTGAATGTATAGTAAATCTGCTAAGTGTGAATTGCGAGTTCGCAATTCACAAAGGATATGCGACCCCGTATTTACAGGGTTAAATACGAGGTTAGTCATATAGGTAATACAACCCCGTATTTGCAGGGACAAATACGAGGCCAATCACAGAATGCGACCTCGCATTAGTGACGGGTTGGGCTGGGTTTACGAGGCCGATGTGCTGAAGCCCATGTCGGGTGTTACCTATATAAACCGAACCCTAACAGAGTTTAGGGTTGAACATTTGTCGAAATATCAAGCAGGTATTGCAGGTTATAGTCGTCAAAGGTTGTTCCGCTAGCCCGAAGAAGATCTGCGAGGCCGCAGATAATCTAGGGGTTTTTGTTGATCACCAAGTTATTGTGAGGGATTCTGCACCTCAAGATAACTGGATCAAGCTATTGACGATCCGTACCAGGGGACTTACAATTGGTATCAGAGCCTCTTGGTTTAAATACCGGAAGGTTATAGCTTGTTGGTGATAGACAATATCGTTTAGGGTCGTCTAGCCGTGATTCTTTCACGGAGTTCTCGACCGAAAACATTAGTATTGAGATCTGGTCGTCTAGCCGTGATTTTTTCATGGAGTTTACGACCGATATCTTTATTTTTGAGATCTGATCGTGTGAAACTATATCAGATTGTGTTTTCCTCCTTACACGCTTTATAGTGTTAAAGCCTTGTAACGATGAAAACAATATCTGATTAGTTTTGCATGTTGAGGCAGACCCAGATTCGTGGCTTTTCAGGTTGGGGACGAATTAGGGTTTCTGGAAAAGAAGAGTTGCTGTCGTTCGAATAAAATGCTGATCAGGAAGTTTTGCTACCTGGTAGAATTACGATGTAACATTTGCCATTTTGGTCCGATACTTGTTATATATGATAATGGCAAACCTTATGAATATAAGAAAACTTTGGGTATTTTTGGTGTATATATATATATATATATGAGTTGGGCTAATTACAATATTTAGATGGATTCAGATATTGTAAATGATTCGATGTGATTAAGCCATGTTACAAGACCATGATATTGGCCCATATGTGATAAGGAAAATATATTATAGACGATAATTGAGTAACTGTGTTAACAAGGAAAATGTATATACAAAACTTTAAGTATAATGTACGGTAAACAGTGTCGGTGGCACAGTGTCGGTGGTTATTTAATAATTCCATTAATGGGACGAAGCCGACATACTTTATGGAAAGTAGGAATACTCGTGAAATTGTAACAAGTTATATTTGATTTATTAGTTGAATAATGTTACTAGTAGACATCCGACAAAACTTTTATGGATATATATGTAAAACGTTGCTTTTTGATCGTTTCTTTCTCGAATGAACTTAAGACTTCCTAGAACCTAATATATAGTGTTTTAACACTTTGATATGGCCATAATCTTCCAATAAACTACTTCATTAAAACTTAAATACTTCTTAGAAACATATCCTAAAATTTGGTTTAAAAACTCAAAAGAACGAACCCGAACCGACTAGTAAACAATCCCGAAACAACTAGTGATGTTTAGGAAACTTCTAGGAAGTTGTCAAATGTGAAAAGACCAAAATACCCTTCATAATACACGGCCATAAGCTTTTCTTGCCCATGGTATTACAAAACCATCAACTTTACCCATGGTTTTACTAAATATCTTTCAAAACATTTTACTATAAATACTAGACTTAAGTTATCACAAATACTTACACCTTAAACTTCATTCTCTCTCAATTTAGCATTCTATAAGTCTAAAATCATCTTCCCCCTTCTTGTTATAAGTTTCAAAGAACACTTGATTGTTCTAGTATAAGCAAAGTCGCTTTGATCTCAAAGTGCGCCGAAAATCGTCAAGAGAAGTTGTTATCAACAAATCTCTCTAAAGATCTTCAAAAGTTCTAGTTATAATACTCAATTTGGGTTGGGAATAATCTTCAATTATTAAGTAAACAAGTCCAAGCCTTGAAAGAATTTCATTTGAATCAGAAGTCGTGTTCTTCGTACGTCGAAAGTTTGATCTTAGAGTTCATAAACTCTCCTTTCTTGTAAGTGTTTTTATAAAACCTTACTATACTTTGCTCTATGATTTTAGAACTATATGTTATGTATTGAAATGCTTGTCAACTTATTTCTATACTCAATTAATACATATTTGCATTTAAATACGTTAAATATCGTTTTTATACGAATATTGAAATATGGCCACTATTGCGAAAAATGAATTATTAGCAATAGTGCGTAAATATGTAAAACTATTATTAAATACTTTATATACTTATTATGGTATATAAACAAAGGTATAGTTATATACCTAACTATCCAAATTCATATAATTACTATTCACCATCTGTGAATTATTTCGTATTTTCGATTTAGTTGGTTTATGGATAGAATATATCCTTGATACGCTTTTAACCACACTATGTTTCCAAAAGTGATTGCACCTTGGGCATCTCTGACTTATACCATCGGAATGGATTGTAGTTCGCAAAAGGTTTGTAATACGCATTCCGAACGCAACTTGGTTCGCCGTCGGTACACTCCACGACCCAAGGCCAACCCTAACACAACTTGGAAATAAAATGTTGGTTTTTCCTACCATTTAAGGTATCTCTTCCATTGTAATCAATACATTTTGTATTGATTATAATACATACTATTTAAAGTATCTCTTCGTTACTAAATTAATACATTCTTCGTATTAATCTTACTATTTAAAGTACATATATCCTACGGATACGTATTATATACGGAAAATTACATTTTTACCCTACAGTTTCAAAGTTGTCATTTTCCGTCCTTATAAGTTTGACATTTGACAATTTAGTCCCTCAACTTTCAAGAATGACAATTTAGTCCCTTAAGTTTCAAAAATGACAAATTAGTCCTTTAAATTTTTATAACATAAATGAGGTTTCATTTACAAAATACTTTAAAGGATTCTTAAAGATAAATTCAAATACCTATAAAGCTCACAAAGTAAATACGTTGACAAGCGTATTAATAAGATATCCTTATAGTTGTATATCTATATTTGGAATTTAGCATGAATATAAATCAATTCACATTGAAATTAGGGAATATGTAACGTGGTCAGTTGACTCACTCGTCATCGTTGACTACATCAATCTCTTCTACTTTGCTGTTGAACTATCAAGAATAAGGTGAGTTTTCGTAACTCCCTACTCAATTGAGATTCGGGCTGGAAAGTGTACTTATATATATGTATTTATATATATACTTATATAGATAACTGCTTATGTGAGTGTTTATGGGAATTGATCCCAGTACCTTGATTTGGTTATTGTGTTTGTTATAATTATTGATAATGATGTTGATATTGATGTGCGCACCCCGTTTTGGAGGGAACCTTGTGCGATAATTGATGATGTGCACACCCCGTTTTGGAGGGAACCTTGTGTGATATATGTTGATAATGATGGGTTGAACTGATATCATTGGTACTTGTTGGCATAGTTGTTTAATTATTGTATTTGAAGAAATGATTGTTGTGTGAACATATGCCTAACACAAAGAGCTTACAGTAAGTATTGTTATTGTTCTATGATATTGTACAAGTACTTGATATATTATCATAATTGATGTTGTTATTTGACAACTACGAACTCACCAACCTTGTGTTGACACTTGCTAGTACACTTTTCAGGTAATCAGGGTAATTTCAGAAATCAGGAATAATCAGGGTATTCATGTGGTCTCTGACCCATATGCCCCCTTGTTTGGGGATGAACTTATGAAATTATGTAAAATATTGTTGTGTGATTTGCATGTAAACCTTATGAGGTTACCTTGGTTTGAACTATTGTATGTTTGATATGTTTGACAATAAACCATTTAGTGTTGCTCTATGTAATTTCCATGCTCATATGTGCTATTTCTCGACATCCCATGATTCTGCCATTGTTGGGGTGTTACATACGACCTCGCAATTGGTCTTCTGAATTGCGACCTCGTAATTAGTCATCTAGTTTACGACCTCGTAAAGAACAAGTAAGTTGCGACTTCGCAATTGCTCAGAAATTGCGACCTCGCATATACAAGCAGCAGCAGTTCTAGTCCACTCATTAAAGAGGAGTTCTTATGCGTTTCAAGTTGTTTAATCAGAAGACTTTAATCACAGAGTTGAAAAAGGTTATCTGAAGAAACATAGGGTTAAGTTCCCGAGAGAAGACTCTTATGTTGTTGTTGTAAAAAAAAAAAAAAGTCTTTTGGCGGGAAAAATAATTTTTGCCCAGGGTCTTAAAATGGGATGAATCATGAAGATTTGAAGTTTGGTAGCGTTCAAAAAATTTTAGGTCAATTTTCATCCGTTGTCGACGCGGATTTGGCGAAAATTTTTAGGAATTATCAAATTTTTCCTATGATCATGATATCCAAAGTTTACATGGAATTCAAAGTTTCATGAGAACATATTTTGGTGGCAAAAATTTGGAGGGAAATCAGGAGTACCTTCTATACCCTATCTTGGCATAAGAAGATCTCATCAGATTTACAGAAAGGAGAGAGTAGTAGTCTGACAATTACAGCAGTCGAAGGTGTTTTGGGTATTAGGGTTTCGAATTCAAGAGTATTAAAGGTTTCAGCATCATTTGCGACCCGCGGGCTCGTATTACCTCATCCAGCTCTATTTACAACCTGGGTAGCTAATTACGACCTCGCCAGTTCAATTGCGACCTCGTATTTCTTTGCGACTCGTGAACTTTACTAGCTCGAAGAAAATGACGTCTCAGTTACCCGCAAACTATCAAGCTTTGCTAAATCAATTAATTCTGATGGATCATGAAACCGGAAAGGCCAATTCACCGCCCTAACTTGATAAGCATAGTATTGCCTCTGGAAAATCTCCAAGTGGAAGGATTACTACCTTCTACAGTGGAGAGAATAACAAGATGAAGATGTCAATGGATTCTGACAGCAACTTGATGTATGTAATTTCTCCGGAATCAGCCATGGTAGTGCAAAATGGGGTTCAGAGTAGTAGTTCTCCAAGCTCGGGTTACACAGGGATGCCGATGAGCATAAGATCTGCTGAGGGACATTTGGGCATGCTTGCTTCCTTTGTGTCTGCTCATGAGAAGTTAATTGGAGGAAAACTAACTGATCCTGATTTGGTTAGGGAGGATTACAAGCAAGTTGATCCTGATGATTTGGAAGAAATGGATCTGAACTGGCAACTAGCTATGCTAATATTGAGAGTTCAGCGTTTCACAGATAGAACCGGAAAGGCCAATTCACCGCCCTAAACTTGATAAGCATAGTATTGCCTCTGGAAAATCTCCAAGTGGAAGGATTACTACCTTCTACAGTGGAGAGAATAACAAGATGAAGATGTCAATGGATTCTGACAGCAACTTGATGTATGTAATTTCTCCGGAATCAGCCATGGTAGTGCAAAATGGGGTTCAGAGTAGTAGTTCTCCAAGCTCGGGTTACACAGGGATGCCGATGAGCATAAGATCTGCTGAGGGACATTTGGGCATGCTTGCTTCCTTTGTGTCTGCTCATGAGAAGTTAATTGGAGGAAAACTAACTGATCCTGATTTGGTTAGGGAGGATTACAAGCAAGTTGATCCTGATGATTTGGAAGAAATGGATCTGAACTGGCAACTAGCTATGCTAATATTGAGAGTTCAGTGTTTCACAGATAGAACCGGAAGGAAGGTTATGAATGGCAAAGTAGGGTTTGACAAGACCAAGGTGAAGTGTTATAACTGTGATGGTTTTGGACATTTTGCAAGAGAGTGTCAGAGGCCAAGAAGGGACAACAATTCAGCTACAGGCCTGATGTGCTAAATCGAGTTTAAAAATTATAAACTAGAAATACCTAGAAACTCACTACTACACACTATCGGGCAGTGGACCCGTTTGTATGCAATATAGTTAAGAGGTAAGTCCGTGTTCGTTCTCGGGGATTGGTTTGAACTAGTTGTTTAATAAAATGGTTTGGAAAACAGGGTGTTGCTTCGAGTCTCACTTTGACAATTAAATTAAAATAAATTTAAAAGACAAAACGCATAAAAGTAAAGAAAAGCTTCAGACAATATAAATAAAGATCATCCACCTTGAATTCGCTAGACTTCAAACATGATTGCATTCAATTAAGACCAAATTCATTGAGTTGAAAAGATAATCGTAAAAGGATTAAGGTGCTCACGTGGTACCACCAACCGTGAGCAAATTACCCAATCACCTAAGTTGATAGTTTAATTACCCAAGCCGGTACCACCAATGCCTAGACAACCTTACCAACAATTAGTTTGCTTGACTATCGAATTAACAATTGTGCCTATGTGAAGATAACGTGGTACCACCAACCGTGAGCAAATTACCCAATCACCTAAGTTGATAGTTTAATTACCCAAGCCGGTACCACCAATGCCTAGACAACCTTACCAACAATTAGTTTGCTTGACTATCGAATTAACAATTGTGCCTATGTGAAGATAACGTGGTACCACCAACCGTGAGCAAATTACCCAATCACCTAAGTTGATAGTTTAATTACCCAAGCCGGTACCACCAATGCCTAGACAACCTTACCAACAATTAGTTTGCTTGACTATCGAATTAACAATTGTGCCTATGTGAAGATAACGTGGTACCACCAACCGTGAGCAAATTACCCAATCACCTAAGTTGATAGTTTAATTACCCAAGCCGGTACCACCAATGCCTAGACAACCTTACCAACAATTAGTTTGCTTGACTATCGAATTAACAATTGTGCCTATGTGAAGATAACGTGGTACCACCAACCGTGAGCAAATTACCCAATCACCTAAGTTGATAGTTTAATTACCCAAGCCGGTACCACCAATGCCTAGACAACCTTACCAACAATTAGTTTGCTTGACTATCGAATTAACAATTGTGCCTATGTGAAGATAACGTGGTACCACCAACCGTGAGCAAATTACCCAATCACCTAAGTTGATAGTTTAATTACCCAAGCCGGTACCACCAATGCCTAGACAACCTTACCAACAATTAGTTTGCTTGACTATCGAATTAACAATTGTGCCTATGTGAAGATAACGTGGTACCACCAACCGTGAGCAAATTACCCAATCACCTAAGTTGATAGTTTAATTACCCAAGCCGGTACCACCAATGCCTAGACAACCTTACCAACAATTAGTTTGCTTGACTATCGAATTAACAATTGTGCCTATGTGAAGATAACGTGGTACCACCAACCGTGAGCAAATTACCCAATCACCTAAGTTGATAGTTTAATTACCCAAGCCGGTACCACCAATGCCTAGACAACCTTACCAACAATTAGTTTGCTTGACTATCGAATTAACAATTGTGCCTATGTGAAGATAACGTGGTACCACCAACCGTTATAAAACACGTTGACAAAATGACTCCTTTTATTAAAATGATATTCACTATCATACCATGAACTAGTGATAATTGCTCATAGACAAACAACCATTTGAAAATCACATATGTATCCAACTAGTACCACTAACGAAGAACACACATGCCACCAATATCATAATAATATATAAAAAGGAATTAAATCATCAAGATCTCGACACAACGATAATTGAAATCAACTCTTTGGATTAAAACATATAGCAATCACATCATTCGTCTAGTTTCCTCAAGGTGGATGATTGAATGTTTAGCCACTCATGATTAATTTAAAATAACAATCAAAATAAAAGAAGAACATGATGTACCAATCGTTCTTGAAATTGAAATTGCAAGACAATGAAATAGATACGATCTAAGTGGGTGCCTGTGAATCTTCAATGAATCGGACGAAGAAATCTACCCTTGATCCTTGAAGGAATCCCTTGGAGAGCAGCTCTTAGAAAGAATTTGGATCCTTTGGGAATTAAGTTTTTTTTTCTATTTATTTTTTTTTTTTTTTTTTTTTTTTTTTTTTTTTTTTTTTTTTTTTTTTTTTTTTTTTTTTTTTTTTTTTTTTTTTTTTTTTTTTTTTTTTTTTTTTTTTTTTTTTTTTTTTTTTTTTTTTTTTTTTTTTTTTTTTTTTTTTTTTTTTTTTTTTTTTTTTTTTTTTTTTTAATGATGTGGGCGATATGTATAAATTGGTCACATCAAATCCCCCCACACTTGAGCATTGCTTGTCCTCAAGCAAATCCGGAATTAAAGTAAAAGTATTCCTTGGCAATGAAGCTTATAGAAACAAATTACGAGTATCAAAAAGAAGCCACACCAAGCATGTCAATGACAAAAAGTTGGGTGAAGCAGTTTTAATCTTAAATGAAAACCCAAAATGTTTGACAATATCTAAACAGTCCACAAGCCTCAATAACACGACTAAGCAAAAGTGAAACAAATGAGTCTATCAAAATCATCCTACTCCAACGAACTTACTATTGGGGTTGAATATATATATGAATAACCACTCATTGCTCGGTCGTGATGCATATCTTACCATAGGCTTGAACAAGGATCATAGCTCCACCGACGTGGCGTAAGCACCAAGTACATCATCAAAATAGGCATATAGGACGGTTGTATAGTTAGGCTAAGGTATATATAATGGATATTTACAATGGAGTATGGGAGTGTAGGTTAGAAATGACAGGAAACAATCAAAAGTATAGGGTATGTATGAAATATGTACAAAATAGTCTAATCAAAACCCGTACCATTGATTGCCAATAAACTACCAACCCCTAAGATGTTATCCAGCTAAGACACCTCAAAAATACCAAGCAAAACCAGACACCATTGTGGTGTATCAACTTCAAACAACTTAAATTCAACCAAATCTTCCATTCTATTCACGAACCAAATGATACAACAATTCTTTTGACATATAAAAATGAGAAATACCTACTAGTAGCCCAAGTTCTTTTCTTTTTTTTTTTCTTATTTCATTTTTTCTCTTTTTTTTTTAATTTTTCTTTTTTTCACTTTTTTCTCTTATTTTGAACCATTTTTACTCTACTAGTAGGCATCTTCTTACAATGATGAACAATGTCTATGACAATATACTTCCTTTGAACATTCCAAGACATTCCCCAATAACTTGACCAATCGACGTATTCCCATATACCAAGAATATTCCAACTGACAATCCACTGAAGCTCTCCCAAACCATCTAAACAAACCAATGACAATCAATGGCCCCCAGATTAGACTATCGGTATAGTAAGGTATAATTAGGTAAAGTTTACATATATAAGTGGATATATACAAAGGAAAAGGCTAAGTTAAAAAGGATGTATAAGTGTACTTTGCACTAAGGATGAGTGCAACAAAGGTTTACAAAGGAAGGAAAGAAAGTGTATGTATAGTAAAGGTAAAAATATACAAAAGCAAAGGTGCAAAGAAAGAAAGAAAATACGGGTCAAACCTAATATGCCAATTCGTCATCCAATGTACTTATATCACAAAAGTGATCTCACTGCGGTCTCGTAACGATCACCAGGCCAAGTTCTAGCTCAACACATCACCGTCACACTCATATCAAAGAAAGTAACCCGGAAATGGGATAAATTAACCTCAAATTCGCACATCTTAGTGCAGAGTTCGAAATGGAACCCTTACTCCCGAATAAATCCAAGAGCCTAAGAGAGGGACAAATTACAAGGCAATCAAACCAAAACCGTAAACACCTAGCATATCTATAAATGAATGATGAATCTCACAAATTTAGGTGTTTGGGAAATTTGAGTATGCAAGTAATGTTATCAATCCACAAGGATCAGCCCAATAACCATTCAGAACACATTTCGCCGATTAAAATTGTGCCAAGGAAAAATTTTGTAGTAAAATTGCTCATTAAGTTGTTATGAATTAAGTGACAAAAGTAATTTACCACAAGGACAAGCTCAACACAAGTTTCAAATCATATCATCTTCCATCATCTTACCAAATCGAAACAACCAATCTCAAACATGCACATCATAGTTCAGAGTTCAAGATAGAACCCTTACTCTTGGATAAAACCCAAAAGCCTACGAGAGGGACACATCCACAAGAACGGTTTAAATCTCAATGGCAAAATAACAAAAAAGATATATCCGGTTGCTTAAACCTATTTGCCACCCCCCACACTTAAGATGGACAATGCCCTCAATGTCCATATTCGGTCAAAACAAAGGTAAATAGGGGTAAGCAAGATAGACATAAAGAATGAGAACACATACCGGAGCATGGACACATTCCGTTTCAAAACAAGTAAGTCGACCCCGCGTCACAAATGGCGCTTCCTAAAAAGGAAGTCCAATTTGCTTAACGGGAGAAACAAACTAGTTCCAAAACGGAAGGTGTGAGAACTGTGTGTGAAACAATGTCAATAAAGATGCCAATCAAAAATGTTGCGCTGAACTTACTGCCAGCATATGCACATGACATCATAGTGAGCTACTAACACGATCACACAATCAAACAAACCAACGGGTTCTCCCCACACTTGGGTTCCACTAGGTATTGCCATCAATCGGATCAAACCTGCTGAATAACATTCCAAAAGACCAACCATCCAAAATATCCAAAATAGTTCAAACAAAATAAAATACCATGCAGAAAATAAAAGAAAACAAAGGAAATTACAAATGTTTCATCACCCCGTAGGGTGGATACCAGACAATGATAAATAAAGGAATGTCCTAAGAGTACCAACATAACCAATAATCATATGATTCCATCCCACGGTACCGGATGGGAATCATCTCCACTCACTGCTGCTGTCCATGATAACCATATGGAAGACCGGGTGGACCAAAAAGGTTAGTAATCCAATTGCGCTCCTCCTCTTGACCTGAACCTGAGCCTCCAGCATCTCCTCCAGACTGTCCACCACCTAAACCTAAACTCGAACCTGCAACAAAATCAGGAACAAAGGAAGATGAACCACTGGCAAAACCTCCGGATCCACCAGCATCATGTCCACCCTGAAAAACCCCAAACTGTACTGGACCACGAGGAGAACCTCCTAAATCATGGGGTCGTGGTGACATGTTCCCCGGAACAGTCGTCTGAGAGAAAAAAGGCTGACCCCCCTGACGATAATCAGGGACATAAATAGGCGGTGGAGAGAATGGAGGAATCGGGTCAGGTCGAACAAACTCCCGGCCATGATACTGAGCATCCCACATAGGCTGATAATAATCAAGGCTATAGTTAGTGTGGGCCTGCTGTGATCCAATCCAGGTGATGTCCTGATCCATCCTCCGCTGGTAGTCATCAAAAGCCCGGCGGCTAGCCTGCTGATCATCATATATATTCTGAACAGTCTGTCCCAAAAGCGTAAGATCAAAGGAGCTCGGGACAAGGATACTACGACCACGCATCCTAGGTGGCTCCTAGGAAGCATCACCCATCTCTACATCAGCAGCCTCCAAGTCTGGAGGTGGTTCCTCAACAACACCAGTGTCATCCAACAATCTAGCAGGCTGGATCCCCTGCTTCTTCTTCACTATCTTCCCCCGAATCAACTCTTTAACATGGAAATCCTCTTGATTAACTTGTGGAGACAGATGGGTCTGGCACTCCTCAGAATCAAATACACCCATCCTCTTGTAAATCTGGGTTATGAAATGTCTCAAAACCAACTCTGAGTCAGAATGATTACACATGCGATCAATCACAACCATCGGGGCCAATGCAAACTTCCTAGGAGCCCCCTCTGAAAACAGCTTTAACAACCACAAATCAGTCTGGTATGCCTTGTTCCAATGAGTAGACCTCTGGACCAAAAACGTAACTATCATCCTGTGAAGCAACCGAAGCTTAACACTGTGGATCTTAGACACACTAACTGTCCCACCAGAAGGCCAAGCCTCTCCTCCAGAAATCCGACCCCAATACTGTGGAATGGACTCACCATCACCCAAATCACCTTTGACATAAAAACCCTGTTTCAAAAGTTGCCTGAAGTCCTGGTTATCCAACTCTTGCCTAGAGTACATACCAGCATAAAACCCAAACTCAGCTATAGACAGCTTCCTCTGCTGTCCCCCACAGTAAAACAAAACAACCCTTTCTTCAAAAATATCCTTGATCTTATTCAATTCCTTAGTCAATTTCAAACTAGAATAAAACTCAAGGCATAACTCACGATAGACAGGTTCCCTGTTAAGAAAAATCTGTTGCCACATATCACTATTAACTGTCCTATCACCAACCCTCGCTTCTATACTAAACCACCTTTCAATATCACCATGAACCCCAAAAAAACGAGCATTAGATTGAGCAAGATACCTGGGTGGGCAAACAACTTGCTTATGAAGCGTGTAAAGCTTGTTCAAATAATTGTTCTTGTGGGGTTGCCTAGCCCCATCAAACACTAACCATGCATGCTTCTCGTTCAATGCACCCGGCCAATAATTAATAGGAGGTACCGCTGGTTCTCTCCTAGCCGTCTTAGCGGGGACATCGGCAGTCCCGCTAGATTGTCCCACCTCCGCTTGCTTCCTCTTATCAGTAGTAGCAGTCTGCAATCACAAACATTAAAGCAAACAAACACGTTAAATGTGGAATGCAAAACTTGAAACCTCATTCAACATCAAACTCAACTGCGGGTCAGAAGATTCCCACTGCGGCGCAGTGGGACTGGCTGGTCCTCACTGCGGCGCAGTGAGGCAAGTAACACGTGCAGGTCAGGTGCGGCCACTGCGGCGCAGTGGCCCACTGCGGCGCAGTGCACCACTGCGGCGCAGTGGGCTAAGAAATCTGGGTAGGTTCTTGTTTTCATTACGACAGGCAGCCAAAAATTAGGGGCAATTAATCATTCCATCAGCAACAACAAGCAATAATCACCACATAATCAAACATTACTTCCCCCCCACACTTATTCATCCATAAATCCCAAATTTTTCAAAACCCTAACTTTAATTTCAAAGTCAAATTCGGAAGAACAAGTGTTTGAATTGAGAAATTAACCACCCCATTAGCATCAATAGCCCTAAAACAACACAACCCACGAATTAATTCGGAATTGAAAACCCTAGAAATTAAAAATCAAAAATTAAGTAAAATAAAGAAAATAATCAAGAAAACTTACTCCTCTTCCCATGATGAAATGTATGAAGATGAAAATCTGGAAAAGTGATTAAAGATGGAGGAGAATGGAGATCTTGATGGAAATAATGGAGTTTTGCTTTTAGATGAGAGCAAAGAAGAAGAAAGAGTGAAAAGTGATAAAGTGAAGAACAAAACTTACCTGGCCCTTACTTTGACCTACCCGGCCTCCCACTGCGGCGCAGTGGAGGTGCATCATTCCCACTGCGGCGCAGTGGGGCTTATTCCAACATTGGGAAGAAGATTTTGGCTGCGGCGCAGTGACCAATTTACATCCCCACTGCGGCGCAGTGGGGATTCACTGTTCAGAATTCCCTCATTTTGCCTTAGAAAAATTTTTTTGTATGACAAACTAAAAACAACTTACCTCAATCCGCTTCACACCAAATCTGCACCTGCACTTTCTTGACAAATCAAAATCAAATCTAACTAATAAAAAGAAAATAAAATGCGATAAAATAACACGGGTTGCCTCCCGAGAAGCGCTTAAGTTATTAACGAGTCTTTAGCTAGACTCGACCAACTTTCAAGTTTCTAATTCAAAAATGGGGATCTCCTCGATTATCCCCTCAACTTGCTCTTCTTCCAAATACAACTTAAGCCTATGACCATTGACAATGAATGACCCGTCACCATTACGCTTAAACAACTCTACATAACCCGACGGATACACATGCTTAATCACAAACGGTCCAATCCATCTAGAAGTGAGTTTAGGTTGCTTAATCTTAAATTTAGACAAGAATAACAAAACCTTAGCTCCAACCTTAAACTCCTTCCTACGGATCCTCTTATCATGCCAAACTTTGGTCCTTTCCTTGTAAAGCCTAGAATTTTCATAAACACCTAGCCTAAGCTCATCAAGCTCATGAAGTTGCAACATTCTAAGTTCACTAGCTTCCATCATATCCAAATTCAGATTCCTCAACGCCCAATACGCCTTATGCTCTATCTCAATAGGAAGATGGCAAGTTTTGCCATAGAGCAACCGGTATGGCGTGGTGCCAATCGGCGTCTTAAAAGCCGTCCTAAACGCCCACAAGGCGTCATCCAACTTCTTCGACCAAACCTTGGGGTTATCTCCAACAGTTTTCTCTAAAATCCTTTTCAAAGCCCTATTGGTGTTTTCTACTTGTCCACTAGTTTGTGGATGATAAGAAGTAGAAAAATAATGGACAACACCATACCTCTTCATGACCTTAGCTAATTGATGATTTGCAAAATGGGTTCCTCCGTCACTAATCAAAGCTCCAGGGCAACCAAATCGACAGAATAATTGTTTCAAGAAATCAATGACTACCCTCACGTCATTCGTGGGCAAAGCCTTTGGCTTCGGCCCATTTAGACATGTAGTCAACGGCGACAAGAATATATTGAAACTTATTAGACGGTAGAAATGGTCCCATGAAGTCTATACCACAAATATCAAATACCTCGCATACCTGAATGCTTTGTTGAGGCATCTCATCCCGCTTAGTAATGCTCCCTTGTCTTTGACAAATGTCACAAGTCTCTACCAAAGTCTGGGCCTCCTTGAAAATTGTAGGCCAATAGAAACCTGCATCAAAAACTTTCTTACCAGTAGCTGAAGGACCGTAATGACCTCCAGTTGGACCATAGTGACAAGCATCAAGAATCTCCCTCGTCTCAGCTCCAACTACACATCTCCTTACCATACCATCTGCACAAACACGAAACAAGTATGGACTATCCCAAAAATAGTGCTTAGCATCCGATATGAGCTTCTTCTTTTGCTGGGACGTGAAATCATTCGGTATCTCACCTGCAACCAAATAATTAGCAATATCTGCAAACCAAGGAGCATCATCAGAGTTAGAAATAAACATTAAAGACTCATCGGGGAAGTGATCATTAATCTCCCCATCTCGAAGTTCCTCCCGGTGAGGATCTTCCAAACGACTCAAATGGTCGGCCGCCAAGTTTTCAGCACCTTTCTTATCCTTAATCTCTATATCAAACTCTTGTAACAACAAAATCCATCGGATAAGCCTAGGTTTAGCATCTTGCTTCGAGAACAAGTACTTAAGGGCTGAATGGTCGGTGAAAACAATGGTCTTACTCAACACCAAATAAGATCTAAACTTATCAAAGGCAAAGACCACGGCAAGCAACTCCTTCTCAGTAGTGGTGTAATTATGCTGAGTGGGGTTCAAGGTCTTACTAGCAAAGTAAATTGGCTTGAAATGCTTATCAACCCTTTGCCCAAGCACGACTCCCACAGCATAGTCACTTGCATCACACATCAATTCAAATGGCAATTCCCAATCCGGCCCAACCATGATAGGAGAATTAGTCAACTTCTCCTTTAAAACCTGAAATGCACTCAAACAAGCATCATCAAACACAAAAGGGGCGTCCTTCTCCAACAAGTGGGTCATAGGACGAGTAATCTTAGAAAAATCCTTAATAAAACGGCGGTAAAAACCGGCATGTCCAAGAAAACTCCTTACCCCTTTCACATTGGAAGGCGGGGGTAATTTGGCTATAACATCTATCTTAGCCCTATCAACTTCAATCCCGGCATTAGACACTTTATGCCCTAAAACAATTCCCTCGGTCACCATAAAATGGCACTTTTCCCGATTCAAAACAAGGTGTGCCCTCTCACACCGTTCTAACATCCTTTCCAAATTATGCAAGCAAGTATGAAAAGAGTCCCCAAAAACCGAGAAATCATCCATGAAAACCTCCATGGAGGTTTCAAGCATGTCCTGGAAAATAGCTATCATGCACCTTTGAAAGGTGCCTGGGGCATTACACAAACCAAACGGCATTCGCCGATAAGCAAAAGTACCAAATGGGCATGTGAACGTGGTTTTCTCTTGATCCTTTGGATCAATGGGTATTTGAAAGTACCCGGAAAACCCATCTAAGAAACAAAAATATTCATTACCTGCAAGACGTTCCAACATTTGATCAATGAAAGGAAGGGGAAAGTGATCCTTACGGGTGGCATCATTAAAATTACGGTAATCAATACAAACCCGCCAACCCGTTATAGTCCTAGTGGCCAAGAGTTCCTTATTCTCATTCTCAATAACTGTCATGCCCCCTTTTTGGGCACACAATGAACAAGACTAACCCAAGGACTATCAGCAATAGGAAAAATGATCTCAGCATCTAACAACTTAATGACCTCTTTCGTAACAACTTCTTTCATGTTCGGATTAAGCCTCCTTTGTCTCTGGACAACGGGCTTAACATCATCAAAAAAATCTATTTTATGCTGGCAAAAGTTAGGACTAATACCTGGAATATCGGTGGTCTTCCAAGCAAAAGCCCGCTTATGGGCTCGAAGCACAGACAAAAGACAATCCTTCTCGTCACTCGAGAGTGGGGACGAGATAACCACGGGTAAAGAAGATTCACCTGACAAATAAGCATACTCCAAATGGGAAGGTAATGGCTTAAGCTCCAAATCAGTTGGTGGTACATCAACAGACTTCGGTACCCTCGAACTTCCATCAGCAACAACCTCCTCAAAACTCTCATCCTCGGGAGGTGTCTCATTCAAGCTAAGCGTCATAACCTCTGCAAACAAATCATCATCAGATATATCTCCCGATCCTAAATTAGCAATCTCTTCATCTCCAGTGTCGGTCTCCATTAGTTCCTGAAACTCTCGGTCTAAAGTATCATCAATAACGTCAATCCTGAAACAAGACTCATCATTAGAATATGAATGCTTGATAGACTTTTCAACATTAAATACAATTCTATCCGTACCCACACCCAAAGAAATTTCCTTATCCTTCACACAGATGATAGCATCCGCGGTATTAAGGAATGGTCGTCCAAGAATAAGGGGTACCTTCGTATCTTCCTCCATCTCGAGGGTAACGAAGTCGACTAGAAACACAATATGGCCTACCCGGACAGTCATGTTTTCAGCAATCCCAATGAGATACTGAAAAGAATGGTCAGCTAATCTAATACTCATGCGGGTAGGTCTCAAAACTCCTAGAGCCAACTTACTCCAAACCGAGTAAGGCATCAAATTAATGCTAGCACCTAAATCAGCAAGTGCCTTACAAGTAAGAGTACGAATAGAACAAGTAATAAGGAAACTCCCTGGATCTTCAAGCTTAGGTGGGATGCGGTTCTGCGAGATAGCAGAACACTCGGCATTAAGATAAGTAGCTTTCACCTCATCCATCTTTCCTTTGTCAGTCACAAGCTCCTTAATGAACTTGGCATAATGGGGCATCCCCTGAATAAGATCAACTAAAGGTACATTAATGTGAACAATTATAATCATCTCCACAAACTTGTTATATTGCTCCTTCAGCTTTGCCTTTTTGAATCTCTGTGGAAATGGTATCTTTGGCTTGTATGGTTTAACCTCTAGAACCACATCCGGTTTTGGTGCAGTGACCGGAGTCTTCACGGTTGAATCTTCCTCCATTTCAATCTCTTCATCAACCTCATCATCATCACTCCCTTTATCCTGCACATCTGAAACAATAACATTAGGCATAGGAGGTGAGTCATAAGACCTACCAGTACGAGTGGTGATGGCTTTGGCTTGCTCATTGTGGACTGGAGGTGGAGTGTATTTCTGTCTTTGATTCTGTCCTAGACTAAACTGAGGTCTAGGATTCTGCTGTGTGTTGCTAGGAAGAGTCCCCGTAGGCCTAGCAAGAGCGACCATCCTACTTTCGAGATCCTTGAAATTAACTCCCTGGTTTTTCATGTTGATCTCTACCTTCCCACTTAACTGATCCAACCTCTCACTCAAAGTCTTAGTATCTTCCCTGATCATTTGAATGCTAGTATTTGTTTCAACCTGATTACTAGCCAACTGCTTCATCATCTCTCTCAACTCGGCATTAGGATCGGCATTAGAAGAAGAAGAACCTGATCCTTGTCCTTGCTGACTCTGCTGTTGTGGCTGATTCTGATAATTATCTCTTTGCCACCTATTACCTGAAAAACGAGAATTATTAGACTGAAAAGAAGAGTTATAAGAAGTATTACCTGAAGGCCGGTTCTGGAAACCGGTGTTGCGGTAGAAATTCCCTTGGGGTTGATTTTGAACATAACTCACATCTTCGGGTGCCCGATTTGGACACTCATCAGAATAGTGCATATCACCACAGTGATCACACCCATCGGCTACTACCTTAACATCCCTCTCAATTGCTCCAAACCTATTCTCTTGAGTAGCAAACCCCTTTTCCATGCACTCAGATAGCGCCCTAATCTCTCCAATAACCCCTGGGTCATTACTAGCTTCAACCTTAGCAACTCTCCCTTGGTTAGTACCTCTCTTCATCTTTCTCTCATTCTTCAAAAACCTTTCATCATCCAAAGTTGAGCTATCCTTCACCATGTCTTCCAAGATTTGATAACCTTCATTGGGTGTAATGTTATTGAAACTACCCCCGAAAGCATATCCCAATTCTCGTTTAGACTTTTTATCTAACCCATCAAAGAAAAGCTCCACATATTTTTTCCTAGTCAAATCGTGACCTGGACAATTTCTCAACATTTCCTTGAAACGAATCCAAGCCTCAACAACATCTTCTCCATCATCTTGTTCAAAAGATCTAATCATGTTCTCCAACCTTCTTTGAGTTCTAAGTGAATAAAACTCACCAATGAAAGCCTCCTTGAGTTGGTTCCAAGTAGTAATAGAATTTTCTGGAAGATCATTGAACCAATCAAGTGCTTCTCCGGTGATTGACATGGGAAATGTCTCAAGTTTCACGGCATTCATTTGGTTTTGCCCATATTGATATAGCCGAGCCAACTTTTCAAACCTATCCAAGTGTTGGTAAGGATCCCATTTCCGTTTCCCATCAAATTGATGCTCTTCTATGCTCTTTAGATGGTTTCCTTTCAAAGCGAAAGTGTGATCAATGGTTGGAGGTCTAATGGCGGAACCACGGCCAGTTGGGATCGTACGGACCCTCTCGCCATAGCGAGTGTCATTTGGACCCCTTGGTTGTTCGTCCCCCATTTCCTCTTGCTTTACTTCTAAATTGAAAAACTCGTCCAAAAAGAACCCTTCCTCGTCCAAATCAGGAGTGGGTTTAGCTATAGGTGAAAATGGTGTCGGTATTGGTGTTGTGGGTTCAGTGAAGTTAAACCTACGCCCTCTTGGTCTTCTCGGAGTAGACAAAGGACTATTCAAAGGGAGACCCGAAGAACGCAAGTTCATCAACTAAAACAATACCTGCAAACACACAACTAACACAAACACGTCAAATGCACCTGTGATAAGAAAAGAAAACTAAACTAATAAACAAGCAACTTCCTCACGCGTGAGAAAGGATCAAACCACTAAATTAACAACTAAATCGGCACACAATCCCGGCAGCGGCGCCAAAAACTTGATGTGCTAAATCGAGTTTAAAAATTATAAACTAGAAATACCTAGAAACTCACTACTACACACTATTGGGCAGTGGACCCGTTCGTATGCAATATAGTTAAGAGGTAAGTCCGTGTTCGTTCTCGGGGATTGGTTTGAACTAGTTGTTTAATAAAATGGTTTGGAAAACAGGGTGTTGCTTCAAGTCTCACTTTGACAATTAAATTAAAATAAATTTAAAAGACAAAACGCATAAAAGTAAAGAAAAGCTTCAGACAATATTAATAAAGATCATCCACCTTGAATTTGCTAGACTTCAAACATGATTGCATTCAATTAAGACCAAATCATTGAGTTGAAAAGATAATCGTAAAAGGATTAAGGTGCTCACGTGGTACCACCAACCGTGAGCAAATTACCCAATCACCTAAGTTGCTAGTTTAATTACCCAAGCCGGTACCACCAATGCCTAGACAACCTTACCAACAATTAGTTTGCTTGACTATCAAATTAACAATGGTGCCTATGTGAAGATAACGTGGTACCACCAACCGTTATAAAACACGTTGACAAAATGACTCCTTTTATTAAAATGATATTCACTATCATACCATGAACTAGTGATAATTGCTCATAGACAAACAACCATTTGAAAATCACATATGCATCCAACTAGTACCACTAACGAAGAACACACATGCCACCAATATCATAATAATATATAAAAAGGAATTAAATCATCAAGATCTCGACACAACGATTATTGAAATCAACTCTTTGGATTAAAACATATAGCAATCACATCATTCGTCTAGTTTCCTCAAGGTGGATGATTGAATGTTTAGCCACTCATGATTAATTTAAAATAACAATCAAAATAAAAGAAGAACATGATGTACCAATCGTTCTTGAAATTGAAATTGCAAGACAATGAAATAGATACGATCTAAGTGGGTGCCCGTGAATCTTCAATGAATCGGACGAAGAAATCTACCCTTGATCCTTGAAGGAATCCCTTGGAGAGCAGCTCTTAGAAAGAATTTGGATCCTTTGGGAATTAGGTTTTTTTTCTATTTATACCCCTTGGAAATCTGATGCAAACATGGCCAAAAGCCCTTCAGCCCCGTCGTCCCACTGCGGCGCAGTGGGCGAGTGATGCCCCCACTGCGACGCAGTGGATATTAACTGATCTAGGTGCTCGTTTTCCACCTTGTCTGACTACGGCGCAGTGGGCCTTGGTCACCCCCACTGCGGCGCAGTCTAAAACTGCTGACCGAGTTCTCACTTTTCCACTAGCTGACTGTGGCGCAGTGGGCTGGTGATGCTCCCACTGCGGCACAGTCCAATCCTGCTGATCCGAAGACAACCTTTTCACTATGAACTTGCTGAAATTTTCTATCTTCTCAACTTTAAACAACTCTCGAACTCACAAATCAACTTCTTGGCCTCAGAAATCATCCGAAATTGCACCAAATGGACACGTAACCTGTTTAGAGCCTGAAAACACTAACAAACAACATAAACGTGCCAAATGCACACAAAATCGACTTAAAACACTTAATAAAATGGCCAATAATGATGTGGGCGATATGTATAAATTGGTCACATCACGTTAGAACTTCAATCAGAGTGGTTGTATAGTGACTCAGAATTCCGGACAACTCGAGAGCTTTAGTTGTTCAATCTGATGGTACATATAATTGGGGTTCGACTAGTACCGATGATCAGAATCATGCATTCTTGGCAGAAATTCAAGACATTGATGGAGGAATGGACGATCTTGTTGATAATTCATTCGACTATACATTGTATGCCATCACAGATGATCATGGTAGTGTTCATCAGAGGGTAGAAGAGGAACCTGAATCATCAGAACCAGTAAGAGCTGGGAACGAAGATGTCGCCGAAGCTGAGACGAGCTTTATGGCACATCTTGAGGTTGTTAGTTATGTTATATGTTAGTTCCAGAAGTGCACTAGTTTAATCACAGGGATGAAGAAATTGGTGTTCTTGAGGAAGTAGACATCAGTGGATGTTTGTCTTAGGGGAGAGATCAAATTACATAACAGCAAGTGAATACTCATTCACCGGCTCGGGCTATCACGGTTAGTTTTCTTTTCTTTGTACTCTCATAAAGACAGATTGTTAATCCACCATATCCATAACCAATAATCCTGTTAAGCACAGTAGGACTAAGCACATAGACATAAGGTTTCATTTTATTCGTGATTGTGCTGAAAAGAAACTAATAGTCCTAGAAAAAGTGCCAAGTAACTTTAATTTAGCTGATCTGTTCACTAAGGCTTTCGACCGAACTCGTTTTGAGTTGTTAGTCCAATTGATTGGAATGAGAAATTTATAGTGACAGTGTCTCTCAAAAGGAACTTTGTAAAATGAGTCAGTGTTTGTGTCGTAATGTATGTGTGTCATATAGTGTCAGAAAAACAAAATAAAAATCAGAAAAATCAGAAAAGAAAAAGAAAATATAATAAAAAAGAGTAAGGTCACTACATCAAGACGATTAGACGTGACGATACTTTAGCTCTTAAGCCTACTTAATTGTACTTTAAAATGCTCAGTTCAGTGATACCATTATATGATGTATCGATAGGCACAAAGTACCAAGGTTTCCTTATAATCTAAACTTAAATGTATACAATGTTCTTATGGGAAACATATTCAGATATATGGCTGAGAATGCTTGTTCTTAATAGACAAGTCCTTTAAATCTTATGAAAGATCTTGCATTGTAATTATGTATATTTGGTCTTTATATAGAAGGTCTCGGGTACATATATGTGTATGTATTGCTTTTTCGGATGTATATTTGTGACAAGATATGCAAATATCTAATAAAACTATAAATCTGTTGAAAAATATGAAGCTAATGTGGCCTTTGAGATTCGAACAAGTAAGTCCTTGGGGTGTCTTTGTATACCTAGCCTACCTAAAGCTTCCAACTTGGGATAGGTTGTCAGAAAGTTCGCTACACGGGTCTCATCGAAAGTCACGGGTTTCCATAAGTGCTTAAAATAATGTCACAAATATGCAAGTACTTGGCATTATGCAATGTTGGGTATATTTCCGTACGTGAGTCAAGTTAAGTCGCTTTGCGCGTGAGGAATCACCGACTTGTCACCGCTGACTTGATTCTTAAAGACTTTCTCAATTTACTCACCAAATGTCTTAATTTTAGTGCTTGTGTTGATTGTGAGAGTGTATCTGAATATGGGGCACATAAGTTCGCAAACATGATTAAGTGACATATTAGGCTACTCGGGTTGCATGGTGACTGTCCTTGGCCAGGGTATGTCGAAAGTGTAACAAACCAAAAAGGAGACTGGAAGTACCGAGTGTTTAAGAGGACAAACATATTGGTAATCGTTTTTGGATCACTGTTCATAACTAATAATAAGAGAATTATTTCTCGCTAGTAGGCTTATGTAACATGCTAATCTGATCTAATCAGCAGTAACTTTAGCTCTTATATATGTGTTATTCGTTTATGTTCCGTGTATGTGTGTGTGTGTGTGTGTTGTGTTTTTCGTGAAATGTTTAAATTTTTATTTGTATTGTATTGTTTAAATAAAAGTTCCTATTGTACGAGAGATATAGTCTGAATAGAATCTAGTTTCCAAGAGGACTCAACTACGTTCTTATGGAACAATGAATAAACGAGTAGGGTAGTTTAGCGATAGTGTTGTGATCAAAAGCTAAAAGAAAGTGTGTCATATTAACAGAATATGGGTTTAAGGAAAAGAACACAGAGTTGTTGATTTCAATAAACAGATATTGAGTTAATGCTTTTGCATTGATTCTTAGAAAGAAGATTTTCTTAAGAATGAACACAGAGATGTTCATAGTTTTGAATTTTATCTTTAAAAGAATCATTTTATATCTTAGAAAGAAGATTTTCTTAAGAATGAACACTGAGTTGTTCATAGTTTTGAATTTAATCTTTGAAAGATTTTTTAATCAAAAAGATTTGGAACAGAGATTCTAAATAATTTTGATAAACTATGTGCATAGATTGAAAGTGCTCAACAGTGAATTATAAACCTTAATATGACTTAGGTTAATAATAGACTGTTAAGTATATTCATGTTATCTTGCTTTTTTATTCATCTCTTCAGATTGTATGTTATTACTTTGAGAAGATTTGATGTGTTTGTTGAGATGTGCAGGACAGCGGACAAATATTCATTTTTGTAGGTTGTCGAGCAAGATCTCACCATGGAAGCAAGATATGGATCATGCAAATCTATACTGAACAAAGATAAATACTAGTTTGATGAGGCAATCATAGGAGTATTTATAATTGTTTAACCAAGATGAATACTAGTTTGATGAGTCTATCATAGAGTATGTCATATGGTTTTGATGGATTTTGCATTATCAAATCTCATTTGCAAAAGTATAAGAGATTAGGTTTCAGTTAGATGTTTTTACAGAGTTAAAGACAAGTGACTTAAGAAACGGAATCTATATAAGTTTGCGTTGGAAGACCTTAGATTAGGTTATCCATAGAATAATAAGACAGGGTTCTTAAGATTCTAGAATTTGTGATAAGTATCCGTAGAATGATAAGACAGAGATCTTAAGATTCTAGAATTTGTGATATGTATCCGTAGAATGATAAGACAGAGATCTTAAGATTCTAGAATTTGTGATATGTATCCGTAGAATGATAAGACAGAGATCTTAAGATTCTATATTATTTTTCTGATAAGTTGACGGATAAACAAGGAGTTTATAGGTCCTTATTTTAAACCTTAAGATTTCAATAAGAAGTATAAGGTTTTGATTATTGAACGATAAAACAGGGTTTTTAAGGTTCAAGTTCTTGAAGATTTGTAGTTCTAGACTAAGATAATGTCATATGTTTATGACTTATGATAGTGAAGAATAACAAATTTGGAGAAGAAAATGAAGAATGTAGTTCTAGATTAAGTCGTTACTATCGTATATTATAGTGATGAAATAATGAAGAATAACATTATCATTTTTATCTCGTTTATGTGTTTTGTTAAACAGCTTCTTGTGCAGGGAATACATGTCAGTAAGCTGTATTTTATATGTTTTGTCTGAAGATGTTGATCATAATCAGAAGAAACATTTTTGGAGACAAAGAATTGCTTTTGAAATAGGTTCCATGTTCCTGAAGTTTGTGATTCAAGTTTCAAAGTTTCTGGTTTTCATGGGAGTCAACTAGTTCAGGATTGATTGTTGGAAATTCTACTTCTCTATTACATGCCGGTTATGCAAGGCAAGCAGGGACTTGAGTGTGCTTAATTCGGAGAGACTTATCGTTGAGGGGGAGAACTACAACAAGCAATGGTGCATTAGTTGATTGTTATGACGATACAGAGAGTTTGAAGTTTGCTTCTCAAATCTGAAGTTTCAGAGGATCAAGTTTCGGGTATGGCAATTATATTTGTTGTCTCGAAATTATTTTTCAGTATATTTGCAGAGAAGTCAATCCAAAGGAAGGGTTTCTAAGCAAAAGGCTAAAATATTCAAGACAATGCTAAGAACATCAAGATGTTAATAGCAAGGTCATTATTAGTTGAAGATCTTAGATATAGAAATAAGTTTATTTTAAAATGAAAGATTATCAACTATGTTAGTGAAACCTTAGACATAGACATTAAGTGAATGTAGAAGATTATTAAAATCTTAGACATAGACATAATGTGAATGTAGAATGTTAAATAAATCCTTAGATATAGACTTAATGTGATTGAAGAAGATTAAGAAATCTTAGTCATAGACGTTAAGTGAATATGAAAGGTTATTGACTATATTATGCCTTAGACATAGAAATGTCATGTTTGAATGTGAAAGGCTACATAGTTAATATTTTATGCCTTAGACATAGATATATTGTTTGAATATGAAAGGTCTTTGTTACCTTAGATATAGAAACATATATGAATGTGAAAGGTTTAAGCATTGATTATTTAGATCATATAGTTATGAAAACATGTCATAAATTGAGGAGAAGTACCTAGTCAATTGTGTTTTCATAAGAATATGAAGTAATTAATCAATATTTTGTTCTATCATAGTTATGTATCTCAGTCATAAATTGAGGGGGAGTACATAAGAATGATGGTTGTTATAATGATTAGTCATCGTTATACTTCCTAGTCATAAAATTGAGGGGAAGGTATAAGAATGAAGAATCAATTTTATAACTGGTTAGAAATATAAATTGTTGCAAGTGGTACAGGTTCGGGAAAGCTAAATTCGAGAAAGTTTTGGAAAGATTGATCGTGGAAAAGTTAAAGAATTTTGTGTAAGTTTATTAACTTTTCAGGTTAAGACGAAGATCGAGGAAAAGATGAAAATTTGATGCTTACAGATTTGATCTTTTAAATTTTCATATTTCCAGGAAGTTCGTAGTAATCGTTGATCAATTATTCAGAAACTTTGACGAAATTTTGATTTTAAAGTGTGCAGGAGGTAATTACGACCTCGTAATTAGCAAGAGGCAGAATACGACCTCGTAATTGGTCGATTGAGCCTTGTGCAGATACGACCTCGTAATTGGGCCGGGTTGACCCAGACCCATTCGGGTCAAGTGGGTATATAAACCAAATTTACCCAAACACGACCTCACATATTAAATATCAAAATTAGAGCATTACGACCCCGAAATACTACTTTGCTACCCCGTATTAGATTCGATATATACAATTAGATCAAGTGTTTTTGAGTGATATATTTGTGATCCTCGTGAAAAACCGAATCTAGGTATACTATCTAATCGTCCAGTAGTTAACCATGCAACAAGAAAATCAAGAAAAAGGGTTTCAAAATTTTCGAATTAGGTTTCCATTTTCTTCGATTTTGATGTTTTCTGGGTAAAACTAAGGGTTGGGGTATCTTTATCGTTTGAATACGAGTATAAAGAAACAATTTTTACCAGTTTTGGTTGGGTAAATCGCGAAATCGCGTTGGGAAGACGAACAGTGCGACGGACTCGCATTTGGGGGTTTGCTAGCCCAGATTTGCGACCTCGTAAATGTCAATTTATTTTGACTGGTTTGACTTTCGGAATACGATGCCGATTTACGACCTGATCAATTACGATGCCAAATTGGAAAATACGACCTCGTATTTTAGAGTTTGGTTGACCGTATTTTGACCTTGAAATACGACCTCGTACAGGATGTACAGGGATACGACCTCGTATTTTTGACTTAACAGATTTTCAAAAGTTTATTTTTATAAAATTTGAAAATTAGTTAATTTACCTTTAACCTAATTACATGGATAATTTAAGTTATTTTAACAGATTTTCAAAAGTTTATGTTAATAAAGATTTGAAAATGAGTTAATCTATCTATAACTAAATTACAGAGATAATTTATGTTATGTTATAAATTACAGGGATAATTTATGTTGTTGACTAAATTACCGGGATAATTTTAGTTGTTTATGTTATGCATATGAATTTTTATGTCTATTTGAGTAATTAATTATTTGTTATTGATTATAGAAATGGCAAGAGATTTCATAGCAGGTCATATTTATGTGATGAACTTCGATGATAATCAGGAGGGAACTGCGTATTATCATGAGATATTCGCTTTCTTCAGAAGATCAAGGATTCATCATGTTCTTACTCATTCTCCAGTCATATATTTAGATTATCTCAAAGATTTCTGGAATAATGCTGACTGTGTAAAGGCAGGAGATGTGTATATATTTCATACCATCGTTGTTGGGCCACAGATACAGTTCACAACTGCTGACCTTGTTAACATTCTTAATCTGGGCACAGTTGAACAAGAAGGTGGTGCTACAGGTCTCACCAAGTTCAGACATGAAGTCATTCAAGGTGCTTTCAGAAGAATGGGGTTTGCTGCAGATATGTCAAGTAAAACTCTGTTCAATAAGGGTTTTTATGGCAGGTGGAGGTATCTTGCACATGCGTTGCTAATTAGTTTAAGCAACAAGAAGTCTGGTTATGATATGTTGAACCAGGAATCCCAAGCACAGATGGTGGGCCTGGTATTTAACAAGCCGTATAGTTTCTCGAAATTCTTCTTCGATGAGATGAAGAAACAGATCACAGCCACGGGAAAGAGGAGGTTTTTGATGTATCCTCGGTTCGTGATGATGATAATCAATGCTCGACTTCCAAATCTACCTGCTGTAGGAGAAGTGAAGCAAGTGAGCTCGATCATCCGACGTGGTTATGATGAGTTTGTGTCTTGATACCATAATGATCCAAATGCACAAGATGTTGCATTGTTCGGTGCCATCATTAATGCCAACTACATAGCACCTACTGATGTGGTCATATCAGCTTATGAAGTGTAACATCCCAAACTTTTCTTTACTAGTTGACTAATGCCGTTAAGTCAATATTGTGTGTGTCGTTAAGTCTATTTTAGATTTAAATGTTTATATGTAGCTAATGTGTGTTATGTGTGAGGCTTGTAAGCCTAAATATTAATGTAGTATAAATGTGTGTAATATGAAGGTTAATGTCTATGTAGTGATATTTAATGAAGGATTAATGATGTATATGGTCAATAAAGTAGTTTGTGACCAATAATGAAGGATTAGGAAGCTTAGGGGTTAGTTTTGACATGTGTGCAAAGTCAAAAACAGGTTTAGAGGTTTAATGGTTGTCATTGAGAGCCTTATGCAGATTTTCTTCCTCTAAAACAAGCCCTAGTTGATCCCCTCCCTTCCCTCTCTAGTTTCTTCCTAGATCTTCTTCGTTTTGAAGCCGAATCGATCGTGTATTGCTTAGACTTTGGATCTTTATCATCGAATACAGGTAATATAGGTATTCCTCATCTGAGATTGATTGTGTGAGTCTTATATTAGTCTTAATCCAGGCCATAAGGGTTTGGGTTGGGTTATTTGATTAAACGTTCATCAATTTCATGTTATTCGGGTGATTAAATGGTTGGTTTATGATGTAAAGGATTTAGGGATTAATAGGTTGATTAAAGGTAATGAAAGTGCAATTAAAAGGATTAATTTTAAATCCCCAGGTTGGATTTGGGGTATGGGTTAGTATGGAATTCGTTTGATCAAAGCGTAAAAGTGTAGTTGCTGGTCTGCACCCCTGGTGCGACGCACCAAAGGGCTGGTGCGGCGCACCCAATGAGGATATAAGTTTCTGGAGTGTTTGTGCGACGCACAGTGTGGGAGGTGCGGCGCACCACAGGCCAGTTTTGATTTTGGTACACCCCGATATGCGACGCACCAAGGGCTGGTGCGGCGCACCTGCCTTTAGTCTAATTTCCCTGGGAGTTTAGTGCGACGCACCAAAGGGTAGGTGCGGCGCACCCCTTTATTGATAGAAATTCCCTGGAGGATTGGTGCGACGCACCACATGGAAAGTGCGGCGCACCATATGCCCAGATTTCACAAAATGTGTCGTTTAGCTTACATTTCGATCTTATACTTATTCTAGGTTATTGGAGACACCTAGTCATCGTTGTATTGTGCTTGTAGCTTGTTGTTAAGCTGTATCAAGGTAAGATACACTACTTTTGTCACGCTGAGGGTTCAACAAGCAAAGGTTTCATACTTATAACTTCCTTAACGGTAACTTATGATATATGTGGGTATCTCGGGTTACACGGGAAGCATTATGGGATATGTAGTTGACCATGAGACCTGAAATGCAGACCCTATCGTAGTGAAATGAAGTATTGCTTAATGTAGTATATTGTTATGCAGATTATGTAGTATTACGAAGTAGCTTGTGATGCTTTGAGATGTAGTGTATGTTGTTGATTGTTGATATGTGCATGATTGTATGGCTTGCTCAACTAGTACACTAGACTCGTTAAGTTGCCATGACACGTGCACGTTTAAGGGCCCAAAACGTAAAAGCAGTAAAGGTAGAAAATGTTTAGGTAATGCAGTCACCTAAACTAAATAATGCAGGATCGAGCTCGTTAAACTTTGATGCAGGAAAGTGTTAAGCTTAACCGTACTTGCCCTAGCCCGGCTAAGTGCGTTGACGTAGTTGTTGCTTGGGTGGCTCCTTGCAACATGGTCTTTATAATGCAGGGCGAGTAATACGAGGGGTCTGACCAACCTCCACATACGGATTACTCTTGGATTGGCTTGCCATTCCTTAACGACGCTTGATGTACAACCGTGTGGGGTTTGTCATCTAGTCGGGTGTAACTTATGTTACACATTAACGCAGTTAATAACGTAGTAAAGCAGTTAACGTAGTAAAGCAGTTAAAGTAGTAAAGCAGTTAAAACGTAGTAAAGCAGTCAATGTAGAAAGCAGTTATGTGGTTAAACGTGTGTAATGAAGTAATGCAGGATAGGCACATTTAGGGTGATTCATCCTAATTGATATGAAGTTGTTATGCAGTTTTGTGTGTTGTGCGTTGTGCCTAATGAGCTTGTCTAATAATGGAGAAATGTTTTAATTGGACAAATGCTTTTAAATTAAGTGTGATCTTACTTAGCTATTCTTATAGCTAACACTTGTTTCTTTAATGTGGTTGTTCCCTCAGGTTTAGCTTGATGGACTAGTGACGCATTATGAGCTTGGGTAGATGCAATGAAGGAGCCTTAGCTACCCATAGTTGCTTATTATGGAGACTTTTGAATACATTTCATTTTGATGTCGAATTTATGTAATAATGTGTGAACGGTTGTTTAATGTTGGGCAACTGTTGGGTTTTCATTTGAACTAATGTTTGATATGGCATGTAACACCAATAAAACGTAGAAACCGAAATGTTTTTATCGGTTTGACTTTTAAAGTCTTTCCTTCCGCAATTTAACACCGTTAGGTGAAAGTTTTTGAAAACCCATATTTTTAAACGTCGGGTGTTACATGAAGGGCCTCAGCCAGAGGGTGATGAAGCTGCTGAGAATGTTGAGCAGTTACATGATGTAGTGGTTCAGGAAGATGCACCGGAAGAGCTTGAAGTTGTTGTACAGGTTGCAGATGATGTGATAAACCAACCTGGAGCAAATCCTGAGATTGTAGATGATCTATTAGAGTAAATGGCTGATCCAGAGGGTGATATTGCTCAAGTGCAAAGGTACAATGCTAATGTTGATGACCTAGTAGATGTGGACCTTGACCGAGACATAGATGATTATGTAGCTGAAGCTGCAGTTGGTTCTGAAGCAGCTAGAGCTAGTGGGTCTGGTACTGAAGAAGCTAGTGGGTCAGGAGCAGGTCAGGCTAGTGGATCTGGTATAAATGCTGAAGGTAGAGGAAAGGCTGTTGATGATGTTCAAACAGACAGAGAGCCTTCTATCCATTCTGATGATGATTCCAGCAGTGATGGTGATGAAGATCCTTATAGATCTCATGCATTCATTAGAGTTGGATCTAAGATGGTTCCTAAACCTACAGAGGCAGTTCAAAAAAGAAGAAGAGAAACAGATGAAGATTGGGTGCCAGAGCAGCCTATGCCAAAAAGAACTAGACTTGTCAGGGAACAAGAGACTTCTGCTGCTGCTGGTATGTCTGATAGTGTGCCAAGGATTGTTGTTCCTGAGACTACACAGCCACAGTTACAAACAAGTGAAGAAACCAATCTTAGTGATCTACAGAGACAGATGAATGAGATGAGAAGCTTGATTACTCGTTTGACTGATGATTTGAAGGTTGTTAGTAACAAGAACACATTTCTTGAAGACAAGCTGGGCAAGGCTGAGGTGGTAGTGTCCAGTATGTATAAGAAGTATGTGGCTCTAGATGAGAAGGTTATCAGGATGGAAGATGCATTGAATAAGGGAGTCAAGATCGCCGAAGAAAAACTTCATGATCTCATCGATAACTATCTCAAGGTTAGAGCTGAGAGAGACAGCTTAGGTTGCAGAGGTGATGAGCTGGCTAAAGCAAGGCATGATGATGATCAGAATGAAGATCCAGATGCTGCTAGAGCTACTCAAGAGCTAGGAGGGAGTTCTATTTTAAGAACAGAGACTCAAGGAGAGTCTAGCCAGGCTGGTATTGCTGGCAAGGCAACCTCAGAAGCTCCACAAGCTCAAGAACAGATGTTTACAGAGATAAACATGGTAGTTGAGCTTGAGGCACCTGATGTGTAATTTGAGTGCATATTTTGTTGAATCTTTTTGCTCGTAAAAATCACCCAAGTTTTAAATTTATAAAACAAGGATATACTATAGTTATATTACACACGGGCAGTGTACCCTGTCGCGTATAGTATAGCTAGTAGTAAGTCCAGGATCGTCCACAGGGAATTAGTTTTAGTAGTAAATAAAACTATTAAATTTAATCTAAAAAGAAAGTGTAAAATTGGGGGGTTGTGACCGAGTTGTCACGTTGCTTAACAAACTACAAGTGATCTTTTGAAAGCTTTTAAATGACTGAAAAGGAAGTTTTGGCGTAAGAGGAGCAAAAGATAAATCTTAAGGTCATTACAGCCTAAAAATAGTTTTTTAACTATTTTTAACGAAAAGAGTTCTGTTTGATTTTTAGAACTAGAAAATGTTTTCAACCCCCAGTTTATAATCGGATTGTCACTATCCGATTAGTAAACTAATAAGTGAATATGACTAACCTTTAAACGAACTAAACCGCGATCTAAATTTTGTGCTTGAATCATAAAACGAAGACAAATACTTGAATCAAGTAAAATAATGCTGCATGAATCGTGACTTTGAATGAATTTTTGACTTTCAAAGTCAAAGAAAAACTAAGTGAACTTTGCACCGAACTAGCTACTTCGTCTCCCTCAAACTAGCTACTGCGGCAATCGGTAACGACTCTACTACTTAACACAACTAGACTAAGCCTCAATCTATCTATCGAACTAATTAGATGACTTTGAACCCTTCATAATTAACCCGTAAACTAGACCGAAAATCACGAAAAATACTCGCAAGTATTTTTCATGCGAACATGCAAACCTTCACTAAACTTCGCGAAACTTAACACACTACTTAATGGATCATAAACGAGCTTATAACAACTTTTAGAATGAAGTTTTAACGTGTAGATTGGACACAAATTTAAACCGAAGTTTTCGAAAAAGTTACGAACTAGACTTTGAACTACTTTGAATGAGATGTAAACTACACGAGACAACTTGCTGAAACTTAGAATTCCGTAATTTAGAACAATATCACGAAGTACACACTTATTTTAAATGTTGGAAATTGAAAATCTGATCGAGTGATTGAACGAAAGTTTCTTAAGCAATTACAGTAACTTGAAAAGCAGATTATTCTATTACAAATTTAAGACACTAGAGTTGATGATTCGGACTTTGGAATTGTTGTGACTGGAAATGGTTTGGCAACCATGGAAGACTTCCCAGGCACACCTCGGACGTTCTCAGGAAGCTCCCTTTTATAATCATCTTCACCAACTGCCTTCATTATTGAGGAGACATGATCAAGCCATACTACAGTTATGAATAGGAGGATTCTGCTCCAAATAGTCAAGCAAATGTCAGGTGTTGAAAATATGGCAGGATGCATATTTTGACTCTTCAATTTTGTGCTTTTGAATGTCGAATGGCATTAAATGCATGGTGAATGTCTTCATTTCGTGGCTTTACTGACTTGATTACATCCTCTATTGGTAAAAGTAAAATTGGCAAGTTGTAGATTTTTCATTCATCTTCGCGTGGCCAGCTTGTTCGTTAAAAACGGATATCGGATGAAAAAGTTGTGAGCAAAACAGTGCAGCAACGTCAATTTGTCACTTTTCAAGCATTTTTACACCAAAATCCATTGCAACCTGTAAAATTACTCATACACACAATAAGTAACTAAAATACATTAATTTACATTCAAATGGGTTATAATTATACATTAACTTGCACAATAACGCTCAATGAAATATGTATAATTTGAGCGTTATCAGCACCTCAAACCAAACTCCTTACAGAAGATGTTGACATTGATCAATTACACAAGGGTAAGGATTTGGTAGGGCAATCTGATGCTATTACTCTTGATACTGATAATGCTAGTGCTCAGGATAGTGAGTCTACCAAGACCGATTCTACCAATAATACTTCTACCGAGTCAGATTTGCATCCAATTATTGTGCATAGACTGGAGAAGGTTGGGATATGATCCACAAGCTCATATGAGAGCTAGGGCAGAGATTGCGGATTATTATTATGATCCAGGATCTATGTGGGATCAAGAGAAAGAACGGTTAGGGTTAACTCATACTCCTTCAGAGTCAGAGTCAGTTTATGATTTCGAGACTGAGACTGAGACTGAGAAGGAGCAGAGCAGGAGCAAGAATAAGAAGCAGGGGAAGTAGATTAATGACAAAGACAAGACAAAGACATAGTATGTTAACGTCTAGAAGCTATTGCCAAGGGGGAGTATGTAAGTGCACATCTATGTCAATAGCAGTCTAGATTGTTTGGGCTTATATTGTTATATGTCTTTGTAATGTGATTGTCATTAATGAAATTAGTATTATGCATAGAATACTAGATTAAGTTTAAGTATTGAATGTATAGTAAATCTGCTAAGTGTGAATTGCGAGTTCGCAATTCACAGATGAAATGCGACCCCGTATTTACAGGGTTAAATACGAGGTTAGTCATATAGGTAATACGACCCCGTATTTGCAGGGTCAAATACGAGGCCAATCACAGAATGCGACCTCGCATTAGTGACGGGCTGGGCTGGTTTGCGAGGCCGACTTGCTGAAGCCCATGTCGGGTGTTACCTATATAAACCGAACCCTAACAGAGTTTAGGGTTGAACATTTGTCGAAATATCAAGCATACTTGTGCAGGTTAAGTCGTCAAAGGTTCCGCTAGGCCTAGAGAAGATCTGCGAGGCAGCAGATAATCTGAAGGCTTGTTGTGATCACCAAGTTATTGTGAGGGATTCCGCACCTCAAGATAACTGGATCAAGCTATTGACAATCCGTACCAGGGGACTTACAATTTATTACTATAGTTAGTAAATATGCTAATATATTTAAACTTTTTGTTTTTTAGTGTACAAGTCAATATAAATGTATATTTTAGATGAAAACGTACAACAAAATGAACTCGTTTTATAAATGTTATACCAATTTTAACACCCAAAAGATAAAATTAGTTAATAAAAATCATCCATATATTTTAGTTCTTATAACATATTCTTCCTTAACAGTTGAAAGTTAAATTTACAACATAATAAACAAAAAGCGTAAAAAGAATCTCTATAAAAAAAAACATAAGCCAAACCTGAAACTAATCCAAACCGAATGGAGTCAAAACCGGATCAAGAGTTTTGCTTTTCTAAAAATCAAACGAATCGGTTCGGGTTTCAATTTTTAAGCCAAAACTGACCCAAATCGATCCAATGCTCACCCAAATAAGCAAAAGGTTTGAGCAATATTTTAAATACCGGTACGTACTGACCGGTATTACCGGTAATGCCGGGTACCGGACGGTCGTCGGTACAACTAGCTCGATATTTTCACTATTCATTACCGTCCGTCTTTTCCGGTATTGTAAAACCGGCTTTTTCATTTTATTATTTTTTATTTTTTGAATTTTTCATAAAATTAATTTTATGATAGTTTAATGTTATTTTTGTTGTTTGTAAACTTTAAAACTTATTTTGTTATGAAATATTTATTTTATATTATTTTTTAGTAGATTGTAATTGTATTTTGAATACTTTCATAATAATAACAATTTTATAAATAAGAAATATTAAAATTATGCTTAAAAAAAAAAAAAAAAACTCTCACAGCTTTGATGATGACAAAAAACAAATACGACACCTTCACACCCACACACATGTAATTCACACACGTTGCTTGGTTCTCTCTCTATATACGAACCATAAAACACGCAAGTCGAATGGCTGAACAAACCACCGTCGCCGCCACCATCTCGGAGTCGCCGTTAAAAAGACCAAGAGAAGAAGACGAAAACGGCGTTACCACCGCCGCCGCCATTACAAACATGTCGTCGGTCATTCCTGGATGGTTTTCAGAGAT
>CM067167.1:94007172-94029672 GCA_034093135.1 Erigeron breviscapus
AGTCAAACTTAGACATGCCTTCATGATCTTCAGCCAACTTGATTTCAGCACCAGTGATCCTTCTTGCATCAGCCCTGAAGTTCAACATCTCATTGTATTTTTCTTTCAGCTTGGCTTGCTGGATCAAAGCTTCAGTATCCTTGGACACTCTCCTTTGTCTACAGCAGATTGGAGTTCTTGACGATTTATTTTTCGAGAAGTGTCCAGGGGAATGAAAGTACTTACATCAGCATCTTTGATTGCTTTGATCTATCTGGCAGTCAACTTTGGTAAACCAGTAAGTCTCTTTCTGTACTCTATCTCCAGAGCACCAGCATTCTTTCTTATCTTTTTCTGGAGACTCACCAGTTCATCCTTTCTTTGTCTGATGAGTTCTGGTACACTCACGCCATAAATAATTGAATCATATACCTGTTCTTCTTCAGCGTAGAATGAGCGTACATGAACATCATCTAATGCATTTAGGCATTGATGAACTCTGGGTCATCTTTCATCTTTTTATAAACTTCAATGTTAATGCCTAACCTTCCAGCATTGTAAGAGTCCAGAGTCCCCATTGTTGCCATCTCCCTTTGATGGGCCAGCAGTTCATCCTTTTGATTTCTTTTGAAAATCTCTATCATTATGCATTCTTGCTCTAACTTCCTGGAAGTTTCATCATCAGCATCTTCAGTATGCTCTTCCTCTTCACCAGATACTACTTTTTCTTTTCCTTTAACAGCCTTCAGTGTAGTTGGAATATCTGGGAAGGTTTCAAACTGGGGCTCACTGGCTTCAGTACCAGTAGCTCCTTCAGTTAGCCCGGCTTCAGTGCCATATGCTCTTTGTGCTTCAGTTAGCCCGGCTTCAGTGCCATATGCTCTTTGTGCTTCAGTTAGCCCGGCTTCAGTGCCATATGCTCTTTGTCTTTCAGTTTGGTCACCAGACGACCTTTCCCCCTTGGAACGATCTCCAGTACTTGACTTGAGATCATTCCACAACTGTTCAAGCATGAGTCTGTCTAGTGGACCAAAAGATGTACCTTCTACTGGAGTTGTTTCAGACACAACTTTCTTGAGTGCCTGCACTTCCTTCTGAACATTTGCAACAGCTGTAGGCAAGTGTTTTGGCAACTTCTCATCCAGTAACTTTTCTACTTGGGGTAACACCCCATCATAAATGCTACGAAGAACAGTCCCAGAAACTTCTTCACATAATTCTTTCAACATATTGTTTCTGAACTTTCTTGTACATTCATCACTTATAGTGCTAACAACTGCACCCTGTTCCAGTGTGGGTCTACTCTCCAGAGAACTGACCCTGAAGACCAAATTCTGAACATCTTCTTTCAGACCTGCCAGTTCGCCAGTGACTGCAGTCTGAACAGAATTAACCAACCTTGACTCTAAGCCCTGGACTGCCACCTTGATCTTTTCAGTGTTGGTGTTTGTGGCCAGTACCAGTTCATCAAGCTTCTCATAAACCAGCTTCTCATTTCCAGCAAAGACATTCATCTCAGATGCCAGGTTATTTGATAATAAAGATTTAAAGTCTGAAATAACCTGAGATGAAGTCTGGAGTGATCTCTCCAGGTCCGCCACCTTACTTAAAAGGCCTTGGACCTCAGCAGAAGAAGAAGTGGAGAGACCAGTGGGAGGTTCAAGAGTTGAGGGTAATCTGGTCATTAGAGGAACTTGTGCCCAGTCCTCTTCAGTTGCAGCTTCAGACGTTGCAACTGGTGACTCCGGCGCACGAGGAGGAGGTTGAGATTGTGAAGGTTGATTGGTTGCTGGAGTGAAGTATTGAGTGTTTTCTGGAATTGAAGGTGGTGGTGGTGGTGGCATGTTTGATTGTGGTGGTGGTATTTCTGGTGGAGGTGTTGGCATTTCTGGTAGATTTTCTTCTTCTTGTACATCTTCACCCAGAAAATTCATGTTAACATCAAAACCTTCAGACATTGGGAGTCAACATCATCCCATTCTTGAGCAATCCCAACTGTCTGTTCACCAGACTGTTCACCAGTCTCTACATTTACCTGTTCACCAGCCTCAATATTTAAGTCAATTGGAGCCTCTTGCTCACCAGAAATATGTTCATCAGTCTGAACATCTACTTCAACTTCCTCAACAACCTGCTCTACAATCTGGGCAACATTTTCAGCTTGTTCATCAGTTTCCTGCCCAACAACCTCTTCAGATTCAAAAATTGGTGACCCATCCAGATTCATAACATCACCAGGATATCTTGCTGGATTCACCTGGAGTCCAGCTCTCATCAGACGCCTATTAGTTCTAGGTCGTCTGGAAGGTTCAACAACTTCTTGTACTTGACCTTCTGGAGCAACTTGTCTAATGGGCTGTACAGCCTCAATAATCTGTACATCATCACCAGATGGTCCTTCAACAGCTTGACCTCTATCTGGACCCATTTCAGCTTCTTCCCTTTGGAAGGAAAGCATGGACTGAGGAATATCTACCTCATCCAGTGGAGACCTGAGGTTGACCAGGTCCCTCATATACTCACTCACAGAAAAGTGAGTAGTATCCATATCATACTGGTCGCCAAGAGCATTCTTAAACATAAGAGAAAGGAAACGAATATAAGGAACGAAAGGTTTTCTTCCTTTCACTCTTAGGCGCTCAACCAGGTCATCAAAAAGGATCTGGGCAAAATCCACT
This sequence comes from Erigeron breviscapus, assembly GCA_034093135.1. NCBI lineage: Eukaryota > Viridiplantae > Streptophyta > Magnoliopsida > Asterales > Asteraceae > Erigeron > Erigeron breviscapus. The sequence continues at coordinate 94,009,830 of CM067167.1, forward strand.
CTAAGCCCAAACCATAAACAGTAGGCAATCTGGAGGTGTGTTTGATTAATCTGGTCTAATCCTCCAGAGCTGCCTCCTAGACACTCAACAATATGTGTAAAGAAATATCTCCATGAGTCTGACAGCTTGCTCATGTAGATAGTCCCTTTTCTGGATAGCTGCCCATGCTCATCCAAGATATCCGTATGCCCCATTAATCTGCATACTTCCCTTGTATTTATACCAGTGGGAAGCTCAATAGGCAACTCATTCTGTTCATGATAGTTTAACTATAGAACAGACCTGAGCAGACTTGCAGTGAAACCAAGGGATCTGGTACCTCCCTTGAGAGTATAATTGATCGATGAAGTTTCATCGTCATATGTAGCCGTGTACCAGAATTCACACAAATACTCGTGGTACATCCTTCCTGGATTCAATGTTAATGCACCATATAATGGGCAAGAGAGAAAGAATGAGTTTAATCTCCCAATGATCGATTGGGCATCATGAACACTGGACAGAGAGAGTCTTGCCATCCAGTTATTCATATTGATTCTTATGGCACTTGCCTCAAGATTGATATGAGGTGCCCTAGCAACATTTTCCGAAGGAATGTATTCATTGGCAAGCAGATTTTTAGTTCTTGATTGTCTAGGTGCCATTTATAAGGAATAGATGAAAATGAAATTGAATATATAGGTTATGATGAAGATTTGATGAAAGAATGAATGAAAATGGAGTAAATAAGAGAGATAAATATGATTGGAAAATTGAATGAAGGAAGTTAATGAAGGAATTTGAAAGATTTGGGAGTAAATATGTTCGAAGTAAATGCAATTGAAATTGAAAGTGGGTATATATAGGAGAAGGAATGTGGAACTCAAACGGTTTATTTGAAATTATCAAATAACATTTTTGATCGGGTTCTGAGATCCGCATTAATTACATCACATCATACATAAATGCATGACGGTTTACAGCCCACAAACAGTAACAACTTGTACTTTTTGTTTTCCCAAAGTAAAAAGACCATCATTACGTTGAAAAATTTACATGCCACGTAGGATTAAAATATCTTCAAAAAGGTTTGCTTACGTGGCACACACAAAGACCAAGTATTTAGAAAATATTATGACATAGTTCAGTGCATCTGGAGGTTGACTGGACACTCCAGTATCACTGGTGGATTAGTCCAGTGAACATGTACTGATGGTACACTGGAGGGACACTCCAGTAAAGTACCAGTGAAAACCATTTTTGAAAGACTGGTAACTTCAAACGTGCACGTCAACTAATACAGACAAATGAGAGGGACACATTTACAAGGAGACATAAGTCAACTCAAACACGCACTTCAACCTGTCTAGTTACCAGTGAGAGGGACACATTTACAAAGCACCAGTAATATTTTCTGAAGAATTTGTCCAGTGAGAAAATAAATTCCCCCTGAACTTAAAACACTTTTAATAGAAAAATATTTTTCAAGTCTTCCCTGGAATGTTGTTCCAGAAATCTAATAATGCAAAGATAGTACACATAGGCGTTCAATATCTGAGCAGTCACCAGATTTAAGGATTTAACATTCCCAACTCACCAACAAGATATTCAAAAGTTTTGACATCCAGAGGTTTGGTAAAAATGTCAGCGAGTTGTTTGTCAGTGGGAATAAAATGGAGTTCAATGTTGTTTTTCATAATATGATCACGAATGAAGTGATACCTTAGATCAATGTGCTTCGTTCTGGAGTGCATGACTGGATTGTTTGAGATAGCGATGGCACTGGTATTATCACAAAAGATTGGAGTCTTTGAATATTTAATACCATAATCAAGCAACTGGTTCTTCATCCAGAGTATCTGAGCACAACAACTGGCTGCAGACACGTATTCAGCTTCAGCAGTGGACAATGAAACTGAAGTTTGCTTCTTACTGGTCCAGCTGACCAGTTTGCCACCTAGGAATGACATCCACCAGTTGTGGATTTCCTATCTATCTTACAACCTGCATGATCTGAATCTGAATAACCCATTAGATCCATGCCTGAGCCTTTGGGGTACCAAAGACCTAGACTGGGGACACCTTTAAGGTACTTCAGTATGCGCTTTACAGCAAGCATATGAGATTCCTTTGGATTAGACTGATATCTGGCACATAAACATGTTGAAAACATAATATCTGGTCTACTGGCAGTTAAATACATCAGTGAACCAACCATGCCTCTATAGACAGTGGTGTTCACTGGTTTACCATCTGGATCGGAGTCCAGTGTCAGTGGTGCAGAAATTGGAGTTGGTTTAGATGGTGAAGAGTTCATATCATATTTCTTTAAAAGATCTCTAACATATTTCTCCTGATTAATAAAAATGCCATCTTTGTTTTGTTTAATCTGGAGTCCAAGAAAATATGTTAATTCACCCATCAGACTCATTTCATATTCAGTGGACATGATTTTTGAAAATTTCTTGCACATGTTTTCATCAGTAGACCCAAAAATAATATCATCAACATAAATTTGTACCATTAACAGATTACCTTTCTCATGAAGAATGAATAAGGTATTGTCAATTGCACCTCGTTTAAAACCATTTTTCAACAAATGTTTAGTCAGAGTATCATACCAGGCACGTGGGGCTTGTCTGAGGCCATATAGCGCTTTGTCCAGACGATATACCCAATGTGGATGCTTTTCATCAACGAAACCTGGAGGTTGTCTGACATAAACTTCTTCTTCAAGCTTTCCATTCAAGAAAGCACTCTTTACATCCATCTGGTAGACCTTGAACTGATGATTAGCAGCGAATGCTAAGAATATTCTGATCGCTTCAAGTCTAGCCACTGGAGCAAATGATTCATCAAATGTGACATGAATTGACTCATGGACCTTCTCCAGTCTCTTGTTGTAGACTCTGAAGGCCTTGCGAATGGCTGAATAGCCTAAGAAATACCCTTCATCAGCTTTGGCATCAAATTTGCCTAGCTGACTGGAGTCGTTCAGGATGTAAACTGGACATCCAAAAACGTGAAAATAACCAATATTTGGTTTTCTATTTCTTAAGACTTCATAGGCTGTCTTTTTGTGTCTTTTGATGTACACTGATCGATTCTGGGTGTGGCAAGCAGTTGCAATTGCTTCCGCCCAGAAACTGGTAGACAGGCCAGATTCAGCAAGCATACTCCTGGCAGCTTCTATCAGCGTTCGATTCTTCCTTTCCACCACTCCATTTTGTTCTGGAGAGCGGGCTGATGAGAAATTCTGGGAGATGCCAGTGTCAGTACAGAATGACTCCAGAGTTGCTTCTGGAGGAGGATCTTGCCAGACTACTTCAGTATCTTCATCTGAGTCATTTAAATCACGATTTGCATCATGAAATTCTTCATTTGAAGGCATTTCCTGGAGTACTGGTTCAGTTTGGAATTCTTCATAAGAAGACATTTCTGGTACATTCTCAACTGATACTGATACTGGGGGAGCAGTACGCACATCTGAACCAATATTAATTTCAGAGGGTAGTTTGAAAATAATAGAGGGATAGAATGGAGTACTACTGGAGAGTTTCTTTTTCTGAACAGGTTCCAGATCAGGATGACTGGAAACTGTGTCTTCTGAATCTTCATTTTTGTCGTTTATAGGATCAGATTCACAAAAGACAATTGGAGTTACTGGGGAGTGTCAAGGGCTGGCTTCTTGTTGATTGCAGCATTTGATTCATCAAATGTGACATGAATTGACTCATGGACCTTCTCCAGTCTCTTGTTGTAGACTCTGAAGGCCTTGCGAATGGCTGAATAGCCTAAGAAATACCCTTCATCAGCTTTGGCATCAAATTTGCCTAGCTGACTGGAGTCGTTCAGGATGTAAACTGGACATCCAAAAACGTGAAAATAACCAATATTTGGTTTTCTATTTCTTAAGACTTCATAGGCTGTCTTTTTGTGTCTTTTGATGTACACTGATCGATTCTGGGTGTGGCAAGCAGTTGCAATTGCTTCCGCCCAGAAACTGGTAGACAGGCCAGATTCAGCAAGCATACTCCTGGCAGCTTCTATCAGCGTTCGATTCTTCCTTTCCACCACTCCATTTTGTTCTGGAGAGCGGGCTGATGAGAAATTCTGGGAGATGCCAGTGTCAGTACAGAATGACTCCAGAGTTGCATTCTGGAATTCTGTTCCATTGTCACTTCTTAACTGACACACTTTTCGACTGTACTTGAGCTCAATTTGCTTGATAAGACTGATGATTTCAGCAGCAGCTTCACTTTAGACCTTAGAAAGATCACCCAACAATATCTGGAGAATTCATCTACGATCACCAGGGTGTATCTTTTACCAGCACGAGTCTGAACGTTCACTGGACCAAAGAGGTCCATATGAAGCATATGAAGAGGTTCAGAAATGCTGAAATTCTGTCTGGTCTTGAAACTAGTACGTTTTTGCTTACCCATCTCACATCCTGGACATGGCCTTTCCTTTTTGAAGGAAACTGAAGGTATCCCATCTGCAAGTTGTTTTCTGGACAACTTATTAATATTCTTGAAATTTAAATGGGATAACCTTTTGTGCCATAACCAGTTTGTGTCTTCATCAGCTTGAGTATAGAAACACTGCTCTGAAGGAGAGCTTTCCATATCCATCACGTACACATTCCCTTTTCTGGGAGCAATCAACACTACCTTCCAGTCCTTGTTGAATACGATACCCTGAGCAATATTGAATAGAACTTGATAGCCATCATCACACAGTTGGCTTACACTGATCAAGTTATATTTCAAACCATTCACAAATGCAACTCGTCTGAACTTGACTTGTCCATTGTTCAGAACACCGTATCCCTCAGTCTTTCCACAACCATCATTTCCAAAAGTAATGGAGGGTCCATCAGAAATGGTGAACTCCTCCAGTAGGGTCTTACATCCGGTCATCATCCTGCCAGCTGCACTGTCAAGATACCAGATATATTTCTTTCAATCGCCCTACACATACACCAGATATTGATCAGTTAGATTTGGGAACCCATCGACTGATGGGTTCACTGGACCCTCCCTTATAAGTCCCTGGGGCAATCTGGTTCAGTTCACTTTCTTCAACAGTGGTCTTAGTTGAAAAGACCACTGGGGATGATGGTTTTGAAACCTTTTTCATTTTCTCAACTGGAGAAATAAATTTGTCTTTCTTAGCAAAAGGTTTTGTATTTTGTCTAGGGCCAGATGAAGTACCCTCAATAAAGTTTAATCTTGCATTAAAACTTTGTGATTGACGAGTCAGAATTTGAATCTGGCTCTCTAACCTGGACAAAATATTTTCTTCAGATGATACCTTAGCCTTTCTAGTCCTAGGCTTTGGTAAGGGATTGGTCTGAGGCAAAGGTCTATTCCGATAGACCTCTTTAACTGGAGCAGTCATCTGGAGCTCTCCAGTCTTAACCTCTGGGGATTGAACTGGGTAAAAATTGGCCTTGGGAGTTACAGGCTCATCATAAATAGTGGTGGGCCTGAACTCCTCTGGTAATCGATCGATTACTGGTATTAATGATGCTATATGAGTATTTCCATCTAAATATGCACGTTTTTGAGCAGGAAATTGTTTTAATACAGCATCATATGGCTTTTTGGTTTCTAGCCATGATTTTATTACCAGTTTTTCTTTCTCTAAAATGATCTCAAGATCTTGTTTTTCTTGAATCAATTGTTCAGTTACCAGAACCTGGGCTTGAAATGCCAGTTCAATGTCTTGAAGTTCCTTTAATTTTGATTTTAAAGCATTTATTTCAGAAGAATCTGTTTCTAGACCATTTACACAATCAGATCTAACAGTTTCTACAAAAATCAAATCAGAATTAAGAGCTTCAGCAATGTCCAATTTTAGTTCTTGGTCAGTTGCATTATCATAATCACTAACCTTCTTGATAACAATGTCCACCCATCGTCCAGATGTGACATCTTCCTTCACCAGGAGCTCTTCGTCTGCCAGAGCCATGTAACAGCAATCTCTTTCCTCTTCTTCATCAGCAGATGATTCATCAGAAGGAACCCACTTCTCTTCAGTTGTTGCAATCATGCACTTATTATTGGTTTCAATTTGTTGTGCCATGAGAGCAATTTGGGCCTTAAGCTTTTTATATTTCTTTTTATAGCTATCATCAGGCTTATTATTTGAAGAGAATGGACCAGGCTTGGATACAAACTGGTTGGACCTGCACTCTTTCATGAAATGACCCTTTTTGCCACACTTAAAGCATGTCAAATTGGTCTTGTCAGTGGAAGAACTGGATGCAAATTGTCCAGATGGCCTATTTGCTCTTGCTTTGAAACGGTTAAACGTTTTAACAATCATTGCAATAAGGTCATCATCTTCAGTTTCATCACAACAGTCTGGAGAGACTTGACTGGATTCTCCAGAATCCATGAGTTCAGACACCATCTTCTTCATAGAAAATACATTCTCAGAAGATATCAGTGCTGTACTTTGTGGTTCAGTATGACTAACCACATTAGAACTACTGGAGGCATGGTTATAGGCATCTTGTTCTGCCACCACTCTCTGAGCTTGATTTTCTTCAGTGTACCTGAAAGCTCCATAAAGAGTTGAGAGAGTGTGTGTGTGCAGAGTTTTCCTTGTCGTAAGACTAGGATCATGTGAGACCATTTGGTGGGTAGAATGTCACAAAATTTCTCCAGAAGTATATCCTTGTCCTTCTCAACCCCAAGACCTCTCAATTGGTTTATGATACTCATAAATCTGGTGTAAGTACCAGTGAGAGACTCGTTAGGTTGAGCAAAAAATGACTCATACCTCTTGTTTAAGGAGACCTTTCTGGTGACAATGGTGTCATCTCCTCCTTCATGTTGGTTTAAAAGTTCATCCCACATGGTTTTAGCAATAGGAAAAAGAACTAGTGTGGGAATTAGGGTTTCTGGAACGGCCCCGAGGATCATGTTTTTGAGAAGGGTGTCTAGATTCACCAATCTCCTCTCCTCTTCTGACCAATGTTCCTCCCTCTTTTCCCTTCCTCTTCTAGATCCAGAAGGATCAAGAAGGGGATTGAGAGGTGATGTTGGTACATAAGGACCTTCGTTTAAAATTTTCATCATGTTCCTCTCAATACCAGTGACATGCAAAACCATCCTAGCCTTCCACGTACCAAATTCATCACTGTTCCCACTAAATTTAGGAACAGGATTATTTGAGTAGTGCACATGCACGTGTGGAGAAGCAGAAGTAGGAGGAGGAGGTGGATTAGTGTTATTAACAATTGGTGGTTCATTTTGATCATTAATATTTGCATTAGGATCGGGACCAAGACTAAAACCTTGTGTATTTTCTTGGTTAGCCATCAAGAAACAGATCTAGGCAATGTTTAGCCTTCCGCTTTGATACCAAATGTGAGTCCCTTAAGTTCGATGGTTAAACCAGGAAAGTGCAAAATACAACAAGTCTAATAAGCACTAGAATGGACTAGTATTACTTTAATATAAATGCAAGTATATAAATAAAGTAATACAAGACTTAAAGCAATAAACAAATAAAGTGGAACATTATGTATGTTTCATGGGTATTTTATTTATGATGTTAAATAAAACACAAGGTTGTTGCGGAATCAAGATAATACAATTAAGTATGTATCCTAACAACCTATGAGTTACAAATGATCTATATTTGTCAAATAACTCTTTAGGATCGAGATACTTAAAGTTGTGAAGTATCCCAGTTTAAGATCGAGAGTATTTGGACAAATTCACTTCAATGCAAAATGAATGCTTAAAAAGTATTTATGTCAAGAAAATGACTTTGTATTTATAGGCAACAAAATTCACCAGTGAATTTTGTGCCGTACAAATATGGTTGCATACATTTAATGATCTGACAAGAACATTAAATGTATTGGATAAGGAATAAGGATAAAGTCACATCAAATGCAAGTGTATCCTTTTATCCAACCACCTTTACACACGTATACTTTGGTAAAGAACAAGTGGATTGTTCTTTGGAAAGTGTGTGAAGGGAAAAGTCAATCCTTGATATCAGTGTTCAGACTTGTAGGATCTAGAACACTGACAATCCTCCAGTGTACAGATCTGGTAAGACTTTCCAGTGGACTCCGCCATTTGTTAAGTCTTCTTTCTTCAGACTTCAGTCAGAATGTCTTCAGTAGAGTTGATCTGGACTGGGGTGAAGTCCAGTGAGCTCATCTGGAGAATACTCCAGATTTCTTATACAAGTATTTGCTCACTGGTCTTCATTATTTCTGGACAAATCTTCAGAGGGACTCCAGATTCCAAGTCTGGAGTAGGTCCAGTAGAACACGTTTCTGGACAGATCTTCAGTAAGTCTCCAGTAGTCGAGTCTGGAGCGAGTCCAGTAAATCTGGACTAAATCTGGACCTAACATATTTAAAGTTCAAATTTACTTATGTATAAAAATATTTAATTTGGGATATTACAACATCTCAGTTCAGAACCAATAATAAACAAGTCAAGCAACATTCCATTCTATCCTTCAGTCAGTTTTAAACTACCTTCTGAACTAACTATTGGATCAGATGTACATGCTGCTTCTCCTCAGATATCAGGTTCCACTGAATTACCCCAATCTGAACAGTTTCATGATGCAAATCATGATCTGCAGGAGGAAGATGATGAGACTGAAGTAGTCTTTTCTGAAGCACCTCCTGAAGTAAATTAGAGGAGTTCTTGCACTGATATCATTGTTCATCCTGGTCATTACACTAAGTGGACACGAGCACATCCAATCGATCAAATCATTGGAAATTCCACTAGTGGGGTTCAGACCAGAAGAGCCACAAGCGATCAATGCTTAAATGTCAGCTTCTTATCACTGATAGAACCGAAGAAGATTGATGAGGCTATGAAAGACCCGAGCTGGATTGAAGCCATGCAAGATGAGCTTAATCAGTTTAAGAGGAACGATGTTTGGGAACTTGTTCCTTGTCCCAGTGATCTAAAGAAAGAACCAATTGGGACAAGATGGGTCTTCAGAAACAAGATGGATGAAGATGGTCATGTGATTCGTAACAAGGCAAGGCTTGTTGCAAAGGGTTACTCACAAGAAGAAGGAGTAGACTTTGATGAAACTTTTGCACCAGTTGCTAGACTAGAAGCTATCAGAATTTTCTTAGCTTTTGCAGCTCATCATGAGTTCAAAGTTTATCAGATGGATGTTAAAAGTGCATTTTTGAATGGTGAATTGGAAGAAGTTGTGTATGTGCATCAGCCACCAGGGTTCATAAATGAAGAAAGACCTCATTGGGTGTACAGACTGAACAAAGCATTATATGGTCTGAGACAAGCACCTAGAGCCTGGTATGATACTCTTACTAAACATCTTCTGAAAAATGGTTTTAAAAGGGGTGCAATAGATAACACTTTATTCATATTGCATGATAAAAATGATATCTTACTTGTACAAATTTATGTCGATGATATTGTGTTTGGGTCTACAAATAACAAAATGTGTGAACAGTTTTCTGAAATAATGTCATCTGAGTATGAAATGAGTATGATGGGTGAACTGACATATTTTCTAGGTCTTCAAGTGAAACAAACCAGTGATGGTATTTTTATAAATCAAGAAAAATATGTCAGAGTCTTATTAAAGAAATATCAATTTGATTCAGTCTCATCAAAAGATACTCCCATTTCTGCACCTTTAACTTTGGACTCAGATCCTAATGGAAAACAAGTGGATCCCACAAAATATCGTGGTATGGTGGGATCCCTCATGTACTTAACTGCTAGTAGACCTGACATAATGTTTGCAACATGCCTTTGTGCAAGGTTTCAGTCTGATCCCAGAGAAGCACACGCAAATGCTGTGAAAAGGATTTTCAGATACCTTAAAGGTGTCCCTAGACTTGGTCTTTGGTATCCCAAAGGCTCAAGTCTAGATCTAATGGGTTATTCAGATTCTGATCATGCAGGTTGTAAAATAGATAGGAAAAGTACCACAGGTGGTTGTCATTTCCTAGGTGGCAAATTGGTTAGTTGGACAAGTAAGAAGCAGACTGCAGTATCACTCTCCACAGCTGAAGCTGAATACATTTCTGCAGCCAGTTGCTGCACTCAGATTTTGTGGATGAAGAACCAGCTAACTGATTATGGTGTTAAGTATACAAAGACTCCTATATTTTGTGATAACACCAGTGCCATTGCCATCTCTCACAATCCTGTCATGCACTCCAAAACCAAGCATATCGACTCAGGTATCATTTTATTAGAGATCACATTATTAAAGGTGACATTGAACTTCATTTCATTCCCACTGATAAACAACTCGCTGATGTTTTTACAAAACCCTTGGATATCAAAACGTTTAAACATCTCATCAGTGAGTTAGGTATGCTAAATCCTGTATAGCATCACCTCAGGGGGAAGTGTCAAATATTTTTATGTTTAAAAGAATTTCTCTCTAAGGGGGAACTTTGCTTTCAGAAAAATATTTTGACTGAAATGCTTCAGAATTTCTGAAATGATTTCAGAATAAGTGTGAAAACTGAGATGGTTCAGATTACTTAAAATCTGATCATGCTCAGATTTAAATAAGTTATTTCTGAAATGAGTCAGTCCTTTATAATGTATTTTGGATACTTGGTCGTTGTGTGAACACGTGAAGGTTACTGTATAACGTTTGAATAATGATACCTTCTGCTGACGTGTCACACAAGTTGCGCCGTAAATGAAAAGTAATGATCACTTTTTCTTTAAAGTGTTGAAAAGTTTTGTGAAAAAGTGGGGTCATAGCCGTCGTTGCATTAAATGCGGACGTATACCCAAAATTATTTTCGGACTTCAAACCCGATCAAAATTGATTTCATTAAAATAATATTTTTTTGTGGGTTTGAATTTCAAAATCAATTTTATTTTATTTATTTTGGAAAACCCTTTGTATTCCATCATAAATATAAATACCTTTTCGAAAATAATTCCTTCATTTACTTCTCTTTACATTTACTCCCAATCATCATTCTCTCTCTCATTTTCTCATTCCTTCATAACTCCAAAACCCTAAATTCATCTTTCATATTCAGTTTTCCCTTGTAGAAATAATGGCTAAACCTGCTTCTCACGCCAAATCACTAATAGCTTTCGAATACAAACCATCCAAAGTAGTCAAGGCCAGTGCACAATGGCCAAAAGGGTTCGATCCATTGACCCTTAGATTCAATATGAATAATTTCAAGGCCGCACTGAACGCCAAAGGCAAAACCTTAATGGGGAGGATTAATAAATTTCTTGAACAATCCCCTCTCCATTATGCCTTGACTGCAGATCCTCAAGTATTGTATCATAGATACTTACTTGAATTCTGGTATACTGCTACTCTAAGCAAGGATGAAAAATCCATTGTTTTTTCTTTAAAAGAAGGCACTAAGCAGTATATCCTTTCACTTGATGGGTTTCGGGAGGCCCTTCACTTGAACTACCTTCCCTCCTCTTCATCCTATGCAAAAAGACTAAAAGGAGTTAATTTCAGGGAGGTACTGCACGCCATGGGTCATGATGACATGGTCGATGCTGAACACAATCTGAGAACATCTGGACATATTTTTCTGTCTGGATTTAAAAATTGTTGGCTTTATTTCTGGACTCAGATTGTGGAGTGCCTAGGTGGAAACTGGGGTGGATTGGACCAGATTTCATTAACACAAGTAGAAATCGGGTACTACTTGTGGCATGGGATTGAGGTGGACTTCGCTGAGATACTTTTCTCTCAGCTGGTAACAAAATTAAAAGGAAAAAGAAGTCCACATATCTCATTTCCCAGATTTCTGAGCATTTGCTTCATGAACATGCTTGGAGATGAGTATCACATGGAGGGGCTTGAATCTTCAGCAACGGAGTTCTGCAGGGATCTATCAAAGCTATCTACTTCAAATCCAGAACCAGAACTCTCCGCTGCAATGCTTCAGGTAATTAATAAAACTGAAACAGCACGACCGGCTGGCTCAGAAAGGTCACCGAGCGGTCGCAAAAGAATGCGAGACCCATTGGTGCACCTGGTGGTCAAATGTTGAAGTTGTTTAAAACCCCAGCAACTTCATCTTCCCAACCACCAATTCCCTCCTCCACTGACCAACCTGAGGATCTCCCAAAAGATCCCTCAGGATCTCCAAAGGGCTTATTAAAACGTCGTAAATATAAGCCGTCCTCATAGCCCAAGGACATTAGTACCGAAGCAAACCCCTCTGGATCTTCCCAACCACCAATTCCCTCCTCCACTGACCAACCTGAGGATCTCCCAAAAGATCCCTCAGGATCTCCAAAGGGCTTATTAAAACGTCGTAAATATAAGCCGTCCTCATAGCCCAAGGACATTAGTACCGAAGTAAACCCCTCTGGATCTTCCCAACAAGAACCAGAGGAATCGAGTCCAAAGGGAAACCCACAAGCAGCCATCTCCAAAACTTCTTTAGGAGGAGATGGTGAAGATAATACTAGTGTGCCAGCCCAGCACACATTAGAGTCCGTGTCTGCACGCGCACCCCCTGGAACTTCACAAATCTCACACTCTACTGCAGCACGAATTGATGAAGTCTTTGGTATGACACCACCTGAGACTGAGATTCCAGACTCTACGGCCGATGAAGTGACTCTTGATGATGGTACGAGGGTCATTAAGGCAACCCCTGTGTCTACTGTCTCTGGCGATGAAGCTATGGCTGAGCCAACCCATAAATCTGGTGACGATGCATCTGCAGCAGCAGTTGTTGAACCAGAAGCTGGTTCAGGTACCAGTGATCTGAACCAGGGCATATCTGATCGGACTGCAGTTTCGACTGACCTCTGGGATGACGATAAGCCACCTCAAGGGAATCTTGGTTCCTTTGCTGATTTTGAGTTTGATGAGGGCTTACTGGAGGAGAATCAGTCTTCTGATTCTGAGCCAACCTTCAGCCTCACAAACTCCCCCTTGACAGCAGCATCTTCGATTTCTTCAGTCTTCAAAAAAAAAAAAAAATCAATCAAATAACAAAAAAAAAAAAAAAAAAAAAAAAAAAAAAAAAAAAAAAAAAAAAAAAAAAAAAAAAAAAAAAAAAAAAAAAAAAAAAAAAAAAAAAAAAAAAAAAAAAAAAAAAAAAAAAAAAAAAAAAAAAAAAAAAAAAAAAAAAAAAAAAAAAAAAAAAAAAAAAAAAAAAAAAAAAAAAAAAAAAAAAAAAAAAAAAAAAAAAAAAAAAAAAAAAAAAAAAAAAAAAAAAAAAAAAAAAAAAAAAAAAAAAAAAAAAAAAAAAAAAAAAAAAAAAAAAAAAAAAAAAAAAAAAAAAAAAAAAAAAAAAAAAAAAAAAAAAAAAAAAAAAAAAAAAAAAAAAAAAAAAAAAAAAAAAAAAAAAAAAAAAAAAAAAAAAAAAAAAAAAAAAAAAAAAAAAAAAAAAAAAAAAAAAAAAAAAAAAAAAAAAAAAAAAAAAAAAAAAAAAAAAAAAAAAAAAAAAAAAAAAAAAAAAAAAAAAAAAAAAAAAAAAAAAAAAAAAAAAAAAAAAAAAAAAAAAAAAAAAAAAAAAAAAAAAAAAAAAAAAAAAAAAAAAAAAAAAAAAAAAAAAAAAAAAAAAAAAAAAAAAAAAAAAAAAAAAAAAAAAAAAAAAAAAAAAAAAAAAAAAAAAAAAAAAAAAAAAAAAAAAAAAAAAAAAAAAAAAAAAAAAAAAAAAAAAAAAAAAAAAAAAAAAAAAAAAAAAAAAAAAAAAAAAAAAAAAAAAAAAAAAAAAAAAAAAAAAAAAAAAAAAAAAAAAAAAAAAAAAAAAAAAAAAAAAAAAAAAAAAAAAAAAAAAAAAAAAAAAAAAAAAAAAAAAAAAAAAAAAAAAAAAAAAAAAAAAAAAAAAAAAAAAAAAAAAAAAAAAAAAAAAAAAAAAAAAAAAAAAAAAAAAAAAAAAAAAAAAAAAAAAAAAAAAAAAAAAAAAAAAAAAAAAAAAAAAAAAAAAAAAAAAAAAAAAAAAAAAAAAAAAAAAAAAAAAAAAAAAAAAAAAAAAAAAAAAAAAAAAAAAAAAAAAAAAAAAAAAAAAAAAAAAAAAAAAAAAAAAAAAAAAAAAAAAAAAAAAAAAAAAAAAAAAAAAAAAAAAAAAAAAAAAAAAAAAAAAAAAAAAAAAAAAAAAAAAAAAAAAAAAAAAAAAAAAAAAAAAAAAAAAAAAAAAAAAAAAAAAAAAAAAAAAAAAAAAAAAAAAAAAAAAAAAAAAAAAAAAAAAAAAAAAAAAAAAAAAAAAAAAAAAAAAAAAAAAAAAAAAAAAAAAAAAAAAAAAAAAAAAAAAAAAAAAAAAAAAAAAAAAAAAAAAAAAAAAAAAAAAAAAAAAAAAAAAAAAAAAAAAAAAAAAAAAAAAAAAAAAAAAAAAAAAAAAAAAAAAAAAAAAAAAAAAAAAAAAAAAAAAAAAAAAAAAAAAAAAAAAAAAAAAAAAAAAAAAAAAAAAAAAAAAAAAAAAAAAAAAAAAAAAAAAAAAAAAAAAAAAAAAAAAAAAAAAAAAAAAAAAAAAAAAAAAAAAAAAAAAAAAAAAAAAAAAAAAAAAAAAAAAAAAAAAAAAAAAAAAAAAAAAAAAAAAAAAAAAAAAAAAAAAAAAAAAAAAAAAAAAAAAAAAAAAAAAAAAAAAAAAAAAAAAAAAAAAAAAAAAAAAAAAAAAAAAAAAAAAAAAAAAAAAAAAAAAAAAAAAAAAAAAAAAAAAAAAAAAAAAAAAAAAAAAAAAAAAAAAAAAAAAAAAAAAAAAAAAAAAAAAAAAAAAAAAAAAAAAAAAAAAAAAAAAAAAAAAAAAAAAAAAAAAAAAAAAAAAAAAAAAAAAAAAAAAAAAAAAAAAAAAAAAAAAAAAAAAAAAAAAAAAAAAAAAAAAAAAAAAAAAAAAAAAAAAAAAAAAAAAAAAAAAAAAAAAAAAAAAAAAAAAAAAAAAAAAAAAAAAAAAAAAAAAAAAAAAAAAAAAAAAAAAAAAAAAAAAAAAAAAAAAAAAAAAAAAAAAAAAAAAAAAAAAAAAAAAAAAAAAAAAAAAAAAAAAAAAAAAAAAAAAAAAAAAAAAAAAAAAAAAAAAAAAAAAAAAAAAAAAAAAAAAAAAAAAAAAAAAAAAAAAAAAAAAAAAAAAAAAAAAAAAAAAAAAAAAAAAAAAAAAAAAAAAAAAAAAAAAAAAAAAAAAAAAAAAAAAAAAAAAAAAAAAAAAAAAAAAAAAAAAAAAAAAAAAAAAAAAAAAAAAAAAAAAAAAAAAAAAAAAAAAAAAAAAAAAAAAAAAAAAAAAAAAAAAAAAAAAAAAAAAAAAAAAAAAAAAAAAAAAAAAAAAAAAAAAAAAAAAAAAAAAAAAAAAAAAAAAAAAAAAAAAAAAAAAAAAAAAAAAAAAAAAAAAAAAAAAAAAAAAAAAAAAAAAAAAAAAAAAAAAAAAAAAAAAAAAAAAAAAAAAAAAAAAAAAAAAAAAAAAAAAAAAAAAAAAAAAAAAAAAAAAAAAAAAAAAAAAAAAAAAAAAAAAAAAAAAAAAAAAAAAAAAAAAAAAAAAAAAAAAAAAAAAAAAAAAAAAAAAAAAAAAAAAAAAAAAAAAAAAAAAAAAAAAAAAAAAAAAAAAAAAAAAAAAAAAAAAAAAAAAAAAAAAAAAAAAAAAAAAAAAAAAAAAAAAAAAAAAAAAAAAAAAAAAAAAAAAAAAAAAAAAAAAAAAAAAAAAAAAAAAAAAAAAAAAAAAAAAAAAAAAAAAAAAAAAAAAAAAAAAAAAAAAAAAAAAAAAAAAAAAAAAAAAAAAAAAAAAAAAAAAAAAAAAAAAAAAAAAAAAAAAAAAAAAAAAAAAAAAAAAAAAAAAAAAAAAAAAAAAAAAAAAAAAAAAAAATCAAAAAAAGTTAATTTCCCAGTGGAAAGGAATCAATGTATCATCAACCTTAGCATATACCACAAAATTTAAAACTTTAGCGGTGCTACTAATTGAATCTTGAAGCATTCTTTCCTTAACTTCTTTTCTCTTTCAGTTTCTGCTTTTTGCTGTTTATCTAATAAGTTATCAAATACAGAATGAAAAGCATTTTCTTCGGTATTACAGTCATGTCCAAATTTTGCCTTAACTTCACGCTTTAATCGTTCAGTTTCAGCTTCAACTTGATCATCACTTAAATAATCAATCGATTTCGAAGAATTACCTGAGTCAAGTGCTTCAATAACTTCAACATCACGAGGAGCACTTGATCCACCCGCACCAGAAGTACCAATCTGGGTAGTATCCTTTCCTGTCTCCCCCTGAGTCTCAACACCTTTTCCTTTGTCAGAAACTGGGCGAGAATCAATCCTATGACCAGCATTATCAGCATCATCATCATCATTCTGACGTCTTGGCTGAACTACTGACAATCTGCAAACTTCTTCAGGAACATCTCCCCCTTGATTCTTGACCCAGTTTATTAAAAAGGTCAAAGTATCTCGAACATTCGTAAGATCAGACTCTAATGTATCAACACGAGCCTGAAGAACATCGATACGCCTAACTAGGGAGTAATCTGAAGGAAGAGGAGGAAAAGTAGGCAATCTGGGCAATATTGGTAAGGCAGGAGGCAACAGTGGACGCAACGTTACACTACCGGCAACAGAAGCAACCTGTGCTGTAGAGACAGCAGGAATAGCAGCAGCAGCTGTAGATACTGAAGTAGCCTCAGTAGTTCGTGCACGCTTAGCTCTGCGATAAGTAAGAGGAGCATCCAGTGTTCTCTTAGGTCCAACAGTACTTGTACCTTCATGAATTGGACTTGGTGCCATATCTCTATGTTCCACTTCTTCTTGATAATGAAGTACAGCTTCTTGTACAGCACCATCATCCTGATTAACTTGAGTATCATGTTCATCATGAACGGATTGATCCGTATCAGAAAGAACAGGAGAAGAATGACATGCCTTACTCCGACGCTCTCGGCGTAAAGCACCAGGTACACCTTCTCGAGAAAAGTGATGTGAATGATCACTTCCTGAATCAGCAGGGACATCATGAGCCATCTTAGTTCGATGCTCATTACTAGAATCAGCAGCGACACTATCATATTCATCTGTGTCTGTTTCAACTACATCATCACCACCATCATTCCCATGATCAGAGTCATCAGAATCAGAATCACCATCAGAACCATCATCAGAACTCTCTTCATCCTCATGATCAGAATCGTCATCATCATCCACTAACATATCATCCTCAAAACGGGATCGATAGTTTGGATTAATCAAATGACCAAAAAGTGGTGGATCATTAAGACCAGCCACATTTCGAGTGTTGGCTTCTAGATCAGCAAATAGACGTAAAGGCCAAGCATGTGGTGCATAGCGAGGACCTTGATCAAATACCAAGTTCGGACAAAAATGTCTAACGATTGCCATAACAAAGCGAGGATATAAGAGAAACCTATTTTTCGCTTTGGCATTGATTTGACCAATAAACTCGTGATAGAAGTATGCTGAAAAAGGATAAGGTCGATTATAGACCAAGGCAACCATCTGCGAAGAAATCTGAGCAGAAAGCTGATCAAATCCAGCCTTACGATTGCTCAGACATACCAACAAAGCGTAAGCAAGATATCTCCAACGTCCTTGAAATCCACTTTTGTCAAAAGGAAGCTTTATTTGACCAACATATCCCATTCTTTGAAAACATCTACGAATAAGGTCAAAGTCATAAGCCAATTCCACTGCTTCGTCTGGTTCTTCACCTAAATGCAGAATATCACGAAGCATCGCAGCATTGAAATCAAATGTGATTCCTTCGACAGTAGCACGAACAAAACTACGACCATTAACCATGACCTGATGAGCAGTCCTCCAGAAGGCATCAATATACTGCCTAATGAGTCTAGGTGAATCACAAAATGCAAAAGAAAGCCTAGAGCGAGCAATAAAA
This sequence comes from Erigeron breviscapus, assembly GCA_034093135.1. Taxonomy (NCBI): domain Eukaryota; kingdom Viridiplantae; phylum Streptophyta; class Magnoliopsida; order Asterales; family Asteraceae; genus Erigeron; species Erigeron breviscapus. The sequence goes on from CM067167.1 coordinate 94,027,633, forward strand.
TCAAACATCTCATGATAACGTTCACAATTATGCTGATCTGGATCAAGATTTAAGGCAAGATTGTGCTTCTTAATGAAACAAAAGAAAGCCTAGAGCGAGCAATAAAATCAAACATCTCATGATAACGTTCACAATTATGCTGATCTGGATCAAGATTTAAGGCAAGATTGTGCTTCTTAATGAACTGACGTGGGGCAAGAGCCATTTCTGCAAAACAAATCATAATATAAGAACAATTATAGGATTAGCACAAGAAATGAGTTGCAGGCTTAGATGAACTTAATCAATAATTTCATAAGTTTAAACTGTACGAAATTACTCTTTAAGTTCGTTAGATAAAACTGTACGAAAATAGGCTTTAAGTTCGTTAGGTAACAATAAACGAAGATAGCATTGAAGCTTAACTAAGTTCGTTTGTTAACAAGAACTCCTAAATTCGTTAGTTGAAAACATGGACTAAGTTCGTAAACAATGAACGAAGGATAAGTTCGTAGACATTCTGAACAGCATGTTGTTTCCAAAATCAAACATTCGAATTTTAAAAAATTGATTAACACTTGATTTGCCCGAAAACAATTACAAAACATTTGTATCACTTAAATGAAGCATAACCCACTTCGATTTTACAGATGAATTAAAGATCCAATGGGTTAAAATCGAAAAACGAAATTAAACCCTAGAAACCTACATTATGTATAAAACCGATTGAGTTCATGCAAAAATTGGGCAAAATAAGAACTTAGAATTGGGGATTTGTGAATGACGATGCTCGATAATATACCTGAATCACTGATTTCAATATTAATCGAAACAACAAGCAGAGAATCGAGTTTAATCAAGTGATTTGATTGATGAAAGAATCGAGTTTAATCAAGTGATTTGATTGATGAAAGTATAGGGGTTTATTCAGAAGAAGAAACTTAAATTCGTTTTTCTTTAAAAATTTTGGCAATGTAAAAGATAAAACGAATTAAGTTGGTATTTATATAGATGGTTAAAAACGGGTCAAAACGGGTCGGTTAGGTAATCAGTCAAAAATATGTTAGAACGAAGTTAATACTATCTTCGTAAGAACAAATTTGTACTTAGAAAATTTTTCCAGATTCTTCATCACGAAACTTTCCACGATGCGACCCTTGACCTAATCCTGTACATAGCAAAAACTCGTTAAAAGCAACTTGTTCATGCCTTGTACCAAGAAGTACCATCATCCAAAATCATCATCATAATGTAAGTATTTGACAAACATTATAATCTTGAATAAAAAACCCCAAGGTCTAAAACCAACCATCAACAAACCTGAAAATAATCAATTGACATATTAACAGCGTTACCAACCACGACCATGATACGGAGAGCATTTCTCTAATCATTGAGATGCTTGACGGCAAACCATCTTGAAACACTTAAGTCCCATATTAGATGCCGTCTACAAAACAAACAACCAATGAATAGCCCAAAAATCCAATGAAGAACTTAGTAAAGTTTCCGAAATCATGTCATAAGTCAAGGTACGAAAATCAAAAGAAACAAGTATCAACACTGATTATTTTCACTAAATACATGAAATGTAAAGTAAATAAATACTCCAAAGACAGGTTCATGTATTCTTCCTTCACGTGCTCATATCTGCATCACAATATTGTCACTTCACACCAAAAATCTTGTCTCCACGATATCATCAGTATGAATAACACTGTATTGCAACAAAGATCAGCACTCCAACTTTATCTTCTTAACCTGAACACTGCACACTTACCAAAAACTCATTAACGCATCAAGAGCAAAGGCATAATAATGCAGAAAATTCAAGCTAAAACACACAAAATTAGGGTTAACAATTACGAAATACTCAAGATTCTAACAAAAGATCAAGGAAGGTCATTCCATTGTCAAACCCTAAAAGGTCACCAAGTTATTAATTAAATTCGTAACTTGTAACAACTTAAACTTGTGAGATTTCAAATAACTTCGACTTTTCACATAAAATTTAAAAGATCATTTTCTAAACTTAAACAAATTAATGTCCATATCAGAAAA
>CM067167.1:94034672-94132882 GCA_034093135.1 Erigeron breviscapus
ACCCTCCTCAGATTTAGGATCAAATTTTCCCTGAGGAAGAACTTTAAGAAAAGTACAAGGAACACCAAACGGCTCAACATTTTGCAAATTGGGCTTTGTGTTGTGCAAAAGTTCATAACAAGTTTTCTTAAACCGTTTAACTGTTAAAACCCGATTTAAAATGTGACAAGCTGTATTCACTGCCTCCCCCCAGAAAGTAACAGGAAGCCCTGAATCAGCAAGCATCGTCCTAGCTGTTTCTATCAATGTCCTGTTTTTCCTTTCAGCTACTCCATTCTGCTGTGGCTCATGCGGTGCACTGAATTGATGTTGAATACCCTTGGTCAAGCAGAAAACAGTAAAAGTATTATTCTTGAACTCAGTGCCATTGTCACTCCTGATTCTCTTAACTTTAACTTCATGGACATTCTCAACTTGTCTAACAAAATCCATAAACCGGTTTGCGGTCTCGTCCTTTGTCTTCAAGAAAAATACCCATGAGTACCTTGAGTAATCATCAGTGATCACCAAACAGTAGGACATCCCTCCAATGCTTCTTACGTTCACAGGACCAAAGAGATCCATATGAAGTAGTTCGAATGGTTTGGATATAGTGTTGTGCACCTTTGGTTTATGAGGATTCTTGTGTTGCTTTCCTTTCAAACACGGTACACATTTATCTTCCATCCCAAACTTCTTAACTGGAACACCTTCAACTAATCTAAGACTAACAAGTTCATTCATCTTCCGAAAGTTGATATGTCCCATTCTACTGTAACAACCCTCAATTTCCGACTAGGACAATTTACTTAGACTTATCTAGGTATCTATCCCTAGAGGTTTATTAAGAGAATTGGCCTTCTAGACATTTCGGCATGGTGATAATTGCCCTCTAGTTCAATGAAGTATTGTAGGTGACTAGCTATCTTATAAATGCCATGAATAATAACTATAATCATTCAACACAATCTCAAGCTAAAAACTAGTTCTAATTGAACTTGACAAAAGGTCAACGAACCAAAAACTTTATTTCGAGGAGTTAAGTTATATAAATAATAAAGTGAGTCTCACAAGTTGAGATATCAATCAAAATTCTTATAAATGTCCAACAAATCAATCACCAAACCAATTTAAGTAAATATGACATGAGAATAAAGATTTCTATCTCAAAGCATATTTATAAACTAATATGTACATAAAAATGCTTGAATAATAATAAGCATATGTATATGTCTAATACAAATGCAAAATGTACATAAAATGACTTAAGTAGCTAAATTAAAAACACAAAAGTATGATATATACTTGAAACACAAAACAACTAATTATACTTACATATAAACATTATATTACTCTTACAAAACAAATACCCACTTAAAACATATATACATATACATACTTACATACACACTTTTTATATAAAAAAAAAAATAAAGATAGAAACCCTACCTTATACATTGTGGCCGCCCCCCCCCCCCCCCACACACACCCCCCCCCCCCCCCCCCCCCCCCCCCCCCCCCCCCCCCCCCCCCCCCCCCCCCCCCCCCCCCCCCCCCCCCCCCCCCCCCCCCCCCCCCCCCCCCCCCCCCCCCCCCCCCCCCCCCCCCCCCCCCCCCCCCCCCCCCCCCCCCCCCCCCCCCCCCCCCCCCCCCCCCCCCCCCCCCCCCCCCCCCCCCCCCCCCCCCCCCCCCCCCCCCCCCCCCCCCCCCCCCCCCCCCCCCCCCCCCCCCCCCCCCCCCCCCCCCCCCCCCCCCCCCCCCCCCCCCCCCCCCCCCCCCCCCCCCCCCCCCCCCCCCCCCCCCCCCCCCCCCCCCCCCCCCCCCCCCCCCCCCCCCCCCCCCCCCCCCCCCCCCCCCCCCCCCCCCCCCCCCCCCCCCCCCCCCCCCCCCCCCCCCCCCCCCCCCCCCCCCCCCCCCCCCCCCCCCCCCCCCCCCCCCCCCCCCCCCCCCCCCCCCCCCCCCCCCCCCCCCCCCCCCCCCCCCCCCCCCCCCCCCCCCCCCCCCCCCCCCCCCCCCCCCCCCCCCCCCCCCCCCCCCCCCCCCCCCCCCCCCCCCCCCCCCCCCCCCCCCCCCCCCCCCCCCCCCCCCCCCCCCCCCCCCCCCCCCCCCCCCCCCCCCCCCCCCCCCCCCCCCCCCCCCCCCCCCCCCCCCCCCCCCCCCCCCCCCCCCCCCCCCCCCCCCCCCCCCCCCCCCCCCCCCCCCCCCCCCCCCCCCCCCCCCCCCCCCCCCCCCCCCCCCCCCCCCCCCCCCCCCCCCCCCCCCCCCCCCCCCCCCCCCCCCCCCCCCCCCCCCCCCCCCCCCCCCCCCCCCCCCCCCCCCCCCCCCCCCCCCCCCCCCCCCCCCCCCCCCCCCCCCCCCCCCCCCCCCCCCCCCCCCCCCCCCCCCCCCCCCCCCCCCCCCCCCCCCCCCCCCCCCCCCCCCCCCCCCCCCCCCCCCCCCCCCCCCCCCCCCCCCCCCCCCCCCCCCCCCCCCCCCCCCCCCCCCCCCCCCCCCCCCCCCCCCCCCCCCCCCCCCCCCCCCCCCCCCCCCCCCCCCCCCCCCCCCCCCCCCCCCCCCCCCCCCCCCCCCCCCCCCCCCCCCCCCCCCCCCCCCCCCCCCCCCCCCCCCCCCCCCCCCCCCCCCCCCCCCCCCCCCCCCCCCCCCCCCCCCCCCCCCCCCCCCCCCCCCCCCCCCCCCCCCCCCCCCCCCCCCCCCCCCCCCCCCCCCCCCCCCCCCCCCCCCCCCCCCCCCCCCCCCCCCCCCCCCCCCCCCCCCCCCCCCCCCCCCCCCCCCCCCCCCCCCCCCCCCCCCCCCCCCCCCCCCCCCCCCCCCCCCCCCCCCCCCCCCCCCCCCCCCCCCCCCCCCCCCCCCCCCCCCCCCCCCCCCCCCCCCCCCCCCCCCCCCCCCCCCCCCCCCCCCCCCCATGTCGAAATCTATGAGAAAGATCCAAGGATTCAACAAGTCTAAGACCCAAAAGTGTTGTTATAGATTAGTAGCTTTTAAAGTGATTTTCCTTTCATAGATCTATATGTTTTTGTATATTTTGAAGAATATATTTCTGAGATTTTTCATTAAAAAGATGTTTTTATGTTGTTGAAAGTTAGATCTATAAAGATTGGTATTGAAAAGTGTTGATTTGAATGAATACATGTTAGATCTAAGAAAGTTGAATCTTGTTGTTGGATTATGAGATGGATATGGACTTGTATTAAGTGAAAAATATGTTAAAAGAGGTGTAATAATCTGGAAATTTGATGTTAAGAGGTATAAAAATAAAGTATTAATCTTGTAAATGATGAACTCAAGTGTTAATAAAGCAAGAATGGTCATTGGTGAGTTGTTTGGACCCAAATACTTTCTGGCAGAATTATTCTTCTGTCTTTGGACGGATAAACTGAACATGTGAGGGCCGTTTCAAGCAAAACTTTCAAAATAAAAGTTGTAGATAAAAGAGTTAAGTTTAACCTCCAACTGGAATCACTCAAAAATACTAAACCAAACAAAAGATATGATTTTTCTACCAAAAGTGGTCAAAACTGGATTTTTGTCTTAATGTTGAGTCAACTTTGACGATTTTTAATTTATTAACTAATAGGTTTCAGAAGTTTAAACTTGGTGAGAACTGAGTTCAAAGTGTCCCTAACTTAAAATAAAATTGGGAGATTTTTCTTAAATGTTCATCATAGAAATCTTTTATAAAATATTTTGAGTCGCACAGCAGCTCTTGTTCTGACCAGTTTTGGTTTGGTAATTTTTAGAGGTAGTAAACAATGTCTAAAAATTTAGCAAAAATTCACATAAATATAGGACACATATATGTCCCTGTATAAAAATCACCAACGTACAAATAATTCAACTTAACCAAGAATGACTACTCAACATTTTATCAAAATAAGTGTTAAAACAGAAAATTCCAAGTAAAAGTTCTCCACAACAAAATAAGCTAAAAGTCACTAGATTGCAACTATAATCAACTCCAACAATCTCGTAACAAAAAGTATCATAAACCTACTGAGAATATGTCAAATAAAAGTTATAAAACTTAACTTGGTTATTAAATGGCAAAGACAAGCCTACAAATCACTAATGCGGTTCATATAAGCACTAACCGAAAGCTTTAATTTGCACACATCACACCACCACCACTATCACGACTTAAGGCACCAAAATATAATGAACATTCTGTAAATAATGAAATAAGGATGAAAATCCATTTTGACGCATTTGAATTGCTTGGAAAATGAGGCAAAAATCACTATTTCGGTAAACGATTTATAAGCTTAGAATCCTCAAAATGAGCGAGACACAAGAGAGGTTGAATTGATATGATTTTTCCTATGATAAAAGTTGCCTAAAAGGCCTGGGATTTTTATCCAAAAAGTTGTGTGGTGATTTCTAAGAATTTCTATTAATTATTAAATTTAAATGATAATTAAAAAGGTAAATAAATAAATAAATAATTAATTAAATAATATTAAATTAAATAAATAGTTATAAATCAGAAAGTATTCATAAATATTAATATTATGAAGTTACTAATGTCAAATATTATAATTAAGCAAAGCATACAATGGGAACCATGATAATCAAAGGCAAGTTACCGAAATTCTAACAACTTATAACTACATGTATAATGAAAGTGACCCTTTTACACCAACACTCTCTACAACCAAAAAGATGCAAATATTAACAATATACTGGGATCCCAAAATTTATGACAACATAATGAAAGTGGCATTTCTTAGTGATGGCATAAGATAGGAACTTACGTATATTAGTCCTATCGTAGGGATAGTCTTGGCTTGAAACGTGATTGAGGAATATGATGGATATATGATCAAGGAAGCGATAGATGGGAAGTACCCATTTTGGATAAGTGAATATAATATGCGGCATGTCAAGGTGAGTCATAGCCCCCTTTCAAACTCTTTTATATGTTTTACTTGCGGGGTGAAAAGCATGATTAATTAAAATGACTTTCTATTATGAAATGATTCTTTGAAACAATGAAAATGATATGGGAATTATATTGTATGTTCAACGTGTTATATGTTATATGATGAGCTTGAGTACTGTCAAACGGTGGTCTCCATGTACACTACTATTAACTCATTTGAGGCCTGTAGTTAGAGGGTTGCGCAACTAGGACTTGTCCCCTCATCCACTATTATAGGTAACGGTGGGATGTTTGGTCTGCCTTTGTGGCCACCTTCATCGCCAGTCTGGCCTCGCGGTGCTCTAACTACTGTATATTTATGGGCGTCTCCATGGCACGACCCTTGGTTATCTTTATGCACGTGATTGACAGCATGTGCTTATCATTATCTTATCATTTGGGACATTATATCTGATTATTGAGACATAACCGGTCTTAGTAGTGGCTCAAGAACAATCTCATCAAATTATGTCATGGTAGTCTTACCATTGACCAAGAGGTATTGATATTATATTATGGATGGAAATTGTGGATTGAACATACGGTTTGGGTATTGGACCTTATATGGAATCTTGAAAGTTGTTGAAATTGGCGATATTGAAGTATTGATGACCGAATGGTTTTGGTATAATGAATGATTAATCGATTGATATATTTTTCTGTCACGATAAATGTGACAAATGAGAACTTTATAATTTACCATGGATTTCTCAACTCTTTTGAAATGGATATGTAATGAGATTTACTTGCAAACCTATGCACTCACCAACTACGTTTTGTAGTTGACACTTTTTCTTCATGCTTTTCAGGAATATTAGGTTCAACAGAAGTATAGTTATTATTGAAAGGAGGAGGCACGTCTTTATAAGAGATCTTAGCAGTGTCAAGACTCTTAGAGGAAGAATCCTCAAACTTTGTCATATGCATTAAAAGCTCAGCATGTCTAGCAGAATCAGATTTAGCATTTAATTCCAAGATTTCTATCCTAGCATCAGCAAGTTCCTTTTCAATGGTAGCACACTTTCTAGCTAACAAGGAGTAAGCTTCACTACCTACTCTTTCTACGGCCACAGACTGATTGACTTTATCTTTCATAGCTCTAATGTCAGACTCTAAAGATCTAATCTTTTCCTTGAAGAATTTTTCTTTATCATTTACAGTTAGACCCTTTTTAATTAACTTATCTCTTTCATCATGAGCAGCATTGACAGCAGATTCTAATTTCTTAATTTGTTCATTCTTTTGTTCAATTTCATCAAACATTCGATTAACAATTTTGCAAACATGAACAATAGTATGTAGAGAATAAGATACCTGTTGGTCTGCCTCTTTGCAATCTGCCATGTAAGCAACAAAGTCATCCACAGTCATGCCAGCCGGAATCTCAAACTTTGTCATATGCATTAAAAGCTCAGCATGTCTAGCAGAATCAGATTTAGCATTTAATTCCAAGATTTCTATCCTAGCATCAGCAAGTTCCTTTTCAATGGTAGCACACTTTCTAGCTAACAAGGAGTAAGCTTCACTACCTACTCTTTCTACGGCCACAGACTGATTGACTTTATCTTTCATAGCTCTAATGTCAGACTCTAAAGATCTAATCTTTTCCTTGAAGAATTTTTCTTTATCATTTACAGTTAGACCCTTTTTAATTAACTTATCTCTTTCATCATGAGCAGCATTGACAGCAGATTCTAATTTCTTAATTTGTTCATTCTTTTGTTCAATTTCATCAAACATTCGATTAACAATTTTGCAAACATGAACAATAGTATGTAGAGAATAAGATACCTGTTGGTCTGCCTCTTTGCAATCTGCCATGTAAGCAACAAAGTCATCCACAGTCATGCCAGCCGGAATCTCAAACTTTGTCATATGCATTAAAAGCTCAGCATGTCTAGCAGAATCAGATTTAGCATTTAATTCCAAGATTTCTATCCTAGCATCAGCAAGTTCCTTTTCAATGGTAGCACACTTTCTAGCTAACAAGGAGTAAGCTTCACTACCTACTCTTTCTACGGCCACAGACTGATTGACTTTATCTTTCATAGCTCTAATGTCAGACTCTAAAGATCTAATCTTTTCCTTGAAGAATTTTTCTTTATCATTTACAGTTAGACCCTTTTTAATTAACTTATCTCTTTCATCATGAGCAGCATTGACAGCAGATTCTAATTTCTTAATTTGTTCATTCTTTTGTTCAATTTCATCAAACATTCGATTAACAATTTTGCAAACATGAACAATAGTATGTAGAGAATAAGATACCTGTTAGTGAACTTTTAGTATTCTCATACAATTGCTCTTCACTGTGGTAAACTGTGGTGTCCAAGAAGTCATCAGGAGAATCAACTATTTGAGCCATATCATCAAGGATTTCAGCCAAATAAGCGTTATTGGTCTCATCATGTGGAAGATTCCAAACATAAGAACCATCGGGTTGAACAGCTACTATAGCCTTGTCATTGCCGTTGACATTTGCAGTAGGATCATCAGTCAACAAAAGAGCTCTAGTTGAATTTTGATTGAACGGACGATTACCACCTCTATCTTGACGTGTAGGGGTAACATTTGCCTCTCTCTTAGGCCGTTGACACTCTCTGGCAAAATGTCCAAAACCTTCGCAGTTATAGCACTTCACCTTTGACTTGTCAAAGCCCTGAGTACCTCCAGTAAGCTGTCTGCCTGTTCTATGCATAAACTTTTGCACTCTCCTGGTGATCATGGCCAGTTGCCATTTCAGATCCATTTCTTCAACATCATCTGGATCTATCTGGTCGTAATCTTCATCAATGAGTGCTGGATCTGTGATTCTACCCGCAACAAAAGCTTCATGTGCAGCACACATGGCAGCAAATACATTCATCCTACCCTCAGCTGATTTCATATTCATTGGCATGGACTTGTAACCAGCAGAAGAGGATGTAATGTTACCGAACTTCATATTTCCAGTCTTTGCACCTTCATTAGCCTTTTTACCCTTTTCTGTAGCAGAATCTTCTTTAACCTCAGCAGCTTTCACCTCTTCAGTAGCTTTCACTTCATCAAGGTTCTTGACATCTTCTAACTCATTGTCAGATTCGGAATCAGTATCATATACACCAGCAGCAACAGATTCCAATTTCGAACTTTTAGTATTCTCATACAATTGCTCTTCACTGTGGTAAACTGTGGTGTCCAAGAAGTCATCAGGAGAATCAACTATTTGAGCCATATCATCAAGGATTTCAGCCAAATAAGCGTTATTGGTCTCATCATGTGGAAGATTCCAAACATAAGAACCATCGGGTTGAACAGCTACTATAGCCTTGTCATTGCCGTTGACATTTGCAGTAGGATCATCAGTCAACAAAAGAGCTCTAGTTGAATTTTGATTGAACGGACGATTACCACCTCTATCTTGACGTGTAGGGGTAACATTGGCCTCTCTCTTAGGCCGTTGACACTCTCTGGCAAAATGTCCAAAACCTTCGCAGTTATAGCACTTCACCTTTGACTTGTCAAAGCCCTGAGTACCTCCAGTAAGCTGTCTGCCTGTTCTATGCATAAACTTTTGCACTCTCCTGGTGATCATGGCCAGTTGCCATTTCAGATCCATTTCTTCAACATCATCTGGATCTATCTGGTCGTAATCTTCATCAATGAGTGCTGGATCTGTGATTCTACCCGCAACAAAAGCTTCATGTGCAGCACACATGGCAGCAAATACATTCATCCTACCCTCAGCTGATTTCATATTCATTGGCATGGACTTGTAACCAGCAGAAGATGATGTAATGTTACCGAACTTCATATTTCCAGTCTTTGCACCTTCATTAGCCTTTTTACCCCTGTTACCAGCATCAGTAGCCATGAATCCGGAAGAATCATCTCCATCCATCAGTGGACCACGATTGTCTGTCTCACCAGTATTACCAACTCCAGAAAAGAAGGCATTAACATCAGCTGTTGGATTTTTCATAGTGGCATGATAGAGAGATGGATCTTGTGTGAAGTTGTCTTGAAGATCCTTTGCCTTATCCTTCATTTCTCTGTTTCTTAGAGTGGATATTACTCCATCTATACGAAGAGATGCATAATCAGCTCTTTCTTGCAATCCATGACGAAACTCTTTGTATGGAAAGAGTCTTTACTTCAATAGCATAGTTAGCCTTTTCTTCACCTGTTAATTCTCCCACCTTGTATGTAGAAGTAACTCCATTCACAGTAAGAGTGGGCCACTCATAACCTTCAGTGATCATGAGCCACATGTTTAAGTCTTCTCGTTGAATAAAATCTTCAAATCGACCTCTCCACGCCCAGAAGTCAGCCAATGAAACTAACTTTGGTGGAGAATTAGTACGTCCTACAAGATGATCATGATAAACAAGAGAATTGAGGTATTGGGCAACAACATTGTTGGTTGAAGATGAGGAAGCCATTTTTGAAAATTAATGTTCAAACGAAGATAAGAGTTGGAACGAAAATAGGTTAATTTCGTAAGAACAGGTTCTGAACGAAGATAGCTTAAGTTCGTAGACTAAATTCGTTTGATGAAGATTCAAAACGAAAATGAAGATAAATTCGTTTTCTATCTTCGTTTTCTATATGCTAGAAACGAACTTAGTCGCCGTAGGTGTGTGAGAGTTGAACGGATTACCTCAATTTAGGGTTTCCATTCATATATATATGTTTCTGATCGATATTGGGCCTGCTGGGCTTTGTTCTTACGAACTTAGCAGCCCAGCCCATATAACGAAGATTATCTTCGTTTGTTCCTAACGAAGATCATCTTCGTTAGTACAATTTCCATCAGCATCTATGCCTAGTTATTTTCCAAGTATTTCATGTACAAGGAACCTAACGTATATTATGTTTGTACTTGTATAACACACATAACAAACATCATATATAAACAACATATATATAACACCAAAACATGTAATCGATCATTACCAAAACATGAAGTCCATAATCTATCAATTACACATATATAAATAAGACATAAAATAACATAATGTCTTAATCTAAAAGACTAATCAAATCTAAGTTGCTGTTGTCACATCAACATGCATCAACAAGGGGAATAGGTTCAGAAATCTGAAGTACAAGCTTCTGAACCAGCTAAGAAGGATAAGGGCAAGGCCCCAGTGGTGGATGAACCCAAGAAGACAAATGCAAAGGGCTCTGGGCTAGTTGTTGGTGTGAATGTGGATGAACATGGTTATCCTCTTCATGATCTTGATGCAGATGGCAAGAAATTAGAGGCTCTGCAGAAGCAAGTCTCTAATGAATATATAATGTGGAGGGAAAACAAGGAAAGAGAAAGATGATGCAGCTCTTGGTCTTACATTGGAACGATATCAGAAAATAAAGAATGATCCAAGAGTGCAGAAGGCATTGGAAGAAATGGGTGCGTATGAGTATGGGGTAAAGTATTCTCCCTTAGAACAAAAGCTGGACCATCTCACATTCAAGCTGTCCATTGAGGACTTGGTGAAAAATAGAGAAAAGGAGATGGCAATCAAAAAGAAAGAAATTCTGGCTGGAGTTCTGAAGGTTGAAAAAGAATTGTCAAGGCCACCCACAAAGCCCAAAGTGACTGGACCAAGGTCTTCAAGAAAGAACATTCGTGATGCTGACCTTTCTACCTTCAAGCCAATGTCTGATGATGCCACTGAGATCGAAAGGAAACATGAAAAGGATCAGTATGAGCATTATATGAAGCATCGATCCCATCCAGCCAAAATAACTGACATAGAAGTAACAAAAGCTGATGGATTGAAGCTCTTTGATTTGGTTGTTAAAAGAGAAGGAAGGGCAGCTGAAGAATACAATCAGGTTTCAGTGCACGAATTTGGGATTTCTGAGCATAGAGAGATGATCCAGATTCTGAGGGGGAAGCCAAAATCTGCTCTGATTGGTACATGGTTATCAAGAATACAACAAAAGATGCAAGACAAGGTAGAGATTGAAGGCATATTATTTGGAAAGAAGGATCATTCTCCACTGAAGAGACAAGCTACTGAAGCACCTTCTGGTTCGAGGCCTGCGAAGAAGTAGTTTTCTTTTCAGTTTATCATTTACTTGTATAAATATTTGCAAATGTAACAAACACTTCAGTCTGTATATATATGTTACATTTTGTAGCTAACAAGTAGATGATAGGTTTAAGTTAGAAAAATCAAAAGTAAAATTCTGAGACATCAATGATCTATAAGATGTACTTAGAAAATTTTTACAACTTAAACAAAAACATGCATTTCAGACTTACAAACATGTATAGATAGAAGTCTGAGATGCATGCACTATTTCAGAACAAATAGGGGGAATTTGTTAGGTCGAAAATTGACCAAGTATAATTTGTTCAGAAATAGCTGAAGCTCAGTGAAGAATACTTGTACAGAATTCTGAAGTCGTTCAGAATTAGTTCACTGAAGCTTCACTTCAGTTCAGATCAACGTATCAGAATACCGTTCAGAATGAAGTCAAAGACTGAAGTCTGAAGAAAGAGAATCAAGCTCAGATGTGGAGCTCAGAAGTTGATTCTACCTGATCGAAGACTGAAGCATCTCAGTGTAAAAGTACTTACACACTTTTACACTGATTACAAGGAAGACTTTTTACTTTACATACCTCTACCCAGTTAATAGATTTAACTATTAATAAAAGTACAAGGTAAAGTAAAGGTTGGGAATAAAGTATGATAAGTCACATCAATTGACTTATATACTTAACCTTAAAAGTACGCATGTAAGGAATTAGCTTTAATTCCTTAAATGCTCCCAACCATATTTGTACGATCTGGTCCACGTTATCATGGACTTGGTCTATAAATATAAGTCTTCTCACAACTTGCAAAAAGTTTGAAACTTTAGCATTGCAACTTGTGAGATATACTCTGAGTAATCCTTACGAGTATTTCCAAGTTATTAGATCACTTGTATTTCTAGGTTGTTTAGATATTTACACTTGGGTGTTTATCTTTGTTCCGCAACAACCTTTGTATTTGTTTATTTCAATAAATCAAATACATTGAAAAAGTACATCGTGTTTCAATGCTACATACGTGAAATATACATATTATTTATATAGTTTCAGCACTTATTGTTTCTTGCATTTACTTTCAGTACCTTTACTTCATTGTTTATCCATATCTGGATCGTATTCTGAACTGGTTATCTTCCAGTTAGAATTACTTGTCAGTCGGGTTTTAACCATCTATATTTGGGACTCACATTTTCTATGAGCAAATATATTTATATGGAGTTTTTTTTTTTGAGATTTAAGCGATTGTAAATTCAACCCAAATCACATCAAACAAATGTAATCACAATAATTGTAGCCGAACAACGTCGAAGCTAACTAGTCTCAGCTAATAGTACAAGTTTCTAGAATACACACTTAGGACCCTTCAAGTTCCATTGAATATTATAGACATTTAAAGTTCTTAATTCTTAAAACTTAAAAAAATTATTATAAATGTTATTGAAAAAATATTATAGTTAACAAAAGTTGTCAAATCCAATATCATAGCACACTATGTTTAGGTAATAGCCAAAGGCCAGACATGAAACGTCTATCTTATTTAGACTAAGAAAAGACACAACATTTTGGTTAATCTGGTAGAAAACAACAAATTCGTAATTTATGAGTCCGTGAGTATATTGAAATTTATCTATGTAAGAATTAATTTCAAGTCTCTGTTGTGAATGTATTTAAGATATCATTAATAACTTTTTCTCTCTTATTTGACATACACTTCAACCGATTCAAAAATACCATATGCTTGATAAATTTCTTATCAAACTATCAATGTCTGTGTCTAGATGGAATGGACTATGGAGTACTTAGGACCAAACAAACAAAAAATAATAAGCCCAATAAATGAAAACCCAACATCAGGTCTCATACAAGTCGTTTTAGAATCCCCGCGATGATACCATTTTCAACAACACAATATCGACAAATGATGAAGATAATATGCCTAATATGTTCAACACTAGAATATAACAGATTAAAATAGAGCATGTCATTAGATATGCTAATAAGAGCCTAATCAATGCGTTTTTATCTTCTACCATTTTACTGATTTACTCAAAAACCAAATCTATTAACTGAAACACAAAATCAAGATTTCTACCCTTGCTCTAATCTTTAACATTAACTTCCACTTTGCACACCATTTCTTCTTCTTTCAATTTTTCTTCTTCTTTCAACTTGGGTAGAGTTAGCTTTAGCTCTCCTAAATTCCTCTTCATCTCTGCCTTGATACCGTTGACTTTGTACATGTTATCCGGTAAATCAATCCAACAATTGTACTTATCACAGCCGACAGTAGCTAAAAGTTCCTCGTCTCCTTCAGCTTCAATGAAGACGGTATTGTGTTCAACGGATATCTTCACATCCTCCTCTTTCACTCCGGACATGTGTACTAATAAGTTGAGGCTTTCTGGTTTTTCCTCGGTAATCTCTGGCTCGATTACTCTTGTAGTGTAAGGAGTATTTAGTAGGCGGTTTAGCCTCCTGTTCATTGTGAATTCATCATACACATCTGGAATCATAACAATCCAACATCTATTTCAGTAAAACGGCAAAAAGATTATGAAGTACAATATATCAAAAAAAAACCAAAACTATGACACAACTAAAGAAAAACACATCTCATTTATCCCTATAACAGCTTGAATGTAAACAAATGTAGTTCTTAACTCCATATTTATAATCTAAAAGTAGATGATTCCGAAACAGAATTAGATTTCGAAACCTTCTTTGAGTGGGGGTGGTAATTCAGGTTTGGGTTGGTGGGTCGATATAACCCACCCATTAGGCTAATACATAGGAAACATGTCACTAACTAGACACGAAACATGTTTCACATTATTATACCCCACCAAACATGTGTCACATTATTGTAAATTAAGTACAACACTTTAAAGTATATTTGGTGGTGTACGGCTAAAAAAATGGTCTACATCATCCTTTTTTGATTTGTCTAACTGGTAGGTTGCTTTCGGGTCAAATATACAAAAAGCATAACAAAAGATTATAAAACACTAGAACGAGCTACATCATACCTACCTAATACATTAATCAAAATCAATAGCTACATAACATAAATTCAAATTCATGCAAAAGATAATTGTTTAACAAAAAAATAAAATAATAGAAGGATATTACCATTATAATATCTAGGAGCAGGACTATGACGCTGATCATCAGGATCATGACCCGAGTTGGTGCTAATGAAACGCGACACGAAACGAGACACCGGTCGTAATTGTGATGATGTGGTGAACGGGTTGGATGCTAAAAGTTTCTGTGCGACGGATTTATTGAATATATTGGAAGCAAGGATCTTCAAGGAACCCATCTTAATTCGATCATATAATAATCCTCTGCTGATTTTGCTGCTGACCCAACTTTCATTGTTTTCTTATCAAGATAAAAGCTAGGTTGTGCTTTCTTGGACAGAAAGTTATAAGTCCTTAAATATATATGCTTAGCCTTCGTTTTTATTTATTTATATTAAAGAGAAAAATATATAACAACTATTTATTTATTAAAGTTTTTGTTTCCTAGTCCTAGTTTGATAATCACACGGAAAACATGACTAAATATATTTGTATTTTTTTTTATTTTTTTTTATAGTTTGATAATCACACGGAAAACATGACTAAATATATTTGTATTTTTTTTTATTTTTTTTTCAAAAATAAAAATATCCGTCTCAAATATAGCAAGTACATAAGTTAGACTTCATATTTTAGTTCCATATTTGTAGCCATGATCATTTATTGGTCACTCCTTCCTCAAAGTTTACCAATTTTTTACTTCATCACAAACCAATAAAAACCTTCCATCTCAATTTTTCCCCAAACTTCACCAAACTTCCTCAAATCACTGGCGCCACTTTACCAAACTTCTCAAATCTCCACCATCATTTCTTTTTCATTTCTTTTTAATACTCTATAATTTCAAATACTATATAAATAAACTATATAAACTAAAACTATATAAAATAAAACATGATTTTATTAAAAATATTAAAAAGACATTAAACATACTTAAAATAAAATAAAAAAACATTACAACATACTTAAAATAAAATAAAAAAACAACATTACGACATACTTAAAATAAAATAAACTACTCATCGAGATATGGTATATAATTTGAAAGAAAGAGGTGAAGATATTGAAAAAAATGATGAGTTGTGGTTTAAAAATGGTGAAAGTGTGTGATTTATATATAATAAAAGGTATTTGAAAAATAAAATAAAATATTTTTTTTAATTAATGTTGAACGGTCAAAAAAGGGACCGTTAGTGGGGTCCCCCACTTTCCCATCCACCAATACACGCTCCTCTCTCCTCTCTCCTCTTTTCTTCCTCCGGTGAACAACCCGGATTTCCTCCCTCTCTCTCCTTCGGTGAAGTGGTGGCAGCGATGTTACCGCGTGGCCCCGTGCTCGGTGAAGTCGTTTACCGCGCCCACTCCCTCCCCCTTATACGAGTAGTTTTAAAATGGTTGTATGTAGTCAAAATCTTTTTAAAAAAATTGCACACACATGCAAAAGCCGTCTTTTAACTTATCAATTTCATAAATTATTTTATAATCATTTTAGTTTATTAGTTAAAACTATTTTTAAATGATTTATCATTAACGTTGAAAAATTAATAATTAAATACAGTAAATCATTTTACACACAAATCAAATACTATGCTTAGATTCTGGACAATCATTTTACACAAAAAATGTTATGTAAATAATCGTGAGATACAAATATTGTGAAACTAGCATAATAAACTTAAGATTAATAAATGTAGTAAGTATATGTTGTAACACCCCAAGCCAAGGCTCAGAATATCACGGAAATCATATAGCACAAGGTGGAATTAATGTAGAACATGAACTAAATGCAAATAGAGGATTCAGTGAATCCATACAGTAAGTTAAACAAGAATCAAAATACATAAAGAGCAAGTCATCATCAAAGATTACCACCGAACATCAAAAGATGGCTAACGGTCCTAAGTACAATGCAAAAGAAGGCAAATGGATCCTTGATCCATATAAGTCCAAGTCCGGGTTCAACAGCAAGCAAACAATCAAACTCCCCGTCCTGGATAACCTGGTTACCTGAAAAGTGTACTAAGCATAGTCAACACAAGGTTGGTGAGTTCGTAGTAATGGTCCATAAAGAACCATCGTCAATAATCATAATATACGAGTAGAGACTAGACATGACTTACAGTGAGCCTCTAAGTAACACAATACGTCCAACAACAAGATCACACCAAACAATTAAGCGTGTAATAAGAGTGCACCAATGATGTAAATATCAATACAATCGCCAAAAACATAAACAATCATAAGGCCTATTGTAATACATATCCGATTCGTATCAACCATGCCACAAAATACACCAAACAGAGTATACTTGCGTGTGAACCGCGTGCGTGTGAACCGCGAGCGTGTGAACCGCGAGCGTGTGAACCGCGAGCGTGTGAACCGCGAGCGTGTGAACCGCGAGCGTGTGAACCGCGAGCGTGTGAACCGCGAGCGTGTGAACCGCGAGCGTGTGAACCGCGAGCGTGTGAACCGCGAGCGTGTGAACCGCGAGCGTGTGAACCGCGAGCGTGTGAACCGCGAGCGTGTGAACCGCGAGCGTGTGAACCGCGAGCGTGTGAACCGCGAGCGTGTGAACCGCGAGCGTGTGAACCGCGAGCGTGTGAACCGCGAGCGTGTGAACCGCGAGCGTGTGAACCGCGAGCGTGTGAACCGCGAGCGTGTGAACCGCGAGCGTGTGAACCGCGAGCGTGTGAACCGCGAGCGTGTGAACCGCGAGCGTGTGAACCGCGAGCGTGTGAACCGCGAGCGTGTGAACCGCGAGCGTGTGAACCGCGAGCGTGTGAACCGCGAGCGTGTGAACCGCGAGCGTGTGAACCGCGAGCGTGTGAACCGCGAGCGTGTGAACCGCGAGCGTGTGAACCGCGAGCGTGTGAACCGCGAGCGTGTGAACCGCGAGCGTGTGAACCGCGAGCGTGTGAACCGCGAGCGTGTGAACCGCGAGCGTGTGAACCGCGAGCGTGTGAACCGCGAGCGTGTGAACCGCGAGCGTGTGAACCGCGAGCGTGTGAACCGCGAGCGTGTGAACCGCGAGCGTGTGAACCGCGAGCGTGTGAACCGCGAGCGTGTGAACCGCGAGCGTGTGAACCGCGAGCGTGTGAACCGCGAGCGTGTGAACCGCGAGCGTGTGAACCGCGAGCGTGTGAACCGCGAGCGTGTGAACCGCGAGCGTGTGAACCGCGAGCGTGTGAACCGCGAGCGTGTGAACCGCGAGCGTGTGAACCGCGAGCGTGTGAACCGCGAGCGTGTGAACCGCGAGCGTGTGAACCGCGAGCGTGTGAACCGCGAGCGTGTGAACCGCGAGCGTGTGAACCGCGAGCGTGTGAACCGCGTGCGTGTGAACCGCGAGCGTGTGAACCGCGAGCGTGTGAACCGCGAGCGTGTGAACCGCGAGCGTGTGAACCGCGAGCGTGTGAACCGCGAGCGTGTGAACCGCGAGCGTGTGAACCGCGAGCGTGTGAACCGCGAGCGTGTGAACCGCGAGCGTGTGAACCGCGAGCGTGTGAACCGCGAGCGTGTGAACCGCGAGCGTGTGAACCGCGAGCGTGTGAACCGCGAGCGTGTGAACCGCGAGCGTGTGAACCGCGAGCGTGTGAACCGCGAGCGTGTGAACCGCGAGCGTGTGAACCGCGAGCGTGTGAACCGCGAGCGTGTGAACCGCGAGCGTGTGAACCGCGAGCGTGTGAACCGCGAGCGTGTGAACCGCGAGCGTGTGAACCGCGAGCGTGTGAACCGCGAGCGTGTGAACCGCGAGCGTGTGAACCGCGAGCGTGTGAACCGCGAGCGTGTGAACCGCGAGCGTGTGAACCGCGAGCGTGTGAACCGCGAGCGTGTGAACCGCGAGCGTGTGAACCGCGAGCGTGTGAACCGCGAGCGTGTGAACCGCGAGCGTGTGAACCGCGAGCGTGTGAACCGCGAGCGTGTGAACCGCGAGCGTGTGAACCGCGAGCGTGTGAACCGCGAGCGTGTGAACCGCGAGCGTGTGAACCGCGAGCGTGTGAACCGCGAGCGTGTGAACCGCGAGCGTGTGAACCGCGAGCGTGTGAACCGCGAGCGTGTGAACCGCGAGCGTGTGAACCGCGAGCGTGTGAACCGCGAGCGTGTGAACCGCGAGCGTGTGAACCGCGAGCGTGTGAACCGCGAGCGTGTGAACCGCGAGCGTGTGAACCGCGAGCGTGTGAACCGCGAGCGTGTGAACCGCGAGCGTGTGAACCGCGAGCGTGTGAACCGCGAGCGTGTGAACCGCGAGCGTGTGAACCGCGAGCGTGTGAACCGCGAGCGTGTGAACCGCGAGCGTGTGAACCGCGAGCGTGTGAACCGCGAGCGTGTGAACCGCGAGCGTGTGAACCGCGAGCGTGTGAACCGCGAGCGTGTGAACCGCGAGCGTGTGAACCGCGAGCGTGTGAACCGCGAGCGTGTGAACCGCGAGCGTGTGAACCGCGAGCGTGTGAACCGCGAGCGTGTGAACCGCGAGCGTGTGAACCGCGAGCGTGTGAACCGCGAGCGTGTGAACCGCGAGCGTGTGAACCGCGAGCGTGTGAACCGCGAGCGTGTGAACCGCGAGCGTGTGAACCGCGAGCGTGTGAACCGCGAGCGTGTGAACCGCGAGCGTGTGAACCGCGAGCGTGTGAACCGCGAGCGTGTGAACCGCGAGCGTGTGAACCGCGAGCGTGTGAACCGCGAGCGTGTGAACCGCGAGCGTGTGAACCGCGAGCGTGTGAACCGCGAGCGTGTGAACCGCGAGCGTGTGAACCGCGAGCGTGTGAACCGCGAGCGTGTGAACCGCGAGCGTGTGAACCGCGAGCGTGTGAACCGCGAGCGTGTGAACCGCGAGCGTGTGAACCGCGAGCGTGTGAACCGCGAGCGTGTGAACCGCGAGCGTGTGAACCGCGAGCGTGTGAACCGCGAGCGTGTGAACCGCGAGCGTGTGAACCGCGAGCGTGTGAACCGCGAGCGTGTGAACCGCGAGCGTGTGAACCGCGAGCGTGTGAACCGCGAGCGTGTGAACCGCGAGCGTGTGAACCGCGAGCGTGTGAACCGCGAGCGTGTGAACCGCACATTCAAATCAAATTAACTCAAAATAAACTACACGCACATACACTTAGGAGGATTCTACTTTCATCAAGTTCTAGATGCTTATGTATAGGGTCACCCGCAGCCTTCCCACCACATCTAGAACTCTTGAAGGCATAACCGACTTCCATGTATGCACGTCTATCCTAAGTAATAATAATAATAATAATAATAATAATAATAATAATATATATATATATCGCAATCCTCTACTAAAATCAATCATAACTACATTGCACATACATTTCATACGACTTTACTTTTAAGGAATCATAGATGCTTATATATAGGGTCACCCGCAGCCTTCCCACCACATCTACAACTCATTAAAGGTATCATCGTCTTCCATGTATGCACAACATTACTAATCACAGTATCAATTCACTACAAGATCATAAGGTGTAAAGCAACCGCGTGTAACAAATGAGTACGCGAATTATTAACGTCAGATCATGTATCATACGTATGTAATACCATAATGTATATCAAATGCGTATCAATAACGTCACCAATGCAACAATAAAAATATGTTTGAGTGTGCACCGCACAAGTCAAGTATAACAAAGCGTATATGAATATCCAACACATTCTCAACATCCATCAATTCCTCTAACCGGGGGGGGGGGGGGGGGGGGGGGGGGGGGTTATGCACAACATATGCATCAATCAATATTAATTTAATTTAAACTATACCTACGTACACTTAGGAGGATTCTACTTCCTTCGAGTCCCAGATGCTTATATATAGGGTCACCCGCAGCCTTCCCACCACATCTAAGACCCAATGAAGGCATAACCGACCTTCATGTACGTACGTCTATCCTAATATTAACTAAATACTTAACAATTATAAACTAAGTCATTCAAACGTGATAATCGTCTCAACAATTCAATATATTCAAACCAGTTTAACCAATCAAACGAAAGGAACTGTCCCATCAATCCAGACCATCAATCAATAAATCAATAAATGCAAGTAAACAAGCAGGTTTACACTTTTCAGCCCGAATCTCAAGCGAGTAGGGAGATACGAAACTCACCTTGATCGGCAAAGAAGCTTAAGTCGAGTTAATAAAAGGCTAATAGCGAGTATTGGGCCCCACGCGCTCACAACCTATCAAAGCATGTCATATATCATAATGTCATTAAAATCAACTCTATAACCCTACACAAGTTGGTTAAGTAAGTTTGAGTCGCGCCAAAGTCCCACAACGCCTTAATGACTCTCCCGAGCATGAACTATAACACTTTGACCCGACATTTTTAGAAATGGAAAACGATTCAGATCAAAAGGACTTTACCATGAGAAAGTAGACTCTCTCACGATTCCAACGATAGGTCATATGACTTATTTGGACTTACGGATCAAAAGTTATTAACGTTTGAAAAACGACGCGCAAACTTTCCAGCATCTAACCACTGCGCCGCAGTGAGCCTTTGCCAAGCTCACTGCGCCGCAGTGGGCTAGCCAAGAACTGGGCAGACCTTAGCCACTGCGCCGCAGTGGGCTAGGCCCAAGCCACTGCGCCGCAGTGGCCCTTTTCTGGGCAGAACCACCAGCAGCACCAGCAAGTGCAGGAAACAAGACCAAAACCCATTGAAACTCGACTCAAACCAACCCAAATCGATTTGTAGGAACTTGTAACTTAGTTTGAAGCATAAATAAACATCATTAATCATAAATAAACATAACCCAATCCACATTTCGACCAAAACATCAAAATCACACCCAAATCCTTCAAACCCTAAATAAACCCTAATTTGACCCAAAATTAGTTTTAAGCCGATTTAGGACTTGCAAATGTTTAAGATGACTAGAAAAGCATAAACAAACATAAATAGAAGTAAATGGGTTGAATTAGACTTACCAAAACGTCTCCTTGAGCTAGAACCCGAAATTAGGTCAAAAGGGTTAAAATGCAAGACTTCCACCTTTGATTCTTCGATATGACGATAATGTGGTATAGATGGCGATGAATCTAGTGTTATACCCTTTCTAAACACTAAGTAGATGGTAGGGAGAAGAGAAAGAAATGATCTTGCTTTGTTCTTGAGAGAAAGAGAGAAAGAGATAGATAGATAGAAATGAGAATGAGAGGGGGAGAAAGGGATAAGGGGGGGGGAAATGGGTCATGGGTGGCTGGTGGGTCTTGGACTACCCACGGGCCGACCCGTTTCACCCACGAGCCATAATACAATCGATTACACAACTAAACGCCAAACAACATATTAACGACTCGACTAATATACCACATAGTCATATAATCACAAATGGGCCCAATTATTTCATTTCAACAAGTTTGTTAGTCAATTACACAAAAAGTCAACGAGTCAAAATTTCGCGGATGTTACATTATCCCCCGTCAAAAGAATTTCGTCCCGAAATTCAACGAATCACTAATCGTTAAACAAATGTGGGTACTTAGGCCTCAACTCTAGCGATCTCCACCACACATCAACCCATTTCTTGTCTTCGGCGACTTCATAATGAAGTCCATCACAATTTGTTTTCCTTTAAATCTCTCTCCCGTCTTTCACTACACGCTTATTCGCATCTCAGAAGTCTATAAGGGTTTTGACCACGCGCGCGATGTTAGGAAGTTAAGCATATACGAATTTAAGTTATCGAGATGGGACAAGCCCGGTAAGTCACCCGGAGAAACCTCGGGAGACTCAAGATTATCAGAGATGACGTTAGTTTTCAGATTCTTAAGACGGTAGCTCTAAGGACGCTTGAGTTTGACAATTTGCATGAAACCCTAGAAACCCTACCGTTAAATATTTCTACATTGGTAACCCTACTACACAACTAAGAACCGTATTAACCGTTGGTATTCAAATTGTACTCACTTAATCGTCAAGAACCTTAATATCATAGAGCACAACGTACGTAGATGGTAGGGAGAAGAGAAAGAAATGATCTTGCTTTGTTCTTGAGAGAAAGAGAGAAAGAGATAGATAGATAGAAATGAGAATGAGAGGGGGAGAAAGGGATAAGGGGGGAGGGGGGGGGGGGGGGGGGGGGGGGGGGGGGGGGGGGGGGGGGGGGGGGGGGGGGGGGGGGGGGGGGGGGGGGGGGGGGGGGGGGGGGGGGGGGGGGGGGGGGGGGGGGGGGGGGGGGGGGGGGGGGGGGGGGGGGGGGGGGGGGGGGGGGGGGGGGGGGGGGGGGGGGGGGGGGGGGGGGGGGGGGGGGGGGGGGGGGGGGGGGGGGGGGGGGGGGGGGGGGGGGGGGGGGGGGGGGGGGGGGGGGGGGGGGGGGGGGGGGGGGGGGGGGGGGGGGGGGGGGGGGGGGGGGGGGGGGGGGGGGGGGGGGGGGGGGGGGGGGGGGGGGGGGGGGGGGGGGGGGGGGGGGGGGGGGGGGGGGGGGGGGGGGGGGGGGGGGGGGGGGGGGGGGGGGGGGGGGGGGGGGGGGGGGGGGGGGGGGGGGGGGGGGGGGGGGGGGGGGGGGGGGGGGGGGGGGGGGGGGGGGGGGGGGGGGGGGGGGGGGGGGGGGGGGGGGGGGGGGGGGGGGGGGGGGGGGGGGGGGGGGGGGGGGGGGGGGGGGGGGGGGGGGGGGGGGGGGGGGGGGGGGGGGGGGGGGGGGGGGGGGGGGGGGGGGGGGGGGGGGGGGGGGGGGGGGGGGGGGGGGGGGGGGGGGGGGGGGGGGGGGGGGGGGGGGGGGGGGGGGGGGGGGGGGGGGGGGGGGGGGGGGGGGGGGGGGGGGGGGGGGGGGGGGGGGGGGGGGGGGGGGGGGGGGGGGGGGGGGGGGGGGGGGGGGGGGGGGGGGGGGGGGGGGGGGGGGGGGGGGGGGGGGGGGGGGGGGGGGGGGGGGGGGGGGGGGGGGGGGGGGGGGGGGGGGGGGGGGGGGGGGGGGGGGGGGGGGGGGGGGGGGGGGGGGGGGGGGGGGGGGGGGGGGGGGGGGGGGGGGGGGGGGGGGGGGGGGGGGGGGGGGGGGGGGGGGGGGGGGGGGGGGGGGGGGGGGGGGGGGGGGGGGGGGGGGGGGGGGGGGGGGGGGGGGGGGGGGGGGGGGGGGGGGGGGGGGGGGGGGGGGGGGGGGGGGGGGGGGGGGGGGGGGGGGGGGGGGGGGGGGGGGGGGGGGGGGGGGGGGGGGGGGGGGGGGGGGGGGGGGGGGGGGGGGGGGGGGGGGGGGGGGGGGGGGGGGGGGGGGGGGGGGGGGGGGGGGGGGGGGGGGGGGGGGGGGGGGGGGGGGGGGGGGGGGGGGGGGGGGGGGGGGGGGGGGGGGGGGGGGGGGGGGGGGGGGGGGGGGGGGGGGGGGGGGGGGGGGGGGGGGGGGGGGGGGGGGGGGGGGGGGGGGGGGGGGGGGGGGGGGGGGGGGGGGGGGGGGGGGGGGGGGGGGGGGGGGGGGGGGGGGGGGGGGGGGGGGGGGGGGGGGGGGGGGGGGGGGGGGGGGGGGGGGGGGGGGGGGGGGGGGGGGGGGGGGGGGGGGGGGGGGGGGGGGGGGGGGGGGGGGGGGGGGGGGGGGGGGGGGGGGGGGGGGGGGGGGGGGGGGGGGGGGGGGGGGGGGGGGGGGGGGGGGGGGGGGGGGGGGGGGGGGGGGGGGGGGGGGGGGGGGGGGGGGGGGGGGGGGGGGGGGGGGGGGGGGGGGGGGGGGGGGGGGGGGGGGGGGGGGGGGGGGGGGGGGGGGGGGGGGGGGGGGGGGGGGGGGGGGGGGGGGGGGGGGGGGGGGGGGGGGGGGGGGGGGGGGGGGGGGGGGGGGGGGGGGGGGGGGGGGGGGGGGGGGGGGGGGGGGGGGGGGGGGGGGGGGGGGGGGGGGGGGGGGGGGGGGGGGGGGGGGGGGGGGGGGGGGGGGGGGGGGGGGGGGGGGGGGGGGGGGGGGAGTCAAGATGTACACACGGGGTATTTGACCAAATTTGGTTAGTGAGTCGTTAAACACCCGAAATCTTAAACATATAATTCCAAAACACACGAACGAGCGTAATTCAAAGGAGTAACGTTAGGATAAACGAGATCATAGTCTGTTCCAATATCGAATAGTGTCATAACATAACGACTGTTAAGAAGAATGTACCTTAACCAACGTTTGGATCATTTTGGCCTCCATTGCCAATTCCCGCAAAAGCTCGGTCACGAGGATGAACTTGATGGCCTTGCTGGCCACGGTTTTGGTTCGGTCCGGTAATTTGGAGTTGATTCGGATGGACCGCCACTTCAACTTGTTGTCCGATCCATTGCGGACAATTATTTCGGTAGTGATCAGGGCTTCCACACTTAAAGCACGTACCCCAAGGAAAGTCGCCTTGAGGATGAATGGTTTGAAGAGGTACTATATTCAATGGTGCCGTTTTCGGTGCTCCACAATCTCTCGCCAAGTGTCCAAGTCGATTACAATTGAGACAGGCTCCACATTGGGTATTAGTGGGATGATGCTTGTTACAATTGTTACAGAAAGGATGAGGTCCCTTATAAGGCCTCCTCGCCAGTCCCATTGCCGCCCTGAATCTACCCTTATTATGACCATTGGGGTCAAACCCACTCGCCTTCCTTGCCTCACTAGATTCTCCAATTTCCTTTCTCTTATTTGTTGAGGAGTTACTTAAAACACCGCTCCTCAACAAGTCTTCAGTCACACTACCGGCCCGGTTGACAGCATCGGCTAAAGAAGTAGGCATGTTAGAATTCACATAGGATCGGACTTGAGGATTCAAGCCCAGTACAAACTTCTCGATGGCCCGAGCCTCAGAATCCACCAAGTGAGGAATGAGGGTAGACAACTCTTGAAATCGTCTAACATAACCCTTGAAATCGGCTCCTCCATATTGAGATTAGCAAACTCAATGGTCAAGTTTTGTAGTTCATAGGGAGGACAAAACTTTGCCTTCACTTTGTTCTTGAAATCGACCCATTCCAAGTTATAAGTCCGCCCCAAAGTTATCTCCTGGTTCCACCAACTCAAGGCGTCATTTTTAAACATGCCGGATGCATAAGAAATCCGGTCGTCATACGTGCAATGGCTTCTTTCGATCACTGCCTCGATCTCCTCAAACCACCTTATACACTCAGTGGGACCACCTCTTCCATTAAACTCCGGTGCCCCACAGCTTTTGAAATCCTTAAATATACATCCCTGTCGGTATCCCCCGTATTGATTGTACATGGGCATGCGGTTATCAATTCCCACTGGTTCCTCTTCTTCGTTTTCCACGGCCTGAGGTTGAGCATTTTCGTTAATCATATTTTCTGGGGCTTCATTGTTTTGAGGCCCATTGTTTCGCCCAAGATTTGCCGTAACCTGAGCAATGATGGTTGGCATGATATTGGCGATCGTTTGAGCGATCACCTCAGCCATATTTGGCTCAGGGATTTCACCACGACCCCTTCCTTGGCCCCTACCACGACCTCTACCGCGACCCCTACCTCTACCTCCTTGTACCTCCGGTTGAGCTTCCGGTTGAGGTTCTTCCGGTTCATCCCTGTAGTTCGTTCCGGCTCTCCTTGGTCTCACCATTTCTATAAAGTAAGTGACACGTTGACCCGAGAGTTAGTCTCAAATGCTCACATGTTAGTCACACAAATAGTCAATGCTCTCATACCGATACCACATACTCATTTCATATCATTAAGCTAAGGCAAGAGTGCTAGAATCCTACGAGATTGTTACTTAGCATATTATCATTAATTTCATTACAATTGTTCATTATTAACTCAAGTAATCATGCTCAATACATCATAAAATCAAACAATTAACACAAATGGGTTAAGTATAATCTGAATTCGATATGCTCTCTAGTTATTGACCAGGTATGTATACAGGGTGTACCAACGGCTAACCCTCCACCCAATCAACTTCCATTAAGCATATCGGTTCCCTATTATACACTAATCCAAGCAACTAACACGAATGATTCAAAGTATAATCCGAATTCGATATGCTCTCTAGTTATTGACCAGGTATGTATACAGGGTGTACCAACGGCTAACCCTCCACCCAATCAACTTCCATTAAGCATATCGGTTCCCTATTATACTTTAAGCCACACGTGCGCAATCCATGATGTCATTAACTTGTTATAATGTTGGGCGACCATAAAAGAGTTGATCGGGTTCTTTTAGGGTTGCCACAATATTATACTAAGTTAATACCATAACTTCATTTTGCTCTAACGCATCCAACAAACATCAATCAGTAACAACAATCCATATTAATGACAATTAATTTCAATCAATGCACACATTAACCACATTGTACCCATTCCACATTCATCACGTTGAATTCAAGCCATCACATACGTGGTCTTAACTACGAACTCACAATATACACTTTCTAGGGTTCACAGAATTCACGTTGCACACAAATTTCCTAACCATGCATGCTATATGAAGAGTTTTAACTTAAGCCGTAGTCTAGGTCAAACCGCCTAATTCTCTACGACCACGCATGGGCCACCATTCTGTAACACCCCAAGCCAAGGCTCAGAATATCACGGAAATCATATAACACAAGGTGGGATTAATGTAGAACATGAACTAAATGCAAATAGAGGATTCAGTGAATCCATACAGTAAGTTAAACAAGAATCAAAATACATAAAGAGCAAGTCATCATCAAAGATTACCACCGAACATCAAAAGATGGCTAACGGTCCTAAGTACAATGCAAAAGAAGGCAAATGGATCCTTGATCCATATAAGTCCAAGTCCGGGTTCAACAGCAAGCAAACAATCAAACTCCCCGTCCTGGATAACCTGGTTACCTGAAAAGTGTACTAAGCATAGTCAACACAAGGTTGGTGAGTTCGTAGTAATGGTCCATAAAGAACCATCGTCAATAATCATAATATACGAGTAGAGACTAGACATGACTTACAGTGAGCCTCTAAGTAACACAATACGTCCAACAACAAGATCACACCAAACAATTAAGCGTGTAATAAGAGTGCACCAATGATGTAAATATCAATACAATCGCCAAAAACATAAACAATCATAAGGCCTATTGTAATACATATCCGATTCGTATCAACCATGCCACAAAATACACCAAACAAAGTATACTTGCGTGTGAACCGCATATATAAACAGGTCATACTTGCGTGTGAACCGCGTGCGTGTGAACCGCGTATGAATGTATAACACCAACCACAAATTCAACAATCAACAACCATCAATAATTAACCATTAACTACACGCACATACACTTAGGAGAATTCTACTTTCATCAAGTTCTAGATGCTTATGTATAGGGTCACCCGCAGCCTTCCCACCACATCTAGAACCCTTTGAAGGCATAACCGACTTCCATGTATGCACGTCCATCCTACAGTAATAATAATAATAATAATAATAATAATAATAATAATAATAATATATATATATATATCGCAATCCTCTACCAAATCAATCATAACTACATTGCACATACATTTCATACGACTTTACTTTTAAGGAATCATAGATGCTTATATATAGGGTCACCCGCAGCCTTCCCACCACATCTACAACTCATTAAAGGTATCATCGTCTTCCATGTATGCACAACATTACTAATCACAGTATCAATTCACTACAAGATCATAAGGTGTAAAGCAACCGCGTGTAACAAATGAGTACGCGAATTATTAACGTCAGATCATGTATCATACGTATGTAATACCATAATGTATATCAAATGCGTATCAATAACGTCACCAATGCAACAATAAAAATATGTTTGAGTGTGCACCGCACAAGTCAAGTATAACAAAGCGTATATGAATATCCAACACATTCTCAACATCCATCAATTCCTCTAAACAATGCGTACATCCACTTCGGAGGGTTTATGCACAACATATGCATCAATCAATATTAATTTAATTTAAACTATACCTACGTACACTTAGGAGGATTCTACTTCCTTCGAGTCCCAGATGCTTATATATAGGGTCACCCGCAGCCTTCCCACCACATCTAAAACCCGATGAAGGCATAACCGACCTTCATGTACGTACGTCTATCCTAATATTAACTAAATACTTAACAATTATAAACTAAGTCATTCAAACGTGATAATCGTCTCAACAATTCAATATATTCAAACCAGTTTAACCAATCAAACGAAAGGAACTGTCCCATCAATCCAACAATCCAGACCATCAATCAATAAATCAATAAATGCAAGTAAACAAGCAAGGTTTACACTTTTCAGCCCGAATCTCAAGCGAGTAGGGAGATACGAAACTCACCTTGATCGGCAAAGAAGCTTAAGTCGAGTTAATAAAAGGCTAATAGCGAGTATTGGGCCCCACGCGCTCACAACCTATCAAAGCATGTCATATATCATAATGTCATCAAAATCAACTCTATAACCCTACACAAGTTGGTTAAGTAAGTTTGAGTCGCGCCAAAGTCCCACAACGCCTTAATGACTCTCCCGAGCATGAACTATAACACTTTGACCCGACATTTTTAGAAATGTAAAAGGATTCAGATCAAAAGGACTTTACCATGAGAAAGTAGACTCTCTCACGATTCCAACGATAGGTCATATGACTTATTTGGACTTACGGATCAAAAGTTATTAACGTTTGAAAAACGACGCGCAAACTTTCCAGCATCTAACCACTGCGCCGCAGTGAGCCTTTGCCAAGCTCACTGCGCCGCAGTGGGCTAGCTAAGCCACTGCGCAGCAGGAGCCTTGCCAAGCCACTGCGCCGCAGTGGGCTAGGCCCAAGCCACTGCGCCGCAGTGGCCCTTTTCTGGGCAGAACCACCAGCAGCACCAGCAAGTGCAGGAAACAAGACCAAAACCCATTGAAACTCGACTCAAACCAACCCAAATCGATTTGTAGGAACTTGTAACTTAGTTTGAAGCATAAATAAACATCATTAATCATAAATAAACATAACCCAATCCACAATTTCGACCAAAACATCAAAATCACACCCAAATCCTTCAAACCCTAAATAAACCCTAATTTGACCCAAAATTAGTTTTAAGCCGATTTAGGACTTGCAAATGTTTAAGATGACTAGAAAAGCATAAACAAACATAAATAGAAGTAAATGGGTTGAATTAGACTTACCAAAACGTCTCCTTGAGCTAGAACCCGAAATTAGGTCAAAAGGGTTAAAATGCAAGACTTCCACCTTTGATTCTTCGATATGACGATAATGTGGTATAGATGGCGATGAATCTAGTGTTATACCCTTTCTAAACACTAAGTAGATGGTAGGGAGAAGAGAAAGAAATGATCTTGCTTTGTTCTTGAGAGAAAGAGAGAAAGAGATAGATAGATAGAAATGAGAATGAGAGGGGGAGAAAGGGATAAGGGGGGGGGAAAATGGGTCATGGGTGGCTGGTGGGTCTTGGACTACCCACGGGCCGACCCGTTTCTCCCACAAGCCATAATACAATCGATTACACAACTAAACGCTAAACAACATATTAACGACTCGACTAACATACCACATAGTCATATAATCACAAATGGGCCCAATTATTTCATTTAACAAGTTTGTTAGTCAATTTACACAAAAAGTCAACGGTCAAAATTCACGGATGTTACATTGACGTTAAGAAATCATAAATAGTATAATACTCGTAGCTTATATGCAAACAACATTTCTGATAGTATTATTTAATCATTCAAATTTTTGTAAATCAATATTATAAACTGGATACACGGGTCTAAAAACTTGTATAAACATAAGTAAATGGTCTAATGGGACATAGCAAATATAGTTGACTCAAAGCCACACAAGGGGCCAGCGGCGCTGGCAACTCCTGCTGCTCTCCGATTTGCTTCGTTCGACTCCCGAATCACTTCCTTGTGTCTTGTAACTTCATAGGCCTTCATCTTGAGTTACTTGATGCCATTTACCCTCACTCGCATCTTCCGTGAACCTGCGTAAATATCGAATCCATTAAGTACCAATAGTTCCGGAATATTAACTCATTTTAGACATTGAAATGTGGCCTTTTGATAGGGGTTTTTATCACAAAATGAACGCTCATCACTAATTGCTTGAAAAGTACTCCAACTTTGACACATTTTGTTTTTGTGAGGCTCCAACAAAAAAAGTTCTATTCGAAGACATGAAACCGGATAAAATTTCTTTTGTGAGGCTCCGTCCATTTTTTGCTGATGTGTCATGTAACTAGCCGGTTTATCCTTAATTTTAGGACATCATGTGCCATTTCCCTTTCCATGTGGATTCTATTAAAATATATATAATAGAGTTAATTACATAAATCGTCCTTGTCGTCGACCTCCACTTGCAGTTTTCGTCCCTAAGTTTAATAAATTACAGTTTTAGTCCAAAAAACTTTGCTCCGTCAACACTTTTGGTCCTGACCATAAACGTCCGTTAAAAAGAAGGTCACGTGTTTGGCACGTGATGGGTAATCTTGTAATTTGGCTTAGATTTCATTACAGATTTCGTCCCTATCGTGAACCACCACTTTCAGCTTTGGTCCCTAACTTTTAATAATTAACTTTAAACCAAATTAGTTAAACTAAATCTAAAAACCCAAAATCTTATCAACATATATTAAACTAAATCTTATATACAAACTTCTAGAAAAATTATGTACAAACTTTTAATAAATCACCGCCAAGATCTGAGTGACCGGGTTTGGTGGAGAGGGAAGAGTTACCAGGTTTGGAGTCACCGGAGATGACAGTGGTTATGAGTCACCGAAATCTGTCCCATCACTCACTTGAATCCGATTTTGAAGTTATTAGGAGACGCGAGCTTCAATTTGTTTCATGTTTTCCTATTCTTCACGTACACATGTCTTTATAGTAGCATTCACATAGTCACATGTCATTTCCTTTTCATTTGTTGTGGCTCACTTTGTGTGATTTATTAAAAGTTTGTATATATTATTTCTAGAAGTTTGTATATAAGATTTAGTTTAGTATATGTTGATAAGATTTTAGGTTTTTGGATTTAGTTTAACTAATTTGGCTTAAAGTTAATTATTAAAAGTTAGGGACCAAAGCTGAAAGTGGTGGTTCACGATAAGGACGAAATCTGTAATTAACTCTAAGCCAAATTACAAGATTACCCATCACGTGCCAAACACGTGACCTTCTTTTTAACGGACGTTTATGGTCAGGACCAAAAGTGTTAACGGAGCAAAGTTTTTTGGACTAAAACTGTAATTTATTAAACTTAGGGACGAAAGCTGCAAGTAGATGTTCACGACAGGGACGATTTCTGTAATTAACTCTATATAATATAAACCAAAATAAAAACAAACCCAGTACACCAAAATTCATCCACACAAATCATTATTTCCATTTCATCTCTTTTACACAAGTCGTTATTTCCATTCTCGATTTCAATACAACAGAAGCCAAACACCATTGACATCATCTAATCTGTTAAATCTTGGGCTTTCTTCATCGGACATCCTTTTTCCATTAACATTAATCTAATGTCGGTGGAATCTACGGTAAGTGGAGAAATTTGTTTCTTTGCCATTTTGGTTTTAGTATAGAACTAAAAAGAAGAGAAGAGAAAAGTATTAAGTTTTAGTTTTTCGGTTTGAGTTGATTTATAAATAATAAAAGAGTTTGAAAGTGGTGGTGACAGTTGCGCCGCCAGTGGTGGGTGGTGGTCGTTCTTGGCTTAAACCGGTTGTTCAAATCTGGATTTTTTGTGGTTGTATGCGTTTGCTTGTACGTTCATCTCGTTGTTTCTATGGTGAGATCTGTTTTTTTTTGCGGTCGTATGCATTTGGTTGTTCGGAATCATATTCCGAAAGAGAATTGAAGTCTGAGAATTGGTGTAGAATGATGAGGATTGGTAGCCTGGCGTTTGGTTTTTTCCATTTTTTGTCTGATGATGTTGAATAATTGGTAATTCTTTTCCGTTTTTTTCTGATGATATTTAATAGAATGACAAATTTTCAAAGTTATTGTTATAACCTTTTTTTTTCCTATCAGCTTTTGATGATGCTTACTATATATATGATTATAGGTTTTGTATAAATGACATGGAATATCTATGTGAAATTGAATATTTATTAATAAATGACATGGAATATCCATGTACTAATAAAGGAGTGAAAAAAGAAATAGAAAATAAGTTTTAAAAATATATTTAATTGGCTACATGTACGGAGCCCCACAAAAGAAATTTTATTCGGTTTCATGCCCTTGAATAGAATTTTTTTTTGTTGAAGCCTCACAAAAACAAAAGTGTCAAAGTTATAGTACTTTCCAAACAATTACCCTTTATTAAACCTAAGGACGAAAGCTGCAAGTATATGTTCACGACAGGGACGATTTCTGTAATTAACTCTATGATTTAAGAAGTATTTATATAATTGGAAAATAATATTCTAATGAATCATAATGAGAGAAGAATAGCAGGAGACGACGAGTTGAGACGATGATGACATTTTATATTGAAATGGTGATATATGTTTTTAACTTTTTAAGCCATTTACTTGGATATACAATATAACATTTTTCACTTTAGTCCTTTATGTTTAGAGTATATCCACTTCTATCCTTGAACTTCATAAATTACAAGCTATATATACTAAAAAGGGTAATTGGATGGGAACCTCCATCCCATGTACCATTTGGTACCCACTAATCCCCATCCAGGCTAGTGTCCAGGTGAATCTCAACCACTTAATTAATCCCTGATTATCTCAAGTTTGCCTTTGGCAAGACTCGAATATATTAATACTAATATATAAAAGGGTGTTAGACACTTAAGTTGTCTGTAAAACCCTTCACATACTAATTTTTTAATATATATATAAATTATACATATATAACTTTTTAATATTTATTGTATAATATATAAATGATTGGATACTCCCATTTTTTTATGGATTAAAAAAATCAAGATGTGAGGTTCTACACCAAGCTTAGGTGTCTAACAGCACATATTCTCTCTATATATATACATATAGTTAATAATATATATACTATTCGGTCTGATTCCGGTCCAATCGGTTCGACCGGTCGGCACCAGTGAAAATTAGTGATACCGGTTCAGTGTCCGGTCCAGTTTTTAAAACATTGTAAACAAGTCAAAGCATACATAAGCATGATAGGATCAAATATTATTAATCATCATATTATCGAAAGTTTAATAAATACACCATAACAACAAATTCAATTAAAATCAGCGTAAAAGGTACTTTAATAACATACAAAGTTTAGTATTGTCACACCCCACCCAAGGCGGACCCTAGCGCAGGGTGACTTCTAGATCACAATCACAAATTATAACAAACGACCTTTAAATGAGACGTTTACAAAATATTATTGACATACCCTTGTTGTTTTAGTACAAAACTAATACAGGAGTTTACATTGAGTAACTAATGAAGAAGC
Organism: Erigeron breviscapus; assembly: GCA_034093135.1. NCBI lineage: Eukaryota > Viridiplantae > Streptophyta > Magnoliopsida > Asterales > Asteraceae > Erigeron > Erigeron breviscapus. Next base: position 94,068,031 of record CM067167.1, read on the forward strand.
TAACTGACCCGATAATGCCATCTGAACAAGCCATGTTGATTCTGCCAGTAGTGGCCCATTTCAGGCAAGTATTTACTGAATCAGTCCAGTCGCCAGTAGTAACACTTCTCCAGTGGCAAGTTTCTCCAGTTGCGGCCAGTAGTGATCCACCAGTGAAGTTCACCACTGAAGCACTCCAGTGACCAGCTCCAGTCTAGTCTCCAGATGGATGCTCCAGATTTAAGTCTCCAGTGGAAGTTCCAGATTTACGTTCCAGTTTTCATTAATAAAGTTTGTTTCAGTCACATGTTTGTGGACCCAATAAAGAAGGAATGACAGCTGTCAAAGACGATAAGGAGGAGCGTGTGACAACGTTAATCCTAACGGTTTGTGGGCCCTTGTGCAGAGGGAATCTTTCTAGAAGCTTTGTTTGTCCATTTCCTATTGGTCAATTAATTAGTGGTTGTCCTTAGCACATGACAGCTTTTTATTTATTTTATTATTGTATTTTCTTTTCTAGAAAATAGCATGTGGCTATAAATAGGGGCTCATTCTCACTTGTAAAGATAGTTTTTGATATTGAATGAAATTAATAGAGCAGCCTCTATTTCTTATCCAAAATCTTCATTTACCTTTATGGATCTTTGATCTGGTGGTTTGAAGTGATCCCTTTATCTATATTTGTGGTGGTTCGTCCTTTATCAAATATAGTGGTGAGATCTTAAATCTTCGATTCCTTTATCTGTGTTTGTGGTGGCTAGACCTTTATCAAACATAAGTGGGGTTGGAGTGTTTCCTTTATCTCGGATTCCTGGGTGCCTTTACGAATCTTGGTGGTGGATTCTTTTATCTATCTTTTTTATTTGTTGTTGTTTGTTCATAAAATCCAGAAAATACCAAAAATAGTCTTCCGCTGTTGTTTGTCGCGTGATTTACGCATCATTTGGTATCAGAGACAGGTTTGAAAAAGGTTTCCTAATCTTTTTATCCTTGGGTTTTGTTTGTTTGTTGGGTCAGATCCAAAAGGGTTGTTCTCATCTTTTGATCTGTTGGTAGTTTGTTGTCCTTTTTGTTTAGATCTGTTATTGTTGATGTTATTTGTTGAGTATTAATGGCTTTTAGAAGAAATATGACATTAGAAGAAGCTCATAATGCTAGGGATAGGCAGATTGAAGATCTACAAGAAACACTTGGTAGAGTTGTTAATCTGTTAGAAGATGGTGGTTTAAGGTTTAATAGAGAACATGTTGCTGTAGGTGAAAGAGATTATGAATCTCAATGTCCTAGTGAGCGATCTGATAGTACACCTAGATCTTCTAGTGAATCTGATGAGTCTACTCAGTCTAGGAGGAGACGAAGGAGACATAAGGTTGATGATACTAAAGATATTAAGATAGATCCACCAGATTTTGTTGGTTTCATCAAACCCAGAAGAATATTTTGAATGGGTTCAGGTTATGGATAGGATTATGGAATAAAGGGTTATGATGATAAAAAAAGTTTTAAAGTTGCCATTATTAGGTTGAAAAAGTATGCTTCATCCTGGTATGACAATATGAAAGCTGAAAGAGAGTACAAGGGTAAAAGTAAAATTAAGACCTGGTCCAAACTGAAGGAAGTTATGCAGAAAAGATTTGTTCCTCAGTCGTACAAGCAAGATCAGTATCTACTGATGAATAATCTGAAGCAAGGTGCTAAAGAAGTTGTGGAGTATATTAGGGAGTTTGAGCAACTGAAGACAAGAACTGGAGTGAAGGAAACTGAAGAGCATACTATCGCCAGATTCCTTGGTGGTCTAAATGCTGTCTTAACTGAGAAGATAGAATTGCAGCCCATCTGGACTTATGAAGGTGCTTGCAAACTGGCCCTCCAGATTGAAAAGCAACTGAAGAATAAGGTCCAGTACAAACCTCTCACTAAGGTTACTTCCAGTTCCAGTCAACCAGTTACCAGGCCCAGTGAAACTGTTCAGAAATCCTTCAGAGGAAAGGAGAAAACTGGAGGATCAAAAGAACCAGTTGGAAGAAAATATTTTAAGTGTCATGGCTTTGGTCACTTCCAGGCGCAGTGTCCCAAACAGCGAGCACTAACTGCCAAAGAGATTGAAAGCTTACCAGATGTTGATACTGAAGAAGGTGAACCAGTGTATGACGAAGGTGAAGATGAAGAATCATATGTAGGTGCAGATGTTGGAGAAATGCTAGTGGTAAGAAGAGTCATGCACACTGATGAAGTTACAACTGATACTGCCCAGAGAGAAAATATCTTCCATTCCAGATGTACTGTTAAAGGAAAGGTGTGTAATCTGATCATTGATGGTGGAAGTTGTGCTAATGCTGCTTCAACTTACATGGTAGAGAAACTGGAACTACCTACAGTTAAGCACCCTCGACCTTACAAGTTGCAATGGCTCAGTGAAGGATCAGAGGTAAAAGTTAATCGTCAAGTTACTATTCCGTTTTCAATTGGGTCAGTTTATCAAGACAAAATTGTTTGTGATGTTGTTCCTATGGATGCTTGTCATATATTACTGGGTAGACCTTGGTTATTTGATAATTATGTATTTCATAATGGTCGTATGAATTCTTATTCGTTATTTGTAAGTGGGAAGAAGGTCACTTTGACTTTTCTGAAACCCAATGAGTTGTTGAAAATTAATAAGAAAGACCAACCCAGAAAGTCTTTATTTATGTCCCAAACTGAAGTTGAAGAAGAACTCACTGGAGGTACTTCAGTCATGATGTTACTGGTGCTTGAACGTACTGAAGACAAGGAGTTCACTGGAGTCCCCAGTCTCCTGAAGTCTCTACTGAAGGAATTCACTGATGTTTTCCCTGAAGACCTACCTGAAGGTTTGCCACCAGTAAGAGGAATTGAACATCAGATTGACCTGGTTCCAGGTTCAGTTCTTCCAAACAAAGCTGCTTATAGGTGTTCACCTACTGAAGCAAAGGAGTTGCAAAGGCAGGTAGATGAGTTGGTTGCCAAAGGTTATGTGAGAGCAAGTATGAGTCCTTGTTCAGTTCCAGCACTCCTAGTTCCAAAGAAAGATGGTTCGATGAGAATGTGTGTTGATAGCAGGCCATAAATAATATAACTATTAAGTATAGATATCCCATTCCCAGATTGGATGATATGCTTGATGAGTTACATGGCTCCAATGTGTTTTCTAAGATTGATCTCAGAAGTGGCTATCACCAGATCAGAATGAAGATGGAGATGAGTGGAAGACTGCATTCAAAATTAAAGGAGGCCTTTATGAATGGTTAGTGATGCCTTTTGGTTTATCTAATGCTCCTAGTACTTTCATGAGGTTGTTGAATGAAGTTCTCAGGCCACTTATTGGTCAGTTTGTTGTTGTTTATTTTGATGATATTCTTGTATATTCGAAAACTTAAGCTGAACATGTTAACCATTTAAGAAATGTGTTTGAATTACTGAGAAGACACCAGTTGTATGGAAAACTGGAGAAATGTGATTTTATGGTGGAAAGTGTGATATTTCTTGGGTATGTGGTATCAAAAGAAGGTATTTCTATGGATCCCTCAAAGGTAGAAGCCATCAGATCATGGCCAGTTCCTACTACCATCACTGAAGTAAGAAGTTTTCATGGACTGGCATCATTCTATAGAAGATTTATCAAGAATTTCTCTACTGTTGTGGCTCCAATCACTGATTGTCTGAAGAAGGGTGTGTTCAACTGGCCCAGTTCAGCACAACTGGCATTTGAAACACTAAAGGAAAGCTCAGTTCAGCTCCAGTACTATCTTTGCCAGATTTTAATCAATTATTTGAATTAGAGTGTGACGCCAATGGAGTAGGTATTGGTGCAGTTCTGGTACAAGCAGGGCGTCCAGTGGCATATTTTAGTGAAAAACTTAATGGTTCTAAACTAAAGTATAGTACTTATGACAAAGAGTTTTATGCAATCATTCGTGCAATCACTCACTGGTCACATTATCTGAAGCCAAAACAGTTTGTCTTATTTTCTGATCATGAAGCACTAAAGTTTATTAATGGTCAGCATAAGCTTAATCCAGACATGCAAAATGGGTGGAATTTTTGCAGTCTTATTCTTTTGTTTCTAAGCACAAAGCTGGAGTGGCTAATGTTGTTGCTGATGCACTTTCCAGACGATATTCATTGTTATCAATTCTGGAAGCAAGAGTTCTTGGATTTTCTTTCATTAAAGAGTTGTATGCTGCTGATCCAGACTTCGCTGATCGCCTCACTGAAGCTAATCAGAAAGGACCATTTGTTGTTCAAGATGGTTTCTTATTCAAGAATAGAAGTTGTGTATTCCAAAGGGTTCTATTAGAGATTTACTGATAAGGGAAGCACATGGAGGAGGTCTGGCTGGCCATTTTGGTATTAACAAAACTGGAGAGATCCTCACTGAACACTTCTACTGGCCAAGTTTACTGAAAGATGTCCATAATATCAGTCGTTGTCCAACGTGTCACCAGGCAAAGGCAACTTTTCATAAAGGATTGTATACTCCTCTTCCAGTTCCAAACCAGCCATGGGAAGATCTTAGTATGGATTTCATTGTTGCACTGCCCAGAACTCAGAGGGGAAAAGATTCAATAATGGTGGTTGTTGATCGTTTTCAAAAATGGCACATTTTATCCCTTGCAACACCACAAATGATGCTTCAGCAGTAGCAAATTTATTCTTCAAAGAGATTGTTCGCTTGCATGGGATTCCAAAAACAATTGTTTCAGATAGAGATGTAAAGTTTTTAAGTTATTTTTGGAAGACCTTATGGAGGCTGTTGGGTACCAGATTGATGTTCAGTACGTCTCATCATCCTCAAACTGATGGACAAACTGAAGTCACTGAAAGACACTGAAAGATTGGGATCTGAAGCTTGCTCATGCTGAGTTTGCTTTCAACAGAGCTTCCAAATTATTCTACCAGTAAATCGCCATTTGAAATTTGTTATGGTGCCAATCCTTTAACTCCAATTGATTTGATTCCTTTTTCGATTGAACCAAAGGCAAGTATTGAGGCTGAGGCTAGAGCAAAAGAAATCAAGAAAATTCACCAGCAAGTGAAGGCCATAATTGAGAAAACTAATGCAGATTACAAGGCAAGAGCAAACAAGCAAAGAAAGCAGTCCAGTTTTGCTCCAGGTGATATAGTTTGGGTATACCTTAGAAAAGAGAGATTTCCAGCAAGAAGGAAAAACAAGTTGTTGCCCAGAGCTGAAGGACCATTCAAGATTCTGGAGAGATATGGTGATAATGCATACAAGGTTGAGTTACCTGGAGATATGTCAGTTTCAAGTACTTTTAATGTTGGGGATCTGATGCCTTATCTGGAGGATGAGTACACGAGGACTTGAGGACAAGTCCTTCTTTAGAGGAGGAGATTGATGCAGAAATTCCCAGGTTCACTGAACTGACTGACACCAGTGAACTGGAAAAACCAAGTGAACTGAAGAAGCTAACTGACCCGATAATGCCATCTGAACAAGCCATGTTGATTCTGCCAGTAGTGGCCCATTTCAGGCAAGTATTTACTGAATCAGTCCAGTCGCCAATAGTAACACTTCTCCAGTGGCAAGTTTCTCCAGTTGCGGCCAGTAGTGATCCACCAGTGAAGTTCACCACTGAAGCACTCCAGTGACCAGCTCAGTCTAGTCTCCAGATGGATGCTCCTGATTTAAGTCTCCAGTGGAAGTTCCAGATTTACGTTCCAGTTTTCATTAATAAAGTTTGTTTCAGTCACATGTTTGTGGACCCAATAAAGAAGGAATGACAGCTGTCAAAGACGATAAGGGAGGAGCGTGTGACAACGTTAATCCTAACGGTTTGTGGGCCCTTGTGCAGAGGGAATCTTTCTAGAAGCTTTGCTGTCCATTTCCTATTGGTCAATTAATTAGTGGTTGTCCTTAGCACATGACAGTTTTTTATTTATTTTATTATTGTATTTTCATTTCTAGAAAATAGCATGTGGCTATAAATAGGGGCTCATTCTCACCTGTAAAGAGAGTTTGATTGAATGAAATTAATAGAGCGGCCTCTATTTCTTATCTAAAATCTTCATTTACCTTTATGGATTTTGATCTTGGTGGTTTGGAGTGATCCCTTTATCTATATTTGTGGTGGTCCGTCCTTTATCAAATATAGTGGAGAGATCTTAAATCTTCGATTCCTTTATCTGTGTTTGTGGTGGCTAGACCTTTATCAAACATAGTGGTGGGTTGGAGTGTTTCCTTTATCCTAGATTCCGGTGGCCCGTCCTTTACGAATCTTGGTGGTGGATTCTTTTATCTATCTTTTGTTATTGTTGTTGTTTGTTTCATAAAATCAAAAAAATACCAAAAATAGTCTTCCGCTGTCGTTTGTCGTGTGATTTACGCATCATTATGGCTTTAGGTTCATCAAATGTGATCATCAGCTTCCCGATTACTTTCCTGTCCTTGATATCTAAAAATGCAAGATTGGCCTGCCAAACAACATTTAAGATGTGAGGTCACAAATCACATAGCTTCCTGGTAGGTGTTTTCCATGTTATATACAATGTTTTTCTGGAACATATTATACAGGTAAAACCATATTTTTCTATGAAAGTTACGCACTATTGATAGTCTTGATTTACCCCGCCAGATTAGACATCTAAATAAGTCATCAGAAAATCTCAAAACAGAACAATACCTCTTTTTATCAAATTGATGTGAAGTGGCATATTTGTACGCTAGAATTAACAACTCAGGTTGTCCCTTTAAACACAAGATTTTGCTACTTTGTCTAAACTAAGGGACTTCATATATCAAACTAGAAGTAGCAAAATCGGAGGGTTGGGTAACGGGTCAGAACATGTTTCTAGTTGGGTTGACAGTTGACTTGATACACTTTTGTCTTATTTTTGTAACTTTATAAATAATTAATGTTTTAAATATGGTTCTAGAAACTTTATGATTACAATAATGTCTATTCATAAAAAGTAAAGTGATTCATGAGGTTTATGCAATTTTTAGACACTTTTGAAAGTGCATAGCATTTGATCCATCAGACCTAAATATAAACCAGAAGTCCAGAACGACTCAACTGTCTCTAAATGTGCAGACTAACCAGATCTAACTTATGGTCAAACACTTCTATTAGACAATCATATTTGCTGTGTCATCGAGCAGAACCAAGAAATTAGGAGTGTTCACAAGAATATGGCTTCAAAATGAGCACTTTATACCTGCTGCACTTTGTATGATTCAAAAATGTAGATGGTAATTAAGCCTCTTGCCAACCAAGTTAGCAGTTCCTTCAATGAGTCTTCAAGTACACTTGGATTATTCACTTTATAGCTCCCCCAGTAGAGTCCATGAATGGTCCAATTCTGAAAGAAGACATAAAAGTCATTATTTCTTTCAGGCCATTTTCACCATTTTGTGGGTCCTGTTCTGTAAAACACAAAAACTCCTACAAGTTAACTAACGGTGTCCTGTACCGTAAGAAGAACCATCATACAAAACAGTTTTTCCTGGCCTTTCCTCAACATTTGTCGTAACTTGAAAAAACATTTTGTTCATTTTTATCTTATATAGATTATATTAGAGAAGAAATGAACCAATGATAATAAGTAGCATTCACCTAATGGCACAAATACCCACAAAATGAAGAATGATTGCTTAAAATATAAAACTTTTTACAAAATGTTATTTTAGAAGAAACAAGAACATGATTTATAAAGAAGAATCAGGTAACCGGTTTACCTTCACAAGAGCAATATTAGCAGGAATAACAGGGTGTCGGTCTTCAGCCTAGAAGAAGCTATGGCTTTGGGATCATCAAATGTGATCATCACCTTCCCGATTACTTTCCTGTCCCTGATATCTAAAAATGCAAGATTGGCCTGCCAAACAACATTTCAGATGTGAGGTCACAAATCACATAGCTTCCTGGTAGGTGTTTTCCATGTTATATACAACGTTTTTCTGGAACATATTATCACAGGTAAATCACATAGCTTCCTGCAGTGCATTTGATGTATTTTGGAAACTCTAATATGTATTGTTGGCAACATGTCTAAATGTTTAATGCTTTCTGCAAAGTGTAAACAAGGTCTGGTTCTGGTCTTTCTGCTCTAATACGTAAGACTGTAAGCTTCTGTTCTAGTTAAATGTTTAATGTATCAAATGTAATATGTAGTTTCTGCTTTCTGACTTAATTTCGTGCTTCTGTTCTAACTGTAATATGTAGAATGTGGACTAAAATTCTGCATATGTTATTATCCTTGAATTCCCAGCAGTCCATTAGTGTGAATTTCAGGCCCAAGAGATGTATAATCTAAACCCAGCTGATGGTTGATTTAGCCCACTCGGTTCCACCCATGAAAACCGAGCCCGACCCGGTAAAACCCGGGCCCTAACCGACCCGCCCGGGGGGTCAACGGGCCGGACCTCGGTTCCACTTTTCTTGCACTTTCGGTTACTGGGTCAAGCCGGTTCGGGCCGGGTCAGGCCGCTTCTGGACCCGTGCACATCCCTAGGTAAAACCATATTTTTCTATGAAAGTTACACACTATTGATAGTCTTGATTTACTGAAGGCTAGATTAGACATCTAAATAAGTCATCAGAAAATCTCAAAACAGAACAATACCTCTTTTGATCAAATTGATGTGAAGTGGCATATTTGTACATTAGAATTAACAACTCAGGATGTCCATTGAGACACAAGATTCTGCTATTTTGTCTAAATTAAGGGACTTCATATATCAAACTAGAAGTAGCAAAACGGAGGGTTCGGACTAACGGGTCAGAACATGTTTCTAGTTGGGTTGACAGTTGACTTGATACACTTCTGTCTTATTTTTGTAACTTTATAAATAATTAATGTTTTAAATATATTTTTTTTGAAAGGCATTAATGTTTTAAATATGATTCCAGAAGCTTTATGATTACAATAATGTCTATTCATAAAAAGTAAAGTGATTCATGAGGTTTACACAATTTAAAGACAATTTCGAAAATGCAGAGCATTTGATCCATCAGAGCTAAATATAGACCAGAACGACTCAACTGTCTCTAAATGTGCAGACTTAAGAGATCTAACTTATGGTCAAACACTTCTATTAGAAAATCATATTTGCAGTATCATCGAGTAGGACCAAGTAATTAGAAGGGGTTAGCAAGAATATGGCTACAAAATGAGCTCTTTATACCTGCTGCACTTTGTATGATTCAGAAATGTAGATGGTAATTAAGCCTTTTGCCAACCAAGTTAGCAGTTCCTTCAAAGAGTCTTCAAGCACACTTGGATTATTCTGAAAGAAGACATAAAAATGTTTAGTTCTTTCAGGCCATTTTCGCTATTTTGTGGGTCCTATTCCGTAAAACAAAAAAACTTCTACAAGTGAACTAACGGGGTAAACAAGAACCATCATACAAGACAGTCCGTCTTGGTCTTTCATCAACATTCGTCGTAACTTCAAGAAAATATTTTGTTCATTTTTATCTTATAGAGATAATATTAGCGAAGATATGAACAAATGATGATAAGTAGCATTCATCTAATGGCACAAACACCCACAAAATGAAGTATGACTGCTTAATATATGAAACTTTTTGCAAAATGTTATTTTAGAACTAACAGGAACATGTGTTAGAAATAAATATGTGTTTAATTGTAATTTAGTTAAGTATGGAGGGGTGTTTGATTGTAATGTAATTATGTATGGAGGGGTTTTATTGCAATTAGGGAAGGACCTAAGTGTAATTAGATGTGACTATAAATATACCCCTCCACCCCATGTATTTCAAAACCTTTTGAGTAACACTAAATAATATATTTTCCATTTCCTTACTTTCTCTCATTCTCTCTCACACACATAATAACCTTTTACACGATTTAGCATTGTTTACAATTGGTATCAGAGCAAAATCACCTTGGTGAAAGATCCATATCCATATCATGGTTTGATTTTGTTCATATTTGTGCTAAATTGTGTTTTTAACCATTTTACCGAAAGTTCCAATCTTTACCCTCTAAACATGTTAAAGCTTCTTCCTTTATATTATTAATCCACTCATTACCTTTCTATAATCATTCTTGAAAAGATTCAAATCCAAATTCTAAACCAAATGGCTTAAAATTGAAGTTTTAGCTTTCTGTTGTAATTTCGTACCGGGTTTCATTTTCTTTGAAATTCAGTTGTAATACAGGTTTTCATTTTCTTCGAAATTCAGTTGTAATACCGGCTTTCCTACAGGCTTTCGTACCGGGTTTCATTTTCTTAAATTCAGTTGTAATACAGGTTTACATTTTCTTCGAAATTCAGTTGTAATACAGGTACCCTTTCCTACAGGCTTTCCTACCGGCTTTCGTACCGGGTTTCATTTTCTTTGAAATTCAGTTGTAATACAGGTTTTCATTTTCTTCGAAATTCAGTTGTAATACCGGCTTTCCTACAGGCTTTCCTACCGGCTTTCCTACCGGCTTTCGTACCGGGTTTCATTTTCTTTGAAATTCAGTTGTAATACAGGTTTTCATTTTCTTCGAAATTCAGTTGTAATACCGGTTTTACTACATTTTACAATAACCGGTATTTGCTCTAAATACTTCGAAAACCGATAATTGTTGTGTTAGCTGTGTGGTTGTGTATTGGTGATATCAAAATACCTGGTTTACCCCAAAACCGGTATTAGTTCTTATATTCTTCATTTCACAAAAAGTCACTCTGCCCATTTTTTCCCTCGAAAACCGGTATTAGTTCTTATTTTCTGAAAACCTGTATTTGTTCTTAAATTCCGAAACCCTGCATTAGTTCTTATTTTTCGATTTGTTCTTAAATTCCGAAACCCTGCATTAGTTCTTATTTTTCGAAACCCTGTATTTTTTCTTAAATTCTGAAACCCTGCATTAGTTCTTATTTTTTGAAACCCTGTATTAGTTCTTAAATTCCAAAACCCTGCATTAGTTCTTATTTTCCGAAACCCTGCATTAGTTCTTATTTTTCGAAACCCTGTATTAGTTCTTAAATTCGAAACCCTGCATTAGTTCTTATTTTCCGAAACCCTGCATTAGTTCTTATTTTCCGAAACCCTGCATTAGTTCTTATTTTCCGAAACCCTGCATTAGTTCTTATTTTCCGAAAACCTGCATTAGTTCTTATTTTCCGAAACCCTGTATTTGTTCTTAAATTCCGAAACCCTGCATTAGTTCTTATTTTTCGAAACCCTGTATTAGTTCTTAAATTCTGAAACCCTGCATTAGTTCTTATTTTCCGAAACCCTGCATTAGTTCTTATTTTCGAAACCCTGTATTAGTTCTTAAATTCCAAAACCCTGCATTAGTTCTTATTTTCCGAAACCCTGCATTAGTTCTTATTTTCCGAAACCCTGCATTAGTTCTTATTTTCCGAAACCCTGCATTAGTTCTTATTTTCCGAAAACCTGCATTAGTTCTTATTTTCTGAAAACCTGTATTTGTTCTTAAATTCCGAAACCCTGCATTAGTTCTTATTTTTCGAAAACCTGTATTTGTTCCTTAAAAAAAAATGTCAACTATAATACCGAATGAGTTTGTTGAGATGGTGTTAGATTTTTTAATGGGTGAAGAGCCAAGTTGGGAAGAAATACGTCGTCATGATAATCACATTTGTATGTGTTGTACCAGTTCGTTTCCTTGTGGAGTTGTGGAAAAACAAGTCAATGTGGAAATATTTAAGACAATTATAACACAACACAACAGTTTTCAACTTGAAATTAAGCAACTCAAATCTGAGAACAAAGAGCTCAAATCTGCTAATAATCTCAGTTTGTCTGCCATGGAAAGTCTTCAATCTGAAGTTGACCGAATCAAATCTGAGAACAAAGAGCTCAAACCTGCTAATGATCTCATTTTGCCAAACTTGGAAATTGAAACCATCCTCGAAACCCATGTTAAAGAACTTGTTTTGCAACAACAACTTTCGAAGCTCAATCGTGAATTACAAAACAAGTCCATTTCTTCGAGGAATAATGAGCAAACATGTTTGAAGTTAATCCAACAACTTCAAGCTCATTCCTTGTCATTGGAGACTCAACTTGCAACCAAGTCAAATCAAGTGAATCCTCCTTCAACTCGTGCTCCAAAATCACCTCTTCTCAACCAAACCACTCCATCTCCAACTAAAACAAAATTCATTCCTTCAAATGCCCAATCAAACCACAATCACCCAAAGTTATCAACTAATACCAAGCAACACCCTTCCTTCAAAACCAAAACAAATCCTCACAACACCAAACCATCTCACCAAAACAATAAACACCCACAACCATCTTCCAAACCAGCTCATACCACTCCTAAATTCTCAAAAGAACCTCATTCCACCAAAACAAAAACCCTTCCATTTAAACCTTATCAAACTCTCAAACAAATGAACCCATATTACACTCCTCGCAACACCGGATCTCCCCTCAAGCCTCTAAACAGCCATTGCCAGATATTCAAGGATTCCACCACCGGAATCATTCGCTATAAAGATCAATATGGCTGGTTCTCTCATAGTAAACCCAACCCAAAACCTAAAAGCACTCCCATTAAGTACTCTCTCTCTGAGTTGTTTAAGTTTGCACCACGAGTCACTCACCCTCGTGTGCAAAAAGTGCTTAACTATGCACAACCTGCTACTTCTCTTTTCAAACATCCAGTTGGACCCACCCTCACATGGGTTCCAACGTCTGGGTTCAAGTAGGTGGTTGTGAGTTGGCTTGTACACATAACAGTGTACAACCCGTTCAAAATCTGTTTAATTGAGACGTTACTTCATAATTATACCTTTTCATTCACCTTTTGGGCTATCAATCATTGTTGCATGATGAACACGTTACACATGTTCATCATGAGGGGGAGAAACGTGTAAGAGATTGATTATCCATCTGAGGGGGAGCACTTTGCATAGTTTTATTCTTTGCTTCGAAGATCATGCCCAAGTTGAGGGGGAGCTAAAATGAAAATTCAATTTCTGGATTAGTTGTTTGTTGTTGAGAAAATTGAATGTTTGAGGGGGAGCAAAAGACAAATAATCAAAGACTGTAAAATAAGAACCAAGACATGTTCTACACTCAAAACCAAGCCAAGCTTCCGCACTTCATACCAAGCTTCCGCATTTCACAAGGAACCTAAGTCTTCGCTTTCACAGAATGCTTGAGAATTCAAAAAGTCAAAGTTGCTCGAAGACGATGAAGACAAAGAGAAAACTTCAAAGTCTATTCAACATCTAAGATTCTCATCAAAAAGGGCCCATCACGATTTACAGATCGAAGACGATGCAACATTTACAATTCAACACCAAGGGGGAGATTGTTAGAAATAAATTTGTGGTGTTTAATTGTAATTTAGTTAAGTATGGAGGGGTGTTTGATTGTAATGTAATTATGTATGGAGGGGTTTTATTGCAATTAGGGAAGGACCTAAGTGTAATTAGATGTGACTATAAATATACCCCTCCACCCCATGTATTTCAAAACCTTTTGAGTAACACTAAATAATATATTTTCCATTTCATTACTTTCTCTCATTCTCTCTCACACACATAATAACCTTTGACACGATTTAGCATTGTTTACAACATGATTAATAAAGAAGAATCGGGCAATCGCTTTATCTTCACAAGAGCAATATTAGCAGGAATAACAGGGACTTCACCACTCGCGAAACCTATAACTAGAATTTGCGCTTCTTTAGTCAGCTTGCCTCCAACCGGATCATACAAAACATCAACCCCTTTAAGCTTTCTTGTTTTTAAAAATGCTTTTACGCTTTCAATAACACCTCCTTCCTTCAAATCAACAACATGATCGACACCCATTGACTTCAAAAAATTTACTTTCTCCGCTCCTCTGTCATTTCAAACATAGTAAAATCACTATTGATATAAGATCAGGGGAAGTATAGAACTGCATTCATAAAACACACACCTAGCAACGGCAATAACGGTGGCACCACAAACCTTTCCGATTTGAACAGCTGCAAGACCAACACCTCCAGCTGCACCAAGAACTAGTAACACCCGCAATTTGTATGTTCCCACGGCTCGCTTGTTAGCATAACGGATAACATGATACTACGTCTAAGTTCAAATATGGCCCCAACAGATCGAAAAAATGCTACGTTATGTAGTATATCAAACTCATCAAAAATATCAAACACAAGGTAAACGTTGACAAAAAGCCGTGGCCAGAATATTAATTTCAAAGATATTCTGTAATAATTACTAAAAGCAGGTAGATAAACTTGAATCTTGCCAACAAGAAAACACTTCAATTTTCCAAGGCATCTTAAATGTAGAGTGTTCATTATTCATTTAAGACAAAGGGGGTATCGATTACTTTGTAGTTCCTCAAAATATAAACATATGCAAAACCGGAACAACAAAATGAAGTAACTTTAACACCATAGTTTTACATTACAATTTATACATATATAAAGTCACCACAATCAAAGTGAAAGTACACACCTTTTGTGAACCTAAGCAACAAAGTAATCAACAACGAGAAAACCCAAGAATTATTAAAGTTAAATTACCAAATAAATCTAATCATTAAACTTACAAATCTTTTTCATCAGCAACAATCGAACTTTGTAACTTTGGGCCCAATTTTTTTTTTGAGACTTGAAGGAAATTGGCAAAATTTAAGCTGGTGGCTTTGATTCTGACCAAGACTGAAGTTGGGGTGTTGAGTTTTGGGATTGGGTGTGCTTTTGAAACCGTTAACGAGGTTATTTCAGATGAGTCTGGTTGGATTGTTGGATCGCCGAGCTTCCTGCACACCAAAGCTTCCATTTTTTGGGATATACTACTGTATATAATATTTCTTTTCAGTGAGTTTAGACTATAGAAGGACCCTTTTGCCGTTTTGGATACATGGTACTCCTTCCGTACCATTTTAATTGTCCAATTTTGACTGGTCAAGTCTTTTCTTCCGACTTTGACCGTAAATATCTTTGTTTGTGTTAAATATTAGTTGACGAAAGTTATATCAATGAAAAGTACATTCAAAACTCAATCAATTCATATATGTTATAACAAGTGTTATATAACACAAACAAAAATATTTACGGTCAAAGTTGAAAGAAAAAAACTTAAAAAGTCAAACTAAGACACTTAATATGGGACGGAGGGAGTAATAAATTACTTATTATGGATAAGATTTTTTCAGCTTCTCCTTTTTCTTTTTTAAAGAAAAAATCTTTTGTAATTACCTTTAGGAGCATAATACCCGCGTGTTGTGGCGAAATTTTGTTTTAGGAGTGACAATCTCTAAATATATATAAAAGAAAAACTTTAATTCATAAATGGAGAAGTATGGACCCTTAGATGAAGTTCAACTTTTAATTATATACATTAGATCAAATGATGATGTCATATACCTTATTTAACTTTTTTAGAATTAATTTTATTTTAATAAATTTAAATTGTTATTATTTCCTTATTTAAGTTTGTAGACATTAATAATTAATGTTTTTAATTATATAATTATGGAAACTAATATTTTTATATTTTACATCATTTTTTATCTTTAAAATTAATTTTTTAATTTTTTTACAATAAAATTTCTTTTTTTAATGTAATACGTTTTTATTAAATTATATTTTTTATAGGATTTTTATCATATAACGAATAAAATTTGGTTATAAGGATTTTTGTATAGGATTTTTATCATATAACGTTTTTATTAAATCAATGTTTTAAAAACCGGACCGGATGTCAAACCGGCCTTCTTAATAAAGAACTAAAAAACAAATATGGAGTCTATAGTAAGCTATCACAATTATATATCAGAAAAATAATTGTATGAAAATTGCAATGATATTATGCATAATTTTAAGTTAGATTAACACAACATGCGATATATAGATTGATAATTAAATTGCTTAGTAACTTTAGTGTATAACTAAGTTATTCGAGTAAAACGTTAGAGCACAAGTACAATGACAATGCAGACATATCTGGATGAATGAAAGACATCCAAAGAAACGAAAACCTTACTTAGCGAGACCTCTAATAGATGATGTATCCATTTTTCAACTGTTTTGTCACACCCGCCCTAGACGGGGTGCGACGTACATGGATTCACAACACAAGATATACTGAACGACACAAAACGTTGTCGTTTTTAAGATACATTTATACAAAAACATTGTTCACAAATTTATATTACACAACTTGAAATGAGATAATGTTCTAGAAAACATTTATTTAGTATCAATATTAAATAGTAGTTTAAGACTTTAGCAAATCGATGAATCATTTCTAAAGTCTGAGGGTGGGTCGTGGTCCATCATGTAGTATGCAGCGGAAAGTGGTCCCATGCACAGAGTATCATCTAGTTACCTGAGAATACATGCTAAAATGTGTCAACATAACGTTGGTGAGTTCCATAAGTTTTTCATATAGTAAATATAGTTTCACTATATACAGAGTTCGGTATGACCATTGCCTTACCACAATGTCAAGGAGTTATGATACAATATAAAGCAAAGAGTATCATAGGTTTTTAATAAATATATAAAGTATGAACCACAAGATTTAGAGTAACTATTTGATCACACAATGGATCAAATAGAATATAAGAGTAGATACTGTATACATCAAATTCTAAGCTCATGAACCGAAACTAGACAAGTGTGTGTTTATTTGCCTCCGGAATAGGTACCTTGTTCAGGGTACCCTAAGCTTTCCAGATATATATGCATCCGTATCCTGTTGGTATGACCAACACGAATGGGGGTGCCTACCCCAATAGTACTATTCAATATACCCACGTTTATGTTTCCATAATTAATCGTTCATGATGGAGAGGACTTTGGGTGAACAGAGCAACTTAGAATCAACCATATATACATTTCTGAAGATACTTGTGTTCATCATAACAGTAAAAAGTTGGTATTTCACCCCTAAGGTAAAATAGAGTAGAGTTACAAAATATATAGTATATTACATATAATATGACTTTGAAAATATACATATAAGTATAACAAGTAGTTTTTATGCATGTATCTCAGTCCCCAAAATAAATCATATAAAAGAATTAAAAAGGGGAATATGGAAACTCACCTTAGTGTTGTAGAAGAAAGATCACTTAGACGTACTTAATCTTGTGTGTTTATAAGAGAGAATTTTAGAAGTGAATATATATTGGTGTGAGTTTTATGGTTAAACGAAGGTGGCTATTTATAGAAGAAGAAAATCAAAACGCGTTAAATTAAAAACGCGTTCGATCGATCGATATATATATTTTATTATTATTATATTATATTATTATTATATTATAAAGTTAATCATGAATAAGGGGTATGTATATATATAGTATTCTTTTTGTCCATACATCTAGTGAACTAAACCCGTGATTCATAATTTATAAATTTTAAATTATAAAGTAGATAAAAGTGTGTTTCCCACTACTTCTTGGACGTTTCTAATGATAGATTTTCTTTATCCTAGTAGTATATATTTATACATTGTTTTAATCCTAAATTATCCATACGAGCTCCTATTGAGAAAATTCAAGTTTCTATAAGATCAGAAAATTAAGATCTACAACTTTCATTTTAATAATTTTTGCTCAATTAATTCCTGTGAGCGGTTTTGGACGTTTATATTATAAGAATAAAGTATGAAAGCGACGTTTACTTTATACTATTCACTTTTTGAAAATATTTCGAATTCAGAATTCAACGTCGACTAAATTATTTGACGTGGGTCCCGTGTGGGTCCCGCCGTTTTATTGTTTTATTTTATTACCCTTTTTACAATTTACTTTCTACTCTTTACTATTTACAATTTACTTTTACTTTTACTATTTAAAATTTACTTTTTACCTTTATTATTTAGAATTTACTTTTTACCTTTACTATTTACCGTTACTATTCACAGTCACTATTCACGTCACTATTCACGATCACTATTCATGAATACGACTTCTAGATACGATTACTATTCACGCATACGTTACTATTCATGAATACGGTACTATTCATAAATACGGTTATTGATAGTATAAGTATGAAAAAGTATTTCCAAGCAACTCTCAAATAACTATTTGAGTTCTTGGCAATAATTGTCCATGATTTATAAAAAAAAAAAATATTTTTGTTCAGTTTATTATGCCATAAAATGTTTGTTCATATTGTTTGATGTACATAAATTTTTAAATAGCACACATAATAGTAAATTAGTCAACCTGAAATTTTGGCAGTTGTCACATGTTTGTTCACTATTAACCGGAATCTAAACGACCACTAATGTAACTTTATGTTTTTTAGTGGTTTAATTCTTGCCTGGTTAAATATTTGTCAACTTATGATATTATAAAATTTTAATATGTCCTTAACTATACGAGCATGGTATCCGCGCGTTATGGCGGATATCATGGACGGCGGTGCCCGGGTGTTGGTGATGATGGACGACGGAGGTGGTTATTGACGGAAATAAAGGGGGGTGTGTTGTTTTGGTATATAGAAATAAAGAATATTTTGTGTGTGTGTGTGTGTTGTTTTGGCAGAGAGAAAGAGAGAATGAGATATTTGTGTTTTGTTTTAAGGGGAAGGGTAAGTTGGTAATTTTTCATGTCCAAAAATCTAAACTTTCAACACCACCCCTATATAATTTTTATAAAGGAGTAGATATGTTTCTCGCGTATTACGCGGGTAATAATCTAGTTTATTATAAGGATAGATATGGTAATTTAGTGTTGTAGTGTGTGGAGGGGCATTTTGGGAACCATAAATATGCTGAAAGGGGCTTTTTGGAGGAAAAAAAATATGCTTAATTTTTTAAGACATACCATAAATAAAAATCCAATATGCTTTATAAGAATGAGACATGTGAAATTGACCGAACTAACCTTAATTAATTAAATCACCACCAACCGTTAATTATTAAATTACACAATCACTCCAATACTCCATTATATGATAAAATATTTCTAGCACATTTTAAATCAAACAACTTCACATCAATTACCTACACTGTTTGACACCGACGCCGCCACCACCATTACACCACCGCTACCATCGTTGCATTATACGGGTACCGTAATATTACATCTAAACAGTTGTTGTTGAAAAAATAGAAACATTATATTTTTAAAATCTAACGTAAGAGTTGTTAACTTAAACCAACAAAAGATGAATATAATCTACAAAAATAAAAATGTATTTAAGTTCACCATAAGACAATTTCTAATGTGCATAAGTAGCTGACATTGATGTTGACTTATAATAGTATAAACAACCATCAAATATTCATTGTTTTAATTCCATAATTATATTAGAGAAGTGGCTGCAATTATTCAGAGTAAAATGTAATTTAACGAAAGGGTTGTTTGGTTTACACTTTCAAAATAGATTTTGTACTTTTAAATAATGACATTTTAAAAGAACATGTTTCAACCTTTTTTGTATTCGAAGTTGTGTGTTTTCTTTATAAAAAAAAAGGCATACATAACCATATGAAAAATAAACTAAAAGCATTTTTCTGTGTTAATAGTCAAGTTCAATGAGAAGTTTCGGGATAAATTAAATAAAGGTCACAAAAAATAATTTTATAAACCAAATGTTGTTCAAACAAAAAGTAACACTATTATAGCTAAAATATTAAATTTCAAAGAAGAAAAATTTCCAACCACTTGACTTACTTCAAATGACCAGCCCGTTTCTTACAAAATCAGGTCCCCTTCATGTTCGAAACAGCCTAAAAGCATGTTTGAGGATATTTTACCATAAATATTATTTATATGTGGGATATTTGGTGGCCGGAGGGGTTTTAGCAGGGTATGTGTTGTGCGGCCTACACATATTAATACCAATACAATACAATACAAGGGATTGGTGTTTCAATCTACACCTTCTCCAACAAGATAAGTCCCAAAATATTCAATTTCCAAAAATAAATTATCCAAGTGTCACCCTAAATAGATTATTGTCCCGCGTAATACGCGAGTAAATATATATAATTAATAATTTGTTAAAATTTTAAAATGTCATAAGTTGACAAATATAGATAAAAATTTATTGAAAAGGGTGATATTATCATTTTTATTTTTTACCCTTTTAAACAAAAGATAGACTCATAGACACTCTTTTATTTTTTATTATTGTAGGCACATATAAGTAACATAACGATGTAAAATTAGATGCTTATGAGCAAAATTTATTATGTTATTATATATGTAAATCATATATAGAGTCATAACTTAATAACAACTTATTGTATTAAAAAAAAATATTATTTAACAAAACAAATATAATTTTGAAGAAGAAAAATGATATAAAATGTAGAAAATATTAAGATTAAGAAAGAAATTTTGTGGGATCCAAATATCATCATCTTGTAGTTTTAGGAGATTTTTTAAGATAATATTTTTGATGTATTTATGATTTTCCTATAACAATTGTAACACCCGTCGTTTAAAAACTTGGATTTTCAAAAATCTTTGCCAAACGGCGTTTAAAATAAGCGGAAAGGATCACTTATAAAATCTGCCCCATCCGTAACGGATGGTACCTTTAAAAATTGGTGTTACTACTAGCATCATCAAAACAATAAAAGTAAATCCAAGCTTTGGCACCAACATAAATGCCCATCATTACAAATCTGAAACATGAGCAAAATAGCCAAACATAAAGCTAACGGAAATCTAAGCGTTTAATGTCTTTGCTAAGCTTCTTTATTCATTCTACCCAAGTCTCACCAATCTAATCTTCGCCTAGCTCAAACTTGATTATTGTTATAACACGATTTCTAACACCGAATTCAAGTCATCAATGGTGGTTTTGGTGAGTGTGTGTTCTTGGTGTTTGTGTGTGTTTTGAGAGAGAAAGTGTGTGTGTGTAAAAGTTGGTGATTTTGTATTAAAGTTATGCAGGGATTAATCAAGGTTCTTCCAAAAGTTATGATCTCTAAGGTATGAGAGAGGTATTTATAGGCTAACTATACAATTATGCTAATTATCACAATTAGCCCCTCAACCTTAGTGATCATTTATCTATGACTTAATAACAAGAAATTCTTCTAATCTAAATTACAATTTATCACTATTTTTGGATTTCTAACATTCTCCCCCTTAGTGATATATTGTAATGAATGAAGTACATGTTATCTTGTCTTGTAGGAATGAATTTGATGAGCCCGGTGGTGAAGACAATTGGTGTGTTGAAACAAGTCTTCAAAGTTTTCTCTTTTGTCTTTGGAGAACTTGATTCAGTCTTGGTCTTGGACTTCTTGAAATTAAATCATGTGATGATTCTCAATGTTCTTTAAGAACAGAGAATAATGAATGCGTGTGTGTCTTGAATCTTCGAGAATTGTTGAATCATGAATCAGAGTTGTCTTTTGAAATGCGGAAGGTATGAATCTTGGTTTTGATTTTTCAATCTTTGATTCTTGAGTGAAATTCAACTTTTCGATTCTTCAGTTTTGATTCTTGAGTGAATTTCATCTTCTTGAAATAAAGTTTCATGAATATGTACTCTCCCCCTTGATATATGCATTGGAGTTTCTTGATAAAATGTTGTTGTATGAATTGAAGATCTTGAATGAAGTGTGTTTGATGAAGACTCTTTTGAAGCTTTACTTCTTTGACTTGAATCTTCTAACCAATCTTTCAACCTTTTTGAAGCTTTGATCTTTTTCACATCAACTTGAACACTTTGGAGAGTAAGCATTTGAATGAAGTTTGGATGAAATTCTTATGAAGTAATCATGCTCCCCTCAATCCATGAGTATAAACATTTTTGGAGCGTCTTTGGACTTTTGAAGCATCTTGAGTGAAAATCCTTTCATCTTTGGTTTCATTCTTATCTTTGAAGTCAATTCAGATTCCCCCTTTTTAAAACCAAAATCTCAATCAACTAAAATCTAGTGAAAATCTGAACATGAGATACTATTTACACATCATGAAGAATTTTCTCCCCCTATACACAAACTTTGATAAGCCTAAAACCTATTGAAACAACCAAACACAAACTTTTCTCCTTGTTTCCTTATCAATCAGTAAATCAATCATAATATTTTCTCCCCCTCATAATGACAAAATTGGGAACCAATGTCATTATGTACACATTTGATTGATTAAATGTCAAAAGAAATAACATGATCACATAAAGAAATGTCAACCATCAGAACTTCAACCCAAACCATTAGCCCAACCTAAGAAATCCTAGGGGTGACTAAAATGTAAGATCGAAGTTGTTGGTACAAACGTTATATCATGGTGTTGGTGTTTTTTGTGTTTGTGTGATGAGAAATGAAACCGGATAAGAATGATCCGTTAGCATGTTCAAAAATCAAAAGGATTAATGAAATGACCGATTGAAATGTATAACATTTTCCGGATTTCCTATGTATCATTGAGATATGCACAAAACAATTCTCTAACATAGTTCGATCTGCGGCTTTGCAACCACGAGATTGCTTCAAAGAATATAAATCATGGTTAGTACTGCCGAAGCATTTGATAACCACAATCTTTTATCCTTAAAGACTTTTTAGGGAAAAACCGAGGTCACTTAGACTTCTCGTTAACTCAATAATCACATAAATGTAATCACGAGACCTACTTTCAATGTTGGAAAAGATGTTAGCATTGGTAGGATTTCCATTCGATCATCGTGGAATATCAATTAAGATATCACTACGAATGTTCCGGCTATATCACAAAGATAAGCAATAATATCACAAAGATATGACTCGAATGTGTTCTAAAAAATGAATGATGATCAAATTAATGACCAATCAAGATAGCTCTAGACACAGCGTGATCAAATGAAGTCGGGGACTGGAGCAGAATGTCGCCCTTTTTCAATATCAACATCTTCCAAATGAAGAGTCAATAGAAATGTGAAAATCTCCGTGAGAAATAAAACAAGCATTTGTTAAGAAATACTTGAGTGGTTAGGAAAGATGTGCATTGCTTCACTGGGTCCATGAAGACTTCTTCAATATCGAGAAATCAACAAATGAAAACCGATAGGAACGTGTTGACCCGGCTTTTTGAGAATTTGGGGAGGGCTTTTGTTTCTTTTAGCCCTATCTCACATCATTATTTCACCGTAACCTCTCACTTTTCGACTTTACTCCCTCCATCCTATTTGCACGAAAACAACATCACTCAAAATACCCTCACTATCTAATGAAAGAAGTGAATACTCCGGGGTTAGAACTCATCGGCCGTGATGAAGTTCATGGAGTAAATTTTGAGAAAAACTTATCGCTCATGTGCAAACTAATCACCGAACTTCTTTTGATTGAAAATCATTGGAAAAACATCAAATGTGTGAATGAGAAAAAAATTTGAAACACATTTGAAGTTTTGAAAGTTTTTGAAATCACAAACTCCTCCTTAAGCTATGCAAGAATAGATCAAAATGTTTTCCATAGAAAGGTGGAGCAAAAATTGTTTTGTGATATCAAAATGAGTAAAATCTTTGTTGTGATATTTTTGGAAAATTTGGAGAGTCTATTGTGAACAAGATTTTTATTTGAGAAACACAAAGTTTTGCTTCAACAACAATGTTGATAGTAAGACAGCTAGGGAGTACACAAAGGCGTTCAATCCGTCGCATCTTACAGCAACACGTTGGAGGTAATTAAAACATTCAAGCAAATGATAACCCAATCAATTGTTCAAGATGAGACAGCAAGGGAGTACACAAAGGCGTTCGATCCTTCGCTTCTCATATCAACAATTGAGAGTTTGAAAACTTTATTTGAAAAACTTGATTGCTATTACACATACATATTCATATAAGAACACTTGGAAGTACACAAAGGCGTTCGATTCCTTGTTATCTTATATCAATCTATATGTATAATAACAATATCTTAGAATGTATAAACACTCTAAAAATAAATATATCATTTAAGAACGGGTTGCATACATAGTATATGCAAGCCACTGAAATAAATATCTTTTTGTTTATTTTTGAAAATATGCAATTTTGTATTTGATTTTCTCTTTTCAAATTTTGTATTTTGGTTTTCTGGAATGTGTCAAGAATTCCTTCAAATGAAAAAAAATTAAGGTTTAAGATTTAACATACCAAGCTTGGAGATAAGAAAGTTAAACCTCTTTTCATCCAATGGTTTTGTGAACAAATCTGCAAGTTGAAATTCAGTACCCACAAAGTAGAGCTCGATGTCACCTTTCTCAATATGATCTTTGAGAAAATGATATCTAACATCAATATGCTTTGATCGAGAGTGGTTTACTGAGTTGACTGCAATGGCAATGGCACTCTGAGAATCACAATAGATAGGGATATGATCATATTTCAGACCATAATCAGTTAGTTGTGTCTTCATCCATAAAACTTGAGCACAACAACTAGCCGCAGCCACATATTCAGCTTCAGCCGTTGATAGTGACACGCAATTCTGTTTCTTGGAAGACCAACTCACAATTTTATCACCTAAAAATTGTAAAGTACCGGAAGTGCTCTTGCGATCAAGTTTACAACCAGCATGATCTGCATTTGAATATGCAGTTAGATTGAATCCAGTATCCCTTGGATACCAGAGACCTAAATCGGGTGTACCCTTCAGATAACGAAAGATTCGTTTCACAGCTTGATAATGTAAATCAGTTGGAGCAGCTTGAAATCTAGCACACATACATGTTGCAAACATTATATCTGGTCGAGATGCTGTTAGGTACAACAACGAACCAATCATACTTCGATATCTCTTTTGGTCAAATGGTTTCCCATTTTTATCAGCATTTATGTTTGTTCGAGCAGCCATTGGGGTAGAAATTGAAGAACATGAAGTCATGTCAAACTTTTTCAACATATCATTTATGTATTTACCTTGTGATATAAAAATACCAGTTGGTAATTGCTTGATTTGAAGACCCAAAAAGTAATTCATTTCCCCAATCATGCTCATTTCAAAATGATTAACCATTAGAGATGAAAAGTTTCAGCAAAATGTTTGACTGGTCGACCCAAATATAATGTCATCAACATATATTTGAACAAGTAGAACATGCTTACCTTGTTTGCGAATGAACAAGGTAGGGTCAATTGTGCCTTTGGTAAAGCCACCTCTTAGTAAGAAAGTAGTTAGAGAATCATACCATGCTCGGGGTGCTTGCTTAAGACCGTAGAGAGCCTTATCTAACCTGTAGACATGGTTTGGTCTTTGAGGATCAACAAAACCTTCTGGTTGATCAACGTAAACTTCTTCTTTGAGGTCACCATTCAAGAAAGCAGTTTTCACATCCATTTGAAACACAGTAAAGTTTCGGAATGCGGCATAGGCTAAGAATATTCGAATGGCCTCCATTCTTGCAACTGGAGCAAAAGTTTCGTCGAAGTCAACACCAGGTTGTTGGCAATAACCCTTCGCAACAAGTCGAGCTTTATTTCTTACTACCACTCCATTCTCATCCTTTTTGTTTTTGAATATCCATTTTGTACCGATTGGATCATCTTTTCTAGGATTTGGAACTAATCTCCATACCTTCAGTCTTTCAAATTGTGCGAGTTCATCTTGCATTGCCTTAACCCACTCTGGATCATGAAGAGCTTCAGATACTGTTTTGGGTTCGATATTGCTAAGAGAAAGTGCAACAAGACACTCATTTACTGAAGTACGAGTAGTTACTCCTGCTTGTGGATCTCCAATTATTTGATCAGTAGGATGGTATTTCTGCATACGTGTCCACTTGTGAGCATGAGGAAGAGGATCTTGTTGTTGAAGATCAACATCATCATCATTGAAACTTGAGTTTTGTTGAGAGATAGAATCATAACTTGGTATAACTCTTTCCTCATAAGCTGGATGATCAAAGTCAAGTGGTACATACACATTTGGAGTGTTCAAAGGATTTGTTGTCTGAGTAAGTCTAGAAGGTTGTTCTTGAACATTCACTTGAGAAGCATTATCAGGAGAGGATTCTTGCTCTGAAGAACTTGATGAAGATTCATGAATGATGTCAGGAACTGGATCATTGTTATGAAGAGGTTCATTGTTTTGAATTGGTTCAACGATGACCTGAGGTTTTTGATCATGAATCGGTTTTGAATTATAGAATTCTTCAAAAAGAATATCTAATTCATCACTTGTTGGAGTTGGAAACTTCTTGAATTTAGAAGCTAAGGTAGAGTTCCTTGTAGAAGTACTTGAAGCACTTGGATCATTACTTGTTGGTAGCAAACTTTCTTGCTCAAAAATCATGCCTGACATCTCATCAAACCAAACATTCATTGTTTCTTGAATTGTGTTTGTTCGACGATTATAGATTCGGTAGGCAATTGATGTTTTGGAATAACCAACAAAATATCCTTCATCACCTTTCTTCTCGAACTTTCCAAGATTCTCCCGATCATTCAAAGTGTAACAAACACACCCAAATATATGAAAGTAGTTGATGTTGGGTTTGCGTTTGTTAACAACCTCATAAGGAGTCTTTTCGAAACACTGATTGATAATGGACCGATTCTGAGTGTGACAAGCAGTGTCAACAGCTTCAGCCCACATATTGGATGGCAATTTGGAATAAGCAAGCATTGTCCTTGCTGCTTCCACCAGCGATCGATTTCTCCTTTCAACAACACCGTTTTGTTGTGGGGTGCGAACTGCTGAGAATTGATGAGTAATACCTTTGGATTTGCATAATTCATCAAAAACAGCATTCTTGAACTCAGTTCCGTTATCCGAATGGATGTAACGAACTGGAAGTTGAAGATTTACTTGAGTATTAGTGATGAAATCTATCAACATCTGAGTTGTTTCATCTTTGGATGCAAGGAACTTGACCCAAGTATATCTTGAATAATCATCAACAATAACCAAGATGTATTTCTTCCCATTTCGGCTTTGTACTTTCATCGGCCCACAAAGATCCATGTGAAGCAAATGAAGAGGTGCTAAAGAATTTGGAGATTTCTTCGGTTTATGAGAAGCTCTCTTAATCTTCCCAACAGCACAAGAAGGACAAACATGCTCACTTTCATACTTATAGTCAGGTAAGCCTTCAACAAGATGCTTGTTGACCAAAGTATTGATGGTTTGGAAATTCAGATGAGAAAGCCTTCTATGCCATAACCAAGAATTCTTTGAAGTAGCCTTTGAAATGAGACAAATATTATCGGTTGGTTGGTTATCATCGAGATTGACGGTAAAGAGATTATCATCACGATCACCACAAAGAATATCAACTCCATCTAGAGTTTGGACTTTGCAAAGAGATTTTCGAAAAAGAACTTGAAGATTGTTATCACAGAATTGTCCAACACTGAACAAGTTATGACTTAATCCTTCAACATAGTTAACTTTCTTGATGATAATTCCATTTCGTTCAATGTCTCCATAACCTAAGATAGGAGCGAAATTGTTGTTTCCAAAGCGAACTGTTCCCATGAATCGTTCAACAAAATTCTTGAGCAAAGATTTATTTCCAGTCATATGCTTCGAACACCCGGAATCGAGTATCCAAACACAGATGGTTATTTCCTGCAATCAAAGAAATTTAACCGTTTTTAGGTACCCACTTGAAGACGGGTCCTTTATGGTTAGTTAAAACAGGCAGGGTATATAACTTAGGAAATGCATTCAAACATGTTTTCGAATCAACATAAGCATTAACAAGCACATTATCAACAAACACATTTGAATAAAAAGTACGAACATTCACATGAGAATTAAAAGTAACATGTTTACACGTATCAACATCAACCACACAATTACGGGAATTAAAATTGTTTACAAGCTCACAAGGTCTAGCCTTGGCATATTCAACATTATTTAACAAAGAAAAATTGTTTTGATTAACAGGAACACCCTTCCTCCTATTAACAGCCTTTCTCCTCTCTTCTTTTCTTCTTTTTCTCAACATCCTTTTGATTACTAGTGATCTTAGGTACTAATGTATTAGCAACCCATTTAGCACACTAGTTATGCTCTTTCCACCTGTTGAATTGAAACTAAGAAGATTAGAACTAGGAGTTTTAAACACTTTCACCTTTTTGGAATCTTTTGGAGGTGAGGAAACTTCTTGCTTCTTTGGTTTATCATGAGAAAACCATCCATATCTATCCCTATATCTAGTTGTACCATTTGATGCATCCTTAGTTAGCGAGACTGAGCTAGACTTAGACACCTTAGGTATAAAGCTAGATTGAGAGCTAGATTGAGAAACATTAGGATAGTCTTTCGGAAGTTTCACTTTGGTGTACTTTGTCCTGTGTGGGGTCTCAGCTTTGTTCCTCTTTGACATGTTTCACTGGGGTAGCAACAAAGGTTTCTAACTTAATGGTCTTTGGTTCAGTCTTGACGAGTTTGGTCTTAACTCGTTTCTTTGAGTAATATGAAGTTGGAGCTTTGGACATTGGTTTTTAAGATTCCACTTTTGTTTCAACTTTGATTTTGGTAGATTCAATCTTTTTCTCAGTTTCTGAATTAAAAACATATTCTCCCTCCATGAATTTATCAAAATCATCCTTTGTGAAATCTTTTGAAAAAGAAAATTTCAATGGAGATTGATTAGTTTCAAATTCATTTGAAAGTTTTGAAAAATCAGGAATCTTGGTGTCCAACTTCACATCATGGGTAGTCTCGGAAATTAGGTCAACTTGAACTGACACATCTTTGGTCTCACAAGAAAATTGAGTAGAAGTATCAACACCTATACTAGCACTAGGCTTAGGGTGAACAACTAACTCATCAACAGTGTTGCATGTGAAAAACCTATAGAAGTACCATATCAAAACTAAACTATGTGCAAGTTCTTCATCAGATAAATCAGATTGCACATAATCATCAGCTATAAATGTAGCAGTATTTCGACAAGTACATTCAAGAGAATCAGTCAAGGTCTGAGTAGAGGTATTGGTAGATGAATCACAAGTAGTTTGGGTAGAATTGTCTACTAAAGCACTTTGGTCAGTTTGAGTAGAAACTTTCTCACAAACTTTCTTAGTATCAACAACAATACATTTATCCTCTGAATTCGGACTTTGAGACTTGAGGTGATTAATAACTTTTTGTTGATATTTCACCTTTTGTTGTAAACCTTCTATTTGTTTTTCCAAAAATGTGGTTGGAAAATACATTTTAGTTGGTTTAGGTGGAGTACAGACAGATTCTTGGTTTTGAAAATTTGATTCAATTTCTTCCAATTTGAAAATTGAATATTCTTTAGTTTTGTATGAATCATTTATTGCATCATAATTAACCAAAAATTCTTGTTTTGGTATTCTCTCAACTTCATCAGTCTCAAATTCGTCATCCAATGGACGAATAAATTGTTGTATCATACCAAGTCGTAGGAATTTTTCATCATACAAGGGTTTAATTTCCTCTTTGGCTTTTTGTAATGGTGTGATATTCTCAAATCCCAACCCGAGAAGAAGATCCGTTCTGTCAATTTTTGACTTGTTGAAATAGGCAGTGAAATCCAAGAGAAGATTTTGTTCAACTTTATATAACTTTTCTTGATAGAAAAGTATATTCTTTTTAAATTCCTCAACTTGTTTTTCAAGATTCTCAATCTTAATGCCTTTTAGAAAACAATTATGATTTAAATCAGAAATCTTCCTTTCGAATTCAACATTGTTTGGTTTAGCTTCTTGGAGCTTTTTATTAAGAATATCAACATCCATTTGTCTTGCATTTGCCCGAAGCCATTCATTGGTCTTTTGAATTTCAAGATCTTGATTGGCCTTTTCAAGATCATGAATGGTCTTTTCAAGATTGTGACATTTTTGTAATAACTTAGAATTAGGAGAGACATTCAACTCACATTCTTTAACCAACATCTTATCTTTGTATGCTTGAAAATCTTGTTTAATAGCATCATGTTCAAAAAGTAATTTTGAGTGTTCTTCAAGAAGTTTTGAAAATTCACTTTTAGAAAATGAAATACTATTTTTCAACTTTTTGTTTTTGTTGGCTAAAGATTTGATATGAGTTGTCAAATTTGATAAAGCTAATCTACATGACTCTTTGTCCTTAATCAAAGAAAAAGTAGAGTCGAGAGTTACCTCATCATCTGGGTATTCATCATCAGTACTTTCTGCTTTAAAAACTTTGTCCTTGGCCAACCTTGCCATAAAGCAAACATTAGCAGAGAGATCTTGATCTTCATCATCTGTGAGTAATAGCCATTTGTCATCTTCAGCGAGCAATGCATGTCCTGCTTCAACTTGTTTGGCTAAAAGCATCTTCTGCTTGTAATACTCATAATTCCGCTTTCGAGGTTGTTTGCAATCAACAGCAAAATGTCCAGAATTCCACAATTGTAGCACTTTTTGTCTGATGTCTTACCCTTCTCAACAACTTGTTTCTCATAAGTTTCCTTCTTTTCACCATGTTTTAATCCATTAGCTTCTCCTTGCTCATTACTCTTAGGATGATAGTGTTCCTTCTTGGGAAATGCACTTGTAGAAGAAGTGCGGAGATTGTTGTTTGTTGGCCTCGCTTTGTAAAATTTTCTCTTGAAATGCTTTGTTACCGCGGCAAGAGCTTGATATAGTTCATCTGAAACACCATCTCTTGTAGCCATCAGATCATCTCCCTCCTTATCAGATGAAGAAACAACTACCATTTGCCTCTTAAGAGCTTCAGAAATCTTTTTCTCAACTATCAATGCCAAAGGATCAGTAGATACAACTTCTGGCATTTTGCTTGATGAAGCTTTGTTTAGGACTTGGTTTTCATTGAGTTTGAAAGATTCATAAAGAGTATGAATGGTGAACTTGGTCAGATTTTGATGTTGCTTCTATTTGTTTTTCCAAAAATGTGGTTGGAAAATACATTTTAGTTGGTTTAGGTGGAGTACAGACAGATTCTTGGTTTTGAAAATTCACTTTTAGAAAATGAAATACTATTTTTCAACTTTTTGTTTTTGTTGGCTAAAGATTTGATATGAGTTGTCAAATTTGATAAAGCTAATCTACATGACTCTTTGTCCTTAATCAAAGAAAAAGTAGAGTCGAGAGTTACCTCATCATCTGGGTATTCATCATCAGTACTTTCTGCTTTAAAAACTTTGTCCTTGGCCAACCTTGCCATAAAGCAAACATTAGCAGAGAGATCTTGATCTTCATCATCTGTGAGTAATAGCCATTTGTCATCTTCAGCGAGCAATGCATGTCCTGCTTCAACTTGTTTGGCTAAAAGCATCTTCTGCTTGTAATACTCATAATTCCGCTTTCGAGGTTGTTTGCAATCAACAGCAAAATGTCCAAGAATTCCACAATTGTAGCACTTTTTGTCTGATGTCTTACCCTTCTCAACAACTTGTTTCTCATAAGTTTCCTTCTTTTCACCATGTTTTAATCCATTAGCTTCTCCTTGCTCATTACTCTTAGGATGATAGTGTTCCTTCTTGGGAAATGCACTTGTAGAAGAAGTGCGGAGATTGTTGTTTGTTGGCCTCGCTTTGTAAAATTTTCTCTTGAAATGCTTTGTTACCGCGGCAAGAGCTTGATATAGTTCATCTGAAACACCATCTCTTGTAGCCATCAGATCATCTCCCTCCTTATCAGATGAAGAAACAACTACCATTTGTCTCTTAAGAGCCTCAGAAATCTTTTTCTCAACTATCAATGCCAAAGGATCAGTAGATACAACTTCTGGCATTTTGCTTGATGAAGCTTTGTTTAGGACTTGGTTTTCATTGAGTTTGAAAGATTCATAAAGAGTATGAATGGTGAACTTGGTCAGATTTTGATGTTGCTTTATCTGTGTTCCAAAATCTTCCCATTCTGGACCAAGAGCTTTGATGAATTTGATGTTTAACTCAATCTCTGTTTTCTTGACATTGTTCTTCCTCAGTTCATTTATGACATTGCAGAATCTGTAAGTAGACAGCTTCAAGAGATTCATTTGGCATTTTTGTGAAGTTGTCAAACTCAGTCAAAACATTGGTCAATCTTATCGTCGAAGTCATGTCAGCTCCTTCCATCTGTCTAGCCACCTCATCCCATATCTCCTTGGCTGTATCATAAGAATCAACCGAGCCATAGATTTCATCCGGTAGAGCTTTGTATAAGCATGACCTAGCTCTGTTATCTGCAGCTGTTCGATCTTTTTGTTCAGCATTCAAAGATCATGAGTTAGAATTGCATCAGTAGTGGGATGGCGATGAACGGCAAGTCCATTAAGGATGGAATCTTTCATCATATGACCATTTGTTTGACTTTCCGCATAGTCCATAAATCTTTTCTTCCATAGTCCATAGGAACCACGGTAGAGAACTGGAGGTCTTGTATCTGAACCCAATGCCAATGCTTCACGAGAAGCCATTTGAAATTGATTTGATTTGAAAAATTGAATTGAATTAAGAGTTGAATAGAACAGAAAATGAAACGATCTTGAGAAGATCGTCCTGGGTGAGATCGTTCTAGGTGAGATCGTCCTAGGTGAGATCGTCCTAGGTGAGATCGTCCTAGTGAGATCGTCCTAGGTGAGATCGTCCTGGAATTTTTGTGAAATTTGGTTAAGTATGAAAATGAAACGATCTTGAATTAAGAAAGATTTGAAAACGATCTTGAGAAGATCGTCCTGGGTGAGATCGTCCTAATTGAGATCGTCCTAGGTGAGATCGTCCTAATTGAGATCGTCCTATTGAGATCGTCCTAGTTGAGATCGTCCTAATTGAGATCTTGAATGAGATCTATGAGATCGTCCATGAGATCGTCCTTTGAGATCGTCCTTGAGATCGTCCTAGGTGAGATCGTCCTAGGTGAGATCGTCCTGGGTGAGATCGTCCTAATTGAGATCGTCCTAGGTGAGATCGTCCTAATTGAGATCGTCCTAATTGAGATCGTCCTAGTTGAGATCGTCCTAGTTGAGATCGTCCTGGAATTTTTGTGAAATTTGGTTAAGTATGAAAATGAAACGATCTTGAAACGGTCTAAAATGATTTTGGATAAAACGATCTTGAATTAACAGAAAATGAAACGATCTTGAGAAGATCGTCCTGGGTGAGATCGTCCTAATTGAGATCGTCCTAGGTGAGATCGTCCTAATTGAGATCGTCCTAGTTGAGATCGTCCTGGAATTTTTGTGAAATTTGGTTAAGTATGAAAATGAAACGATCTTGAAATGAAACGGTCTTGAAATGAAATGATCTTGAAGTGAAATGATCTTGAACTAAATGATTTTGGATAAAACGATCTTGAATTAAAATGATTTTGGAATGAAACGATTCAAAGAACTGGGACGATCTTGGTTGAAGATCGTCTTAAGTTCAGAAGAAATGGGACGATCTTGGAGAAGATCGTCTTAGGTTTCTTTCTCAAAAATTTTCAAGTATAAAACTTTCCAAGTATTTGAATTGACCAAACCAATCCTTACGGATTAATTAGCCACAATCAAACACTTCACAACACACAACCACTTGTCAAGACGATCTTGAGGAGATCGTCCTACAAGCCACAAAGTACTAAGTATGAAAAATGAACTTTCAAAGACTAAGACGATCTTAGGAAGATCGTCCTAGTGAAGATCGTATTAGAGTCATCTTCTTCATCTCATCAGTTTTCCATAAAACTCCATTAACAACTTTAAAAGCTTCAATATCTTTTGAATTACTGGGAGTTAGATCACGAAATCACTTGCAAACTGATTGTATTCACGTCCGCAACAATTTTACGAACAAAATTCAACACAAAACACAACAGATTCAAATCCCTCAAATTCGCGCCAAAAACACAAAATTCAATCTCGAGAATTAGATTGAATTGGAACTTGAAATTTGACAGGATTATGTTTTCAACAACCACGAATCTATTGGTGAACAAATAACAGTGATTTTATGTGATTTGAAGTGTGAATTTTGATGAAACAGTAGGTGAAAAAGACGAACAAAAATTGTAAATAATTTTGATTTTTGATGAATTTGTGACTGAATTCAGTTATGGATCGTCATCTGATCGATGTTTTTCTCTGATACCACTTGTTATAACACGATTTCTAACACCAAATTCAAGTCATCAATGGTGGTTTTGGTGAGTGTGTGTTCTTGGTGTTTGTGTGTGTTTTGAGAGAGAAAGTGTGTGTGTGTAAAAGTTGGTGATTTTGTATTAAAGTTATGCAGGGATTAATCAAGGTTCTTCCAAAAGTTATGATCTCTAAGGTATGAGAGAGGTATTTATAGGCTAACTATACAATTATGCTAATTATCACAATTAGCCCCTCAACCTTAGTGATCATTTATCTATGACTTAATAACAAGAAATTCCTCTAATCTAAATTACAATTTATCACTATTTTTGGATTTCTAA
This sequence comes from Erigeron breviscapus, assembly GCA_034093135.1. Lineage (NCBI taxonomy): Eukaryota > Viridiplantae > Streptophyta > Magnoliopsida > Asterales > Asteraceae > Erigeron > Erigeron breviscapus. Next base: position 94,102,231 of record CM067167.1, read on the forward strand.
CAATTATCCTGAAGGCACAACATTTTCAAAGAACAAGTGTTAGCTAATAAATTAGCTAAGTAAGATAACACGAATTTGAAAACATTTGCCCATTTCATAATATATCAACAAAGTCATCTTTTAATGTTAATATCACATACACTCATAACATATCATAATTTAACACATTAGGATCATCGTATCCCTAATTGTGCCTAGCTTTACTTTCTTTATCTTTCTTTCTTTTCTTTATTTCTTTGCCTAGACGTAGGCTAAGTGACTTATGCCACTTACATAGGGATGTGGGGTTGTGTGTAGGCGGTCATAGACCATACATGGAGTCCTCACACCCGACATGATGGGTAAACCATAAGGTGGTCCATCGGCGTCGTTAAGGAATGACATTGTCTTTCCAACTGAATAAACCGTTTATGCCTTTACGCATTGGTGGTTAGTTACTCCACCCGGAATACTCAAACGTAACTATGCCATGGGAGGTATCATGATTCCCAAACCACGTGACCACGTACGCACCAGCCCCGAGGAGCTAGCACGGGTTAAGCTTAACACAAGACTTTACGTATTGCTCGAGACTTTAATCTTTGTATTAGTTTAGGTTACACTTTCACCTAAGCTAATCACATATCATCTTTTACTTTAGGTCCCTTAACGTGCACGTGAACATGGCAATCCTAATCAAAGGACTAGTGACTAGGTGATCAAGCCACACATACGATCATATAACATAACATTTCATCATTTCATAGTCCACATAACATAATCATCTCATCATTTCATACGTATATACTTACCTCATGACTTTGCAACCTGCATAAGCATGTTATACATCATAAATGGTAAGAATAATGTCCCTTTGCAACCTCCCATAGTCACCCATAAACATAATACGTGCATTCGTACTCAATTGGAAGGTTTAACTTATGAAAACGTGTTTTGTTGTACCAACAGGTGACAAAAGATGTTATCTTACCTTGGTACAGCTTACCAACCAGTTACAAGTGTCTTACAGTGCTTGCTAAGTGCTCCCGACTACCTATAATGAGTATAAGATCGTTCTATAAGCTAAACGAAACTCAAGTACCAGTCTGGACTCATTTATGCACCGCATGGAAATTCTGTGCGCCGCACAGAACCTCATTTGGCCAATTGTGCGCCGCATGGAGTGTTTGTGCGCCGCATAAAAACTTTAAATTTGAAACAGAAACTCTCCAATTTTCTGAGCAAATCGCCCATGCGCCGCATAGATACTCTATGCGCCGCATAACGGGCATCTTTTTGAAAACCATTTACAAAACTGGAGGATATGCGCCACATGAATGATTCATGCGCCGCATATCGGGCTCCCTTCAGATCTCACTTTACAAAATTGGAAGATATGTGCCGCATTAAAGGCACATGAGCCGCATGAAAGGCTCATGCGCCGCATATCACCCTGTTCGACCAAAAAACCAACTTTTTAATCCTTTAATCGAATCCCATACGAACACCAATTAATAATTCGACCTGGGGACATAAAATTAACCCTTTTTACAGTACTTTTCATGCCTTTAATCCATCAATCAAACCTTTAATCTTTTACAACATGAATCACTCATTCAAACACCCGAATAACATGAAATCGGTAAACGTTTAATCAAATAACCCAACCCAAACCCCATGGCCTGGATTGAATACTCATCTATGACTCATAAGATCAGATTTCAGAGATAATATTACCTATATTACCTGTAGATGACTTAGAGGGTTCAAGATCTAATCAAAACTTGATCGAAACGGCACAAAACGATTGAATCTTGAGAGAAACTTGTCTTGGAATAAGAGGGGGATCGGCTGAAGGGTTTCACACACAAGAGCAGGTGTTTTGTGACAATTAGGGCTGCCTAATTGCTCCTTAACCCCCTGGCCATCAAACCTTAAACTTACACTTAGGACCCCTCAACTTCATAACTTAACTTTCTTAGCTTAAACCTCTACCGGGAGTCTTAACATTCTAACAAGCACTTAACTACTTAACTTACTTTCATTAATCAACATATTAATCATTTCATAATAAGCACATATGCACTTATTCACATAATCCCATATAGGGCACATAAACATAACGGACCTAACGTTAACTAACGGAAAGTCAAATAGTCAAACATAAAACGTTTGGGATGTTACAATTACCTCCCCCTTAAGAGGATTCCGTCCTCAGAATCTCCTCAGAAGTGAACAGATCTGGATACTTCTCTTTCATCACGGACTCGGTCTCCCAAGTTAAACTTTCACCATGATTATGCTTCCATTTAATCAACACGAGATCAATCACCTTCCGGCGGAGTTTCTTTTGCTTTCTTCCGAGTATTGCTACTGGTTCGTCCACTATTCTTTTCTGCGGATCAATGCTCACATCCTCAATTGGAATAACACTAGACTCATCGGCCAAACACTTCCTCAAATACGAAACATGAAATGTGTGGTGAATTCCATCTAATTCTGGGGGTAATTCCAATTGATATGCTACATCCTTGATACGTTTCAGAATCTTGAAAGGTCCAATGAAACGTGGACTTAGCTTTCCTTTCTTTCCAAAACGAATCACTCCTTTCCATGGAGAAACTTTCAGCATTACCAAATCACCAACTTGAAACTCAATCGGCTTTCTTTTCTTGTCGGCATAAGTCTTTTGTCGTTCTCTAGCCACACGAAGTGCTTCTTTTGCCACATTAACTTTTTCAGCTGAGATTTCAATGATTTCAGGACCCGTAAACTGCTTTTCTCCGGGTTCCATCCATCAACTTGGTGTCCTACATCTCCTACCATAAAGCATTTCAAATGGTGGCATCCCAATACTTGCATGGTGGCTGTTATTATAAGTGAATTCGATCAATTTCAAGTGTTCATCCCATGCTCCACCGTATTCCAAAACACATGCTCTTAACATGTCTTCCAATGTTTGTATAGTCCTCTCACTTTGCCCATCAGCTTGAGGATGATAGGCGGTGCTCAAATTTACTCTAGTTCCTAACTCTCGTTGAAGACTCTTCCAAAAGCTAGACACATACCTTGTGTCTCGATCTGAAACAATGGATAGAGGAACACCATGCTTTGCTACGATCTCATCTACATACATCTTTGCCATCTTAGTTAGTGGTACATCCTGTCTTGTTGCCAAGAAATGAGCACTCTTTGTCAATCTATCCACAATAACCCATACCATGTCATTTCCCTTCGGTGTTCTTGGTAGCTTGGTCACAAAATCCATAGTGATATGTGTAACACCCCAACTAAGGCGGAACGATGAGATGTACAGAAAGTCAAGTATTCAAAACAAAGGATAATAGATAACATTCACCATAGCTTTATTTGATAAAAATAATTTTACAATGCATAAGCATGTGAACCAATTCCCAAGTACAATACGTCTACCATACTTGGATATTAAGTCCACGAAACAAATAACAAATACATGAGATGATATACTACAATGATCAAGGCGGATTCCATTGCCCATCACAAGGTTTGATCTTTGACTCCAAAGTGCAATGCAAGTAATCATGATGCATACAATTCCTCAAAGCTAATGTTAAATCCTGAAAAGCATGAAGAAAAAGTGTCAACTACGAAAACGTAGTTGGTGAGTGCATAGGTTTGCAAGTAAATCTCGTTACATATCCATTTCAAAATAGTTGAGAAATCCATGGTAAATTATAAAGTTCTCATTTGTCACATTTATCGTGAGAGAAAAAAAATATATCAATCGATTAATCATTCATCATACCAAAACCATTCGGTCATCAATACTTCAATATCGCCAATTTCAACAACTTTCGAGATTCCATATAAGGTTCAATACCCAAACCGTATGTTCAATCCATAATATCCAACCATAAGTAATAATCAATAATATTTAGCCAAAGGCATAATTTGATGAGTCTGTGCTTGAGCCACTACTAAGACCCTTTCACGTCCAAATAATAATAATGATAATATGTCCCGAAGATATGATAATAGAAGCACATGCTGTCAATCACGTGCAATGATGATAATAAAAGGGTCGTGCCATGGAGACGACCAATAACAAAAGTAGATTAGAGCACCCCTAGGCAGACCGGAGATGAGGGCGGCCACTCAGGCGGCCAGTCAACCCGCTGCCATCTTGGTGAGTGAGGGGACGAATCCTAGTTGCGCAACCCTCTAACTACAGGCCTCAATGAGTTAATAGTAGTGTATAGGGGACCACCGTTTGACAGTACTCAAGCTCATCATATAACATATAACACGTTGAACATACAATATAATTCCCATATCATAATCATTCTTTCGAATATCATTTCATAAAAGAAATCAATTTTATTTATCATGCTTTTCACCCCGTAAGTAAAACATATAAAAGAGTTTGAAAGGGGGGCTATGACTCACCTTGATATGCCGCATATTATATTCACTTATCCAAAATAGGTACTTCCCATCTATCGCTTCCTTGATCATATATCCGTCATATTCCTCAATCACATTTCAAGCCAAGACTATCCCTACGATAGGACTAATATACGTAAGTTCCTATCTTAAGCCATCACTTAGAAATGCCACTTTTATTATGTTGTTATCAATTATGGGATCCAAGTGTATTGCTAATATTCGCATCTTTTTGGTTGTAAAGATTGGTGGTGTAAAAGGTTACTTTCATTATACACGTAGTTATAAGTTGTTAGAATTTCGGTAACGTGGCTTCCTTTGTGGTTTCGTTTGGCATCTTAGGTTATCATATGAGAATGTCATATTAAGTTATGTTCTCTTAAACATTATTGGATGTGTAACCAATCTTAGCACGAATTAGCATTTGTGATATCAATTTATAGTTTGGTTAACGAAATTACTTATGTCCATCTCACTTAATTATATTTTGTGTTACTTTGATTACACTTATCTTTTAACTCACACTTTTCTCGATATGTCTTATGATTATTCGGGTTCATGAAATTCGTTTAAGTGTTATGGGCCATTACCAATTGGGCTTAAGTGTCATGGGCTTCTAAATGCTTTGGGCTTAAATTAGTTATTGGGCTTAACCTTATTTGGGTTATGTGCTTAGTGGGTTTTATTGGTTATTGGGCTAATGGTTTATTGGGCCAAGTGGGCCTACTGATTCATGGTCCATTGGGTATACGAATTGGGCCGGGCTAGCCCATTATGGTCTTTAGTGCATCTTTTAGCCCATTATACAAATGGTTAGTTTCCTTTCAACTTTTCTGTTTTTATACATCAGATTTATGAAATGTTGGCCACTAATTCGGGGTTAAATCTAATTATTTGGGACCTTATGATTTTTATACAATGAACTATATGTGTCCACTTATTTTGTAATTTTTGGCTTAATTTATAAAGAATGTTTACTACCTCTAAATATTTTTATAAGTGAAAGTGGTCAAAACAGCCACTGTTTTGTGTATCCAAATGTTTTATAAAAGTTCTTTGGGTTATGATCTTAATAAAAATACCATGATTTTATTTTAAGTTTAGGACACATTGAAATTACTTTCCACCAAGTATGGCCTCCTGGAACCTTATGGATTAGGAGATAAAAATTGTCAAAGTTGATAAAATGTTCAGACAAAAATGAAGTCTTGACCAGTTTTAGTAGAAAAATCATATCTTTTGTTTGGTTCAGTATTTTTGAGTGATTCCAGTTGGAGGTTAACTTTAACTCGTTCATCTACAACTTTTGTTTTGAATGTTTTTCTTGAGTCGGCCCTCACATTCTCAGTTTATCCGTTCCAAGACAGAAAATGGATTCTGTCAGAAAGTATTTGGATCCAAACGACTCACCAATCACTTAGTTTGCTTATCTTACACTCTTAATCACCTCTCACATGTTTGTTATTCACTTTTGTGTTATTTTAACATCAAATATACAGATTATTAACAATTTCAAGATCATCAATCATCAACTAAAACTGAATTTAAACAAAACTTAATCATTAAACTTAGTTCTTGCAAAAATCACCCCAAAAGTAAATGCATGTAATCATCTAACCATTTTATGTTCAAATCTCTTAACAAATCTTTCATGCAACATCAAAATAAGTTTGTTTATGTAAAATCTCAGAATATATTGGTGTTTATTTCATTAAAAATCAGTTTTAATCAAATCTATAAACCCATTTTAGCAACAAATCTTACAACAACAACTCTTGGGTCTTGTTCTTGTTGAATCATTGAATCCTTTCTCTAGATCTTTACATGCATGAACATGTGAGATAAGGATCTATCAACCTTGCCCTCATTGAGTTTAAATCAAGAAGAAAATCAAAGGAAAACATGATTTTTGATAAAGATCTTTTAATATATACAAAAACAAGATGGATTAAACAAAGAGATGATGAGTTATACCCTTGATGAACTTGGATTTGAAGAAGACAAATGTGCAGATTTTCGTGGCCTCTTATGCTTCTAATAACCCTTATTCTTGCCTTGAAACAACCCTTAAACCTATCTTCAATCAACCCTTGATTAATCTACCTTAAACCCTTATTATTATTATAGTTTAGTTATGGTTTGCTCTTGTTTTCCTTGGGTGTTTGTGGCTGGCCGAAAATGGTGTTGGGAGGGGGAGAAAGAAGAGTTTTTGAGAGAGTATTGGATGTATGTGTGTTGGAAAGATAAGAATTGATTGTGTGGGAGGTGAAGGTTAAGTTTGGGTGTAATGTGTCTTGGAGGATGCAAGCTAGCTATTCAACTATTGGTGCTTGGGTTTTGGGAAGGGGGAGGCCGAATTTGACTTAAAATTTGAAAGGGAAGTTTGTTTTTGTTAGTTATTTTATGTCTAGGTACATTATGTATGTATGGGTACATGTATGGTTGATTTAAATTACTAATTTGTAGGCTTTTAAAATGCTTGTGTGATTATATGCATATGTATATATATATGGCCGTATATATATGTATGTGTATGTATGTATTTTGTGTTTATAACTTTGTTACTTAATTCTTAATTATTACTTGTGTGTGTATTAGACATATATATTCACTTATTATTATTCGAACTCACTTTTGTGTACATATTAGTTTATAATATATTTTCAAGATGGTCATTATATTTTTATGTTCAAATCTCTTAACAAATCTTTCATGCAACATCAAAATAAGTTTGTTTATGTAAAATCTCAGAATATATTGGTGTTTATTTCATTAAAAATCAGTTTTAATCAAATCTATAAACCCATTTTAGCAACAAATCTTACAACAACAACTCTTGGGTCTTGTTCTTGTTGAATCATTGAATCCTTTCTCTAGATCTTTACATGCATGAACATGTGAGATAAGGATCTATCAACCTTGCCCTCATTGAGTTTAAATCAAGAAGAAAATCAAAGGAAAACATGATTTTTGATAAAGATCTTTTAATATATACAAAAACAAGATGGATTAAACAAAGAGATGATGAGTTATACCCTTGATGAACTTGGATTTGAAGAAGACAAATGTGCAGATTTTCGTGGCCTCTTATGCTTCTAATAACCCTTATTCTTGCCTTGAAACAACCCTTAAACCTATCTTCAATCAACCCTTGATTAATCTACCTTAAACCCTTATTATTATTATAGTTTAGTTATGGTTTGCTCTTGTTTTCCTTGGGTGTTTGTGGCTGGCCGAAAATGGTGTTGGGAGGGGGAGAAAGAAGAGTTTTTGAGAGAGTATTGGATGTATGTGTGTTGGAAAGATAAGAATTGATTGTGTGGGAGGTGAAGGTTAAGTTTGGGTGTAATGTGTCTTGGAGGATGCAAGCTAGCTATTCAACTATTGGTGCTTGGGTTTTGGGAAGGGGGAGGCCGAATTTGACTTAAAATTTGAAAGGGAAGTTTGTTTTTGTTAGTTATTTTATGTCTAGGTACATTATGTATGTATGGGTACATGTATGGTTGATTTAAATTACTAATTTGTAGGCTTTTAAAATGCTTGTGTGATTATATGCATATGTATATATATATGGCCGTATATATATGTATGTGTATGTATGTATTTTGTGTTTATAACTTTGTTACTTAATTCTTAATTATTACTTGTGTGTGTATTAGACATATATATTCACTTATTATTATTCGAACTCACTTTTGTGTACATATTAGTTTATAATATATTTTCAAGATGGTCATTATATTTTTATGTTCAAATGTACTTCAATTAGTTTGGTGTTTGAATTGTTGGACATTTATAAGGATTTTTGGTTGTTATCACAACATGTGAGTCTTGTGCAATTATTTTTATAACTTAACTTCTCAAAATAAAGTTTTTGGTTCAATGATGTTTCACCAAGTTCAGTTAGTACTAATTTATAGGTTGAGATTGTCTATAGTTATTGTTCATGGCATTTCTAAGATAGCTAGTCACCTACGGTATTTCCTTGAACTAGAGGCAGTTATCACCATGCCTTAATGTCTAGAAGGTCAAATCTCTTAATAAAACTATAGGGATAGATACCTAGACAAATCTAAGTACATTGTCCTAGTCGGAAATTGAGGGTTATTACAATATGATCCCATTTCCATTCCGGAATCTCCAATTCCTGTAACAAACCGTATGGCTTTTTGTTATCAGCTTTCACGCGTGCACATGTCAAACATCTTTCAACAAAATGAGCAACTTCTCCCTTAATGTTTGGCCACCAATAGATGGGCTTCAAATCTGCATACATCTTGGTAATACCGGGATGAACTGAATATCTTGACCTATGAGCTTCTTCAAGGATCAACTCTCGATTACCACCAAGCAACGGTACCCAAATTCGACCCTTATATGTCTTAAATCCACGGCTGTTCGTCTCCATCACAAGTCTTTTCTTCTTTCCAATGCTTTCCTTGTCGATATTATCCTTCATTAAAGCCTTAACTTGAGCTTCCTTGATACGGTCAAGTAACCCCGACTTTGCTTGAACAACCATGCTCATCAATCTACAAGAAAAATTCTGCACTTTCCTACTTAATGCATCTGCCACCACATTGGCTTTACCGGGGTGATACTTAATCTCACAATCATAATCCTTCAGAAGTTCCATCCATCTCCTTTGCCTTACATTCATTTCCTTCTGTGAGAACACATATTGCAAACTCTTATGATCCGTGTACAAGGTACACTTGGTGCCATATAAGTAATGCCTTGATGTGTAAAATCGAGTTTAAAATTTATAAACAAGAAATACCCTAAAACTGACTACTACATACTCGCGGGCAGTGGACCCGTTCGTATATAGTATAGCTAAAAGGTAAGTCCAGGATCGAACACAGGGACTAAACTAAGTAATGGTAGACATTAAGTAATTCAAGTAAAAAAGGGGGTTTTGTGACCGAATTGTCACTTTGCAAAAGTTAGTCAATAATTAGTAATCCCAAAGGATTAATCGAAAGAGAACTTGTTTTAAACAATAATTTAAAAGGTCATCCATCTTGATTTCGCTCAACACATGTTCAGATTGCACATAAATGAAGTTCAAACCCAAATTAGTTGATTAAATAACCGAGACTCAAACAAAGCACCAACCCCGTACCCGTCAAGTTGAAGACATCATTTGACTCTCTTGCTTAAACTAGTTTCGTTACAAAGACCGGTACCCCAAGACATCTTTTATAACTTCCCTAATCAAACAATTGGTTTGGTTATTGAAATAACAATTATACCTATCGATTGTACCCAACCGTTAACACATTTCTTCCTATTATCATGAACGATTATCTACCGTACCCGTCACAGACCCAATCGTTTCTACCCAAACAATCAAAATGAAATATACGTAATCAATAACTACCATTAAAGACACATATAATCACCAATTAATTCAAGATAAATAATAAGGAAGAAATACGCTAAGATCTCGATATAACGTTAAATGAAATCAACATTGAATTAATAAAATTGTGCAATCTTTACATAATGTCTCACTCCATCAAGATGGATGATGAAGTGATTAGCCACTCATATTAAAATAAGAATAACAATTGAAATAAGAGAAATTCATTGTTACCGAATGATAATAATTGAAAGCTACGAACGTAATCGATCCAATTGTGTTTGAAAACCTAGAAATTGATGAAAATCTGGAAAATATCTCCAATTAGGGTTTGGAACACGGCTGCTAAAAGAGAAGAGTCTTTTTGGCATAATTTTCAAGCTATTTATACGAACCCCCAAAGGCTGCCAGAAACGCGCCCAGTTGCGGCGCAGCTTGCATTGCGGCGCAACTATGTTTGACTTCGGGCTTTGACTTTGACTTTCGTTGACCTAGACTGGCTTGAACTTGAACCCATTGCGGCGCAACTGAAGGACGTTGCGGCGCAACTTATTCCTCTGGTTCTGGGTTGCGGCGCAACTCGCCTTTGACTTGCGTTGACCTTTGACTTATGTTGACTCTTTGCTGGCCAGGAAGGAAGGGTGTTGCGGCGCAACTGGAAGACGTTGCGGCGCAACTTATTCTTCTGGAATTGGGTTGCGGCGCAACTGGCCTTTTTCAGCATTGACTTTGGTTGACTTTCTGCAATCTTCATCCAAATGCTTCCGAAATCCTCCGTTAGCACTCGATTCATCTCAACAATGTCATTTTCTCCAGATTTGCGCTTAAATACCTGTCAGTACCCTGAAACACTAACAAATACCATAAACGCACCAATTGTATACAAAAACAACTCATAAACCATGCGAAATCAACTAAATACGTTGTGGGAAATGGGTATAAAATACGACATATCATGCCTCCACAACTTCAAAGCAAACACTACTGCAGCCAATTCAAGATCATGGGTCGGGTAATTCTTTTCATGAGGCTTCAACTGACGTAAAGCATAAGCAATAACTTTGTCCCTTTGCATAAGGACACAACCCAAACCTGAAATAGAAGCATCACTATACACAACAAGATCATCAATACCTTCGGGTAAGGCTAGGACAGGAGCTTCACATAACTTTGTCTTAAGCGTTTGAAAGGCCTTTTCTTGAGCTTCAGTCCATACAAACTTCACTCCTTTCTTCGTCAATTCGGTCATTGGCTTAGCTATTCGGGAGAAATCTTGAATAAACCTTCTATAATAGCCCGCTAAACCGAGAAAACTCTTAATCTCCGTGGGTGTCTTTGGCTGCTCCCATTTAGAGACAGCTTCAATCTTGGCGGGATCAACTTTAATATCTTCAGAAGAGATAACATGCCCGAGAAACTGAACTTCTCGAAGCCAGAATTCATACTTGGAGAACTTTGCATATAACTTTTTCTCCCTAAGAACCTCAAGAACGGCTCTTAAGTGCTCACGATGCTCGGCTTCAGACTTTGAATAAATCAGAATATCGTCAATGAAGACAATCACAAAATGATCTAAGAATGGGCGACATACCCGATTCATTAAATCCATAAAAGCGGCTGGAGCATTTGTCAATCCAAATGGCATGACAAGAAACTCATAGTGCCCATAACGTGTACGAAAAGCTGTCTTGGCCACATCTTCCTTTTTGACTTTTAATTGATGATAGCCAGACCGCAAATCAATCTTAGAGAAGTAAGAAGCACCATGGAGCTGATCAAAAAGATCATCTATACGCGGGAGGGGATACTTATTCTTAACCGTTCGCTTATTCAGCTCACGGTAGTCTATGCACATGCGCATAGAACCATCTTTCTTCTTGACAAAGAGAACCGGAGCTCCCCAAGGCGAGGAACTTGGTTGTATGAAACCTTTGTCGAGTAGTTCTTGAAGCTGAGACATTAACTCTTTCATTTCTGTAGGAGCTAAACGATATGGTGCTTTTGCAACAGGAGTAGCACCGGGTACAAGATCAATCTGAAAAGTGACCTCTCGGTCGGGAGGAATACCGGGAAGATCATCCGGAAAGACATCAGAAAATTCAGAAACTACATCAACATTAGAGGTCGGAGACTTCTCCTTTCGTGTATCGATAACGTAAGCAAGAAAGTGATTCTTGTTATGTCGAATGCAATTGAGAGCCTTCATCAAATTAATGATCTTTATGCTCCCTTTCTTCTTATCTCCATAAACAGAAATGACCTTACCATCCGGAGTAGTGAAACGCACGATCTTTTGAGAACATATAATGGTAGCATCATTTTGAGACAACCAATCCATACCTATCACTATATCAAAACCGGCTAGAGTAGTAGGCAATAACTGAACCAGAAAAGAGCGACCTTCAATCTCAATAGAACAATCATCATAACCTTCTTGAATGTCACTAATGGTACCGTTAGCAATTTCAACCTCTATAGAACAATCAAGGGGAGTAGTGACTCTATCAAGCTTAGGAGCAAACAAAGTGGACACAAAAGACCTATTTGCACCCGAATAAAAAAGAACAGAAGCAGGTTTTGAGTTAACAAGAAATGTACCGCTTACTACCTCATCGTTCTCCTTGGCAGCTTCAACTGTCAGCTGAAAGGCTCGAGCTTTAGGCTTTTGGGCAGCCGTCTTCTTTCCATCATCTTTTCCTTGTGGGCAATCCTTGATGAAATGACCGGTTTGGTGACACCGGTAACACTTTGGCTTGTCCTTGCATTCTGAAGCAGGATGACCCGTACCACCACAAGTATCACACCTTCGGGTCTTATCTGAACATGGACCCGAATGAGGTGCCTTACAAGTACCACACCAATTCTTTGGCTTTGCATAGTTGCTGCCCCCACCCCTTGAAGATGAACCTTTCTTGAACTTCCTATTCGATCCATTTGATCCATCATGCTTCCTTTTTGAACCTGATTGCTTATCATCATTAGCTTTTACTGCATCCTTTTCACTCTTGAAGTCATCATCCAGCCTCTTGGACTCCTTAATCGCAGCAAACAATGTAGTATGTTGTCTACAAAGGCCACGATAGCTAGCGGGAAGACCATCACAGTAAGCTTCAACCTGATCCACATCTCTACGAACCAAGTGACCAACAAACTTAAGCTTTTCCATAAATGAGTGAGCATACTCAGTTATGGCACCGGGCTTAGCGGTTAAAGCTCTGAATTCCTTCTCAATCAACCTCAGCTCACGAGACATATTCTTCTAAGAACTTCTCCTTAAATGTACCCCAAGGCATAGCAGCTAGCACCTCGGGGGTCAAAGAAACAGTAGCAGCCTCCACCAATTACGAGCATTCTTCTTTAACATACGGGAAGCACACAATACCTTCATATCCTCAGGGCAATAACACGAAGCAAACACAACCTCGATATCATCCAACCATTCCATGGCACCTACAGCATCTTGAGTACCATCAAATGCTTTTGCTCCACACTTCTGAAAACTCTCATACTTAAAGTTATTAGCACGAGGGGCAACCACAACACGAGGCTCCACCACATTTTCAACACCATTCACATTAGCAACAACATTTTCAGGAGCAACCTGTGACCTTACCATAGACGGCTCGGTACGGTTTGAGCGGTTGGAATAGTTTCCATCAGTACGCTCATCCCATTGCAAGCTAGCTTCTTTTTCAGCTCTCAATTGAGCCAACTCTTCTTCATTCCTTAACAAAAGAGCTCGAATAGCCCTCAACTCTTCATGCATTTCAGCTCGGGTAGGAACTTGATCAATCACTGGATTAGCCCTATCAATTTCTGACCTTGTGGGTTGTGCACCCGGAAATGGCCTTCGTGGAGGTCTTTGGTTAACACCATTTCCAGCCCCATTTTGATTAGCCGGAGCATCGCTAGCATTAGCTCCATCTCTTTGACTGTTAGCACGGGTATTAACCATCTTTCTACAATTTAGTGACGAATGTTAGAGATGAATCGAGTGAGAACAAAGTAAGGTTAGGCCTACTTAATTACACAAGCATAACATAATCATATATAAGCCATAAACCTACACTCACACTCATCCCAACCCGTCCTAAAAGCATTTCCATCATAAAGCTAAAGCATTACTACTTAAGCCAATCATTTCTCGTACGGTTTAAGTCCAAAATCCTAAGGTCTTGGTCGAATTTTGGTTCACTTAAACCATTTCTCTGATACCAACTTGTAACACCCGTCATTTAAAAACTTGGATTTTCAAAAATCTTTGCCAAACGACGTTTAAAATAAGCGGAAAGGATCACTTATAAAATCTGCCCCATCCGTAACGAATGGTACCTTTAAAAATTGGTGTTACTACTAGCATCATCAAAACAATAAAAGTAAATCCAAGCTTTGGCACCAACATAAATGCCCATCATTACAAATCTGAAACATGAGCAAAATAGCCAAACATAAAGCTAACGGAAATCTAAGCGTTTAATGTCTTTGCTAAGCTTCTTTATTCGTTCTACCCAAGTCTCACCAATATAATCTTCGCCTAGCTCAAACTTGATTATCCTGAAGGCACAACATTTTCAAAGAACAAGTGTTAGCTAATAAATTAGCTAAGTAAGATAACACGAATTTGAAAACATTTGCCCATTTCATAATATATCAACAAAGTCATCTTTTAATGTTAATATCACATACACTCATAACATATCATAATTTAACACATTAGGATCATCGTATCCCTAATTGTGCCTAGCTTTACTTTCTTTATCTTTCTTTCTTTTCTTTATTTCTTTGCCTAGACATAGGCTAAGTGACTTATGCCACTTACATAGGGATGTGGGGTTGTGTGTAGGCGGTCATAGACCATACATGGAGTCCTCACACCCGACATGATGGGTAAACCATAAGGTGGTCCATCGGCGTCGTTAAGGAATGACATTGTCTTTCCAACTGAATAAACCGTTTATGCCTTTACGCATTGGTGGTTAGTTACTCCACCCGGAATACTCAAACGTAACTATGCCACGGGAGGTATCATGATTCCCAAACCACATGACCACGTACGCACCAGCCCCGAGGAGCTAGCACGGGTTAAGCTTAACACAAGACTTTACATATTGCTCGAGACTTTAATCTTTGTATTAGTTTAGGTTACACTTTCACCTAAGCTAATCACATATCATCTTTTACTTTAGGGCCCTTAACGTGCACGTAAACATGGCAATCCTAATCAAAGGACTAGTGACTAGGTGATCAAGCCACACATACGATCATATAACATAACATTTCATCATTTCATAGTCCACATAACATAATCATCTCATCATTTCATACGTATATACTTACCTCATGCCTTTGCAACCTGCATAAGCATGTTATACATCATAAATGGTAAGAATAATGTCCCTTTGCAACCTCCCATAGTCACCCATAAACATAATACGTGCATTCGTACTCAATTGGAAGGTTTAACTTATGAAAACGTGTTTTGTTGTACCAACATGTGACAAAAGATGTTATCTTACCTTGGTACAGCTTACCAACCAGTTACAAGTGTCTTACAGTGCTTGCTAAGTGCTCCCGACTACCTATAATGAGTATAAGATCGTTCTATAAGCTAAACGAAACTCAAGTACCAGTCTGGACTCATTTATGCACCGCATGGAAATTCTGTGCGCCGCACAGAACCTCATTTGGCCAATTGTGCGCCGCATAAAAACTTTAAATTTGAAACAGAAACTCTCCAATTTTCTGAGCAAATCGCCCATGCGCCGCATAGATACTCTATGCGCCGCATAACGGGCATCTTTTTGAAAACCATTTACAAAACTGGAGGATATGCGCCACATGAATGATTCATGCGCCGCATATCGGGCTCCCTTCAGATCTCACTTTACAAAATTGGAAGATATGCGCCGCATGAAAGGCTCATGCGCCGCATATCACCCAGTTCGACCAAAAAACCAACTTTTTAATCCTTTAATCGAATCCCATACGAACACCAATTAATAATTCGACCTGGGGACATAAAATTAACCCTTTTTACAGTACTTTTCATGCCTTTAATCCATCAATCAAACCTTTAATCTTTTACAACATGAATCACTCATTCAAACACCCGAATAACATGAAATCGGTAAACGTTTAATCAAATAACCCAACCCAAACCCCATGGCCTGGATTGAATACTCATCTATGACTCATAAGATCAGATTTCAGAGATAATATTACCTATATTACCTGTAGATGACTTAGAGGGTTCAAGATCTAATCAAAACTTGATCGAAACGGCACAAAACGATTGAATCTTGAGAGAAACTTGTCTTGGAATAAGAGGGGGATCGGCTGAAGGGTTTCACACACAAGAGCAGGTGTTTTGTGACAATTAGGGCTGCCTAATTGCTCCTTAACCCCCTGGCCATCAAACCTTAAACTTACACTTAGGACCCCTCAACTTCATAACTTAACTTTCTTAGCTTAAACCTCTACCGGGAGTCTTAACATTCTAACAAGCACTTAACTACTTAACTTACTTTCATTAATCATCATATTAATCATTTCATAATAAGCACATATGCACTTATTCACATAATCCCATATAGGGCACATAAACATAACGGACCTAACGTTAATTAACGGAAAGTCAAATAGTCAAACATAAAACGTTTGGGATGTTACAACAATACATTCTAATAAATTCAAATTAAAAAAAACAAACTTTGTAGCACATTACCAATGTATTCCCTTTATTACAAAACAATTACGAACATAATTATACAAACTGATAACAGTTACCCGCGACATTTAGCTATCTATTTATTATAGCTAAACACTTTGAATTTTAACATTAAATTAAAATGATTGGAATAAAATGATAATGTTTGACTTAAATATAAGTCAAGCCCATTTTAAATCCTTCATGTTAACAATCTTTTTTATTAGGCCCCTTCGCATTATTATCATTCAAAACTTATATGAATTCTTAGAATCTTTTTCGAATTTACATTACAAAATATTATTTAAACACTAATTATAATCATAATCTTTATTATAATTTTCAATACGATCCTTAAACACAATCATTTTTTTGATTTCTTGTGAATCTCGCTCACAAGTCCGTTGGTCTCTTTCAACTTCTTTGATGGTAAATTAGTGTCGGTGCTATCCCCGACACCATTGTAAGTAGGTCCACCTATAATCACACGAGTTCCATGTTGACTTATAAAAAATTAATCGTAATACTTTATTATTTTCCTTATTTGACAAAATAATTGAAATAATCTCTTTACGTTATCAATGAATGAAAAATCATAAATGATGGCTATATATATTATTGGTCATTTTATTTTAGGCTTTTATTAATTATAATAATCTTTGATGTTATTAAAAAATATAATAAAAAAATAAATATACATTTTAAATGATATAAATGAAAAATATGTGATAGGCAACTCAAAATTGAAAGACCATCTTTTTAAAAAAAAATTTAAATAGTAAGAAAAATTAAATTATATGTTATAGACAATTCATTGTTGACAAGAATTCTTTGTCAACATTGATATAAGAAAACTTAATAATAAACCACTTTAAAGATATTAAAACTAAAATCTTTCAATATTTAGAAAATAAAAGAAAATGATTTATGACATCATAAATAATCTAAAGGTTATTTCGTTGTTTGAAACTCATATAATGGTTATCACTTAATTCTACCAAAAATTATATAAATTTGTATCGAAATATTTTTACCAATAAAACCCAAATATTAAAAATTCACCTGACTCAATTTATAAACCGGATTTACAATAAAAAAATATATTCAAGAGGATAAATTCTTATTAAACCAAATTGAATAAAAATAGTTCGCTTAAAACAACTTGTATATAATGTTAAGTAACTATATTAAATAATGTATAATATTTTTATTTTAAATTAAATAAAAAAATATATTTATCATAAAAATTTGTTTTATAAAAAAAATTTAAATTAAATAAAAAAATGTATTTATCATAAAAATTTGTTTTATGAAAAAAAAACACATAATAAGTAGTAGTTTTATAAAAGCTAAAACAAAAATCTCGTATTTGGATTTGTACCGTTTATCTTTTAATAATTTAATAATTAACAATATATATATAGTAATAGTAAAGTTTCATATTGATAGCCGAGAACTTATATGTATAAATATATATGAGATGGAAAATATATTAAGGTTTAATTATGTAAAGTACCTTAAATTTAAATAAATGTTAACTATATATAGTAGAAGGACTAATATTGTGTTTACTTAAGTAATAAATTTAGTAATGATACTATTATTTTGATCTAAGGGTTATAATTAAAAGTTTGAACTTATTTATAAAGGCTAATGTTGTGCTTGACCAATAATAAAGTAAATAATGATATCATCATTTGATATAAAGGTTGTAATTAAAAGTTGAATCTTTAATGGTCTTTCTATATAAAATATTATATATATATATTGGTAGATGGTATTTATAATGAAAAACTTACGATGAAATTTCAAAGTTTGAAGTTTGTTAAGTAATATTGTAACAATTTTTACTCTATAATAGTGTTATTATTTTTTGTCTATATGTTTACATTTATGACCCGAATGGTTGCCCAACCCATTATGTCCCTTTAGAGATCTTTACAATAACTATAATCATTCAACACAATCTCAAGCTATAAATTTGTTCCAATTGAACTTGGTGAAATGTCAATAAACCAAAAACTTCATTTCAAGAACTCAAGTTATACAAATAATAATGTAAGACTCACAACCTGTGACAAAGTCAATAAATCTTACAAATGTCCAACAAATCAATCACCAAGCCAATTTAAGTAAATTTGGCATGAAAATAAAGATTTCTATCTCAAAGTATATTCATAAATTAATATGTACATAAAAGTGTTTAAATAACAATAAGTATATATATGCTAATATAAATACAAGTTTATAAATAAAGGCTTAGGTAACAAATTAAAAACACAAAAAATATATACATACATATACATATACACAACATATATACATATACACATACTAGAATAAAGATGTACCTACACTACAAACTAATACAAATAACCTTACAAAATACATATACAAACACCTAACTCATACATACATTCATACACCCTTATACACTTATAAAAATAAAAACAAAAAAAAAGAGTGAGAAACCCTAATCTTAAGCATTTGGCCGTCCCCCCCCCCCCCCCCCTCACACACATTCAACACATTTCTTTCACACACACACTTTCTCTCATCCAAAAAAACTCTCTCTTCTCCTCTTCCATTTTTTGACTCAAATAATCAAGAAAAACAAGAACAAAAATCAATCTAAACTATATTAATAATAAGGGTTAAGCAAGGGTTGTTTCAAGGTAATATTAAGGGTTGTTTCAAGCTTGGAATAAGGTTCATTTGGGTCTTATAGGACCACGAATTTTCTGCCCAAAAACCATCTTCAATTCGTGTTCTTCAAGGGTATAAATCTTCGTCTATTTACTAGATTTAATCTTGTTCTTGTTTATATTCAAAGGTTTCATCAAAAGTTTATGTTTTCTTTTTGATTTCTTTGTTATATACACTTGATGAAGGCAAAGTTGATAGGATCTTTCTCCTCATGCATATGCATGTCGAAATCTATGAGAAAGATCCAAGGATTTAACAAGTTTAAGACCCAAAAGTGTTGTTATAGATTAGTAGCTTTTAAAGTGATTTTCCTTTTCATAGATCTATATGTTTTTGTATATTTTGAAGAATATATTTCTGAGATTTTTCATTAAAAAGATGTTTTTATGTTGTTGAAAGTTAGATCTATAAGATTGGTATTGAAAAGTGTTGATTTGAATGAATACGTGTTAGATCTAAGAAAGTTGAATCTTGTTGTTGGATTATGAGATGGATGAACTTGTATTAAGTGAAAAATATGTTAAAAGGGGTACAATAATCTGGAAATTTGATGTTAAGAGGTATAAAAATAAAGTATTAATCTTGTAAATGATGAACTCAAGTGTTAATAAAGCAAGAATGGTCATTGGTGAGTTGTTTTAATCAACATACAATTCAAGTAAAAGTTCTTCACAACAAAATAAGCTAAAAGTCACTAGATTGCAACTTTAACCAACTCCAACAATTTCGTAACAAAAAGTATTATAAACCTACTGAGAATATTTCAAATAAAAGTTATAAAACTTAACTTGGTTACTAAATGGCAAAGACAAGCCTACAAATCACTAATTCGGTTCATATAAGCACTAACCGAAAGCTTTAATTCGCACTTATCACACCACCACCACGATCACGACTTAAGACACCAAAATATAATGAACATTCTGTAAATAATGGAATAAGGATGAAAATCCATTTTGAAGCACTTTAATTGCTTGAAAAATGAGGCTAAAATCACCATTTCGGTAAACGATTTTTAATCATAAAACCCTCAAAATAAGCAAGACACAAGAGAGGTTGAATTGATATGATTTTGTATGGATAAAAGTTGCCTAAAAGGCCTGAGATTTTTGACCAAAATGTTTAGGGATGATTTCTAAGAATTTCCATGAATTATTGAATTTAAATAGTAATTAAAAGACATAAAAATCCATAATAAATTATGTAAATCAAGAATGAAGTTAAATCATCTTAACCAATTGATAAAAATAACTAAAACCTACTGGAGAAAAATAGTTAAAAGGCAAGAGACATGTGTTACATAATTTAAAGATAAATAATTGAGTAAAAATAATTAATTAAAAATTATCATTAAAATAAATGGAAAATACACAAATAAAAGTATAAATCATGAAATTATAAATTAAGGAGCATATATATCAGAAGATAATTCAAATGAAATTATCCATAATTTATAAAGGCAATTATGACACTTAAAAGTATTTTTAAGGAATTATTTAATTAATAAATCAATAAAATGAATAAATAATTAATTAAATAATATTAAATTAAATATAATTACAAATCAGAAAATATACATAAATATTAATATTATAAGACCACTAATGTCAAATATTATTACTAAGCAAAGTATACAATGGAAATCATATAAACCAAATCCAAATTACCGAAATTTCCAATAAACGTACAAAAACGTATAATGAGAAAACGACTCTTACCACCAATCTTTACAACCAAAAAGATGTGAATATTAGCAATACACTTGGATCCCATAATTGATAACAACATAATGAAAGTGGCATTTCTTAGTAATGGCTTAAGATAGGAACTTACGTATATTAGTCCTATCGTAGGGATAGTCTTGGCTTGAAGTGAGATTGAGGAATATGACGGATATATGATCAAGGAAGTGATAAATGGGAAGTACCCATTTTGGATAAGTGAATAAAATATGCGGCATATCAAGGTGAGTCATAGCCCCCTTTTCAAACTCTTTTATATGTTTTACTTGCGGGGTGAAAAGCATGATTAATTAAAATGACTTTCTCTTATGAAATGATTCTTTGAAATAATGATAATGATATGGAAATTATATTGTATGTTCAACGTGTTATATGTTATATGATGAGCTTGAGTACTGTCAAACGGTGGTCCCCTGTACACTACTAATAACTCATTTGAGGCCTGTAGTTAGAGGGTTGCGCAACTAGGACTTGTCCCCTCATCCACTATTATAGGTAACGGTGGGATGTTTGGTCTGCCTTGGTGGCCGCCTTCATCGCCAGTCTGGCCTCGCGGTGCTCTAACTACTATATATTTATGGGCGTCTCCATGGCACGACCCTTGGTTATCTTTATGCACGTGATTGACAGCATGTGCTTATCATTATCTTATCATTTGGGACAATATATCTGATTATTGGGACATAACCGGTCTTAGTAGTGGCTCAAGAGCAATCTCATCAAATTATGTCATGGTAGTCTTACCATTGACCAAGAGGTATTGATATTATTATGGATGGAAATTGTGGTTTGAACATACGGTTTGGGTATTGGACCTTATATGGAATCTTGGAAGTTATTGAATTTGGCAATATTGAAGTATTGATGACCAAATGGTTTTGGTATGATGAATGATTAATCGATTGATATATTTTTCTCTCACGATAAATGTGACAAATGAGAACTTTATAATTTACCATGGATTTCTCAACTATTTTGATACGGATATGTAACGAGATTTACTTGTAAACCTATGCACTCACCAACTACGTTTTCGTAGTTGACACTTTTTCTTCATGCTTTTCAGGAATTAGCGTAAGCTTTGAGGAATTATATGCATCATGATTGTTTGCATTGCTTTGGAGTCAAAGATTAAACCTCGTGACGGGCAATGGAATCCGCCCTGAACATTGTAGTATACTATCTCATGTGTTTGTTATTTGTTTCGTGGACTCAATATCCAAGCATAGTAGACGTATTGTACTTGGGAATTGGTTCACATGCTTGTGCATTGTAAATTATTCTTATCACTAAAGCTATGGTGAATGTTATCTGTTATCCTTTGATTTGAATACTCGACTTTCTGTACATCTCATCATTCCGCCGTGGTTGGGGTGTTACAAAAAATGGTATCAGAGCCTAAGGTTATAGAGAACATTGGGGTTCCTCCGGGAATTCCAAGACTATAGCCTATTTTCGAAACGAATTTTTATAGTCGAGTCGAGCATAAGGTTGAGCGGTTTAGTTTGAGCTTTACATGGTAGGACCATAATTAAACGTAAAGTCATGAATCTATGTTTAATTATGAGAGGACCATGTAAAACTCAAACGGCCACTTGGACTTATGTTCAAAAGGATTCCTTTTCAAAAAAAAAAAAAAAAAAAAAAAAAAAAAAGATCTTTAATAAATCTTTTTTATGAGCATACGTGTTGCATTTAGACATTCACCTAAGCATATATAGCAATTCGAGACTTGCCTTACTTGAGGATTATGCTAGTTCAGTAGGATTCTCCTTTTGCACATTAGAAGTGAAATGAATAAGATTGAAAGATATTCGTTAATACATGCTACTCTATGCTATAACATGTGAATGTGGGCATGAATTGATTGCAATGTGAAAGCTTATAATGTGCAATGTGAAAGTTGTAATGTGCAGTGTGAAAGTTTGTAATATGCAATGTGAAAGTTTGGTATGTGCAATGTGGAAATTATGTGAGGAATGCATGCGTAAAAGCCTTATGATTCATGATGTTGAACTTTAAGTTGCATATGCACTTTAAAATAATGAGATTATTATAAGGCACGAAATCATTTTGTGGTATGACTTGTTCATTATTGAGTAATGACGTTGACTATTTATGATCGATTTAGAAAGAAAATATAGGCATGACGAGTTGATATGAAATTTCATGGACGATATGGATATAAGAGCCTTTACTCCCTAAGTTTGAGCTATTTGAAACTAGCGCGTAAATATTGCGATGATTATGTAGTCATGCCTTACTATGGAGATAGTTAATGCGCCCTAAGATTGAGCTAATTGAGGGCTAGTGCATGAACGATTTGATGATTATATAGTTGTGCCTTATTGTTGGGATAGTTGCTATGCTTTAAGATTTAACTATTGAGAACTAGTATTCGCTGGATATGATGATAATGTGGTTAGTACTTACTATAAAGATAGATATTGTGCGTTGAGACATGACCGCTTGAGAACTAGTGATTGCCCCTGAGAAATGCAAAATGAATTAGAAATTTCCTAAGTATGAAAGTTGTCATTAAGTACCCCTCTAATCCAATATTCGTTCACTCGTGCTCTTTTGAAATTATCCCCCATCCTATTTCTTACGACACCACTATTCATTATGGACATATGACAACGGCGATATCATCGGTGGAGCATCTTTCCACGAACGTTGGACGATATACTCTGAGAATTGTAGACCCAAGATGTGACGCGACTCTATCCTCTTAGAAACTACGCATAACCTTGGTATTCGATCTGAAATGGTGCGAAACATATGTAAACGTCGAATGAAGTTGGAGACTTATGAAAGACGAGTGGTATTAAGCCATTACGATTTTTCAGAAAAACATTTATCTGGTAAAAAGCTTTGTTTGATTAAAAGAGCTTCGGGCTTTTAGGTTTGGTGAAATGCTCCATAATAAAACCTTGCCAATGCTAATGTTTGAGAAAAGGTCCTAGCTTATAATGTATAACTTAAATAAGAGGACTCACAACGCCCCGTTGGGCTCATGATCCTCCCGTATTCAGCATCAATACAAGTGCACACCGTTAGGTGTGACTAGTATTCCGTTCGTATTGGGGTCAAGGTCAAGCCATTCATGGTGCCCAACACGAGTGCACTTTTTAATTTTTTCTCTCCCTTTCGTAATGGCTCACGAGTGCGCAACGTGAGTCATCAATTGTGATAGCATTTCAGGATATTCAAAACATCAATAACGTCACGCAAGGGACTGGAGCCTTAACAATGACAAGGGCCACTGATCGAGGACGGTGTTGCTTTTAGAAAAGAAGTCAGCATCAAATTTCAAAGACCAAAATTTAGTAGATGGGCAAATGGGGAAACATTCTTGCAGCTCTGTTTGCATTGTTGAGACTAAACATCGGTTGGTAAGATATCTTATCTTTGTAATATTTTGATAATTTGCCAGTACTTATTTATGTTAGAAGTTCTGTTATTGTCTGAATCTTCTTAAGTTAACTTTCTCGAGGAAAACAAGCTCCGGCGCAAGTTACCTTTCTCGAGTAAGTTCACTTTCATTGAGTTGTTAACATATTGTCATACAAAGAAAGGGTTGAGGCTTAGTGAGAGGGTTCCTTAAACAATACACCACCAGAGTGCTGGTCATTTTAGAAAAAAGTTGACTTTTTTCACCTACTTTGGACACAAATAAAATTAGATTTGTCATAAAGCCATAAAGGGTTGAGGCTGGATATCACAGCAATTGGCTGTTGTAAAGAATTTGACCCATTGTTACTTTCCTAGAATTGTCTTGAGTTTAGTACAATAGATTGCTATCAAATTATAGTTAATTTCCTGATATATTATTAACTAATTTACATTTACTTTATAATATATAGACAATTTGGATCATATTGTGTTCTAATGGTAAAATGTGTATGTGATTTTATTTGGTAGGTTCCTATTGCAGAGAAAGCAACAATATCGATTGAAGAGCAAAAAGTGTTGGTAGAACGTTAACAACAGGAAGTTGAAAAAAAGTTGCACGCCTTTACCACATTAAACATTACTATGTCTTTTGGAATATGTGATCAAATTTGGTAGTTAATATTTCATTTATTTTGCTTGGGTTACATTAGTGTATTACACGATTTAGTTGAAATTATATACTGTATAAATTTATAAGGGCTTATTCCCATAAACATGGAGGCCACCTATATATAGAATACACTGCAGCCTTTGGATCTTTTTAAGTGCATACATTTTAGGAAACATGTCTTGGTCTTTGCCGAGCACAGATTGGTTACGAGTAAGCTTCCCACTAAAAGATAAAGCCTTTGCCTTCCAAATCGATAAATTTTAGCATGAATCTGTCAATCAAAGGCTTCCAATTCTTTATGCCGTGTCAACAACAACAGCAGAGGAGATAATCCAGCGCCGATAATGCAGCTTTTTTGCAAGTAGTTAACTTTGAGCCCGGAAGATAAGAAAAAACATCAAAAGATTCTAGAGATATTTAAGCCATTTGACGAACATCATTCCCTTTTTAGTATATATTAGCATAACATAAATTTGAGACCCTGATGAAAGTTGTAAAGATATGTTACGAAATGAAGGTCTTTGCGCATTTGACTAGCTACCTCGCGCACTTGAATTACCATTTGAGCCTCTGACCACTTGGGCCATTTGTAACTTTGACCAAGTCTTGCGCCTTTGATAAAGATGTATTCAAACATTAAAAAAGGGGTATGGAAGTGCTATCAAATGCGCATTCAAGAACTTAGGGACGGCCGTTTGGTTGTAGAAAATGGTTTCTAATTTTGCATTTCTAATTTTCTAGAAAATGAGAAGGGGTTTTTATTTTCTGGAAAACAAATAAAAATTTTAAAAACGTGTTCTAATTAGAAAACTAAAAAACATGTTAGAGATGTGAGGGGAGGGGGAGGGGGGAAATGGAAAATGAAAATGGAAAACAAGAAAAAGATGTTTTCAAGTTTTCTATTGAAAAATTGAAAACAGTATTTTTTGTTGTCATGGAAAACATTTTTAGAAAACTATGACTAGAACGCGTTTTCTGTTTTTCATGTTCTCTTGGAAAACAAAAGTAGTAAATAAAGGGTGTTTTTTGTAACCAAACGCCACCTAGAATTTTAGCCAAGTAAAAGAATGCGTTTTTGATATGCATGCAATATGATTTCTATGTTACACTAAGTTGCAGAAACTTAACACAAATGTCTTTTTAGATGGCTAAATAATGAACGAGATAATCAAAAATTATATAATTATATGTCAAGATAAAATATCAATAAAACAACTTAATTAATTTGAGGATTATAAAACTAACTTACAGAAATTTCTTTTGATGATGATGATGATGGCTGAAATGGAGCTTGAAATATATCGAGACCACAAAAACTGATTTTGCTCACGAATTGATGATGAAACCGTAAGATTTTTTTTTATAAGTAGTATTTTGTTGATGATTAAATGTTTAGTTCTAACAAGTGATTATGTATGTGTTTGTTTGATTTTGATGGCTTCCGGAAATCTAAATAGAGCAAAGATTCAAGACCGGCCCATTTATTTTTGAATTAATATATAGGCGTAATATATAGGAAAGAAAAGAAAAAAAAAACGTAACTCATTAAGTCAATTAAGAATGATTTTTTTTTTTTTGACGTAATAAATAATTACGTATATATTAACAAACATTCTAAATGATCATTTAAAACTTTTCAGTGTACTAACTCGTAGTCATATGAACAAGGACATAAATAGTTAATATTACTGTTAAGGTTAATTGTATGTATATGGCTTCAATCATATGGTACAGTTTTGACTTATAAAACTAATTGTATTCTGACTATAATTTTTATTTGATAATAAAAAAAAATGATGAAGCTAGAATGAATGTTATGTAGAACTACATTTACACTCATATTTGCAAAACATATTTTTGCAAAGTATTTCAAATTTTAAGCCACCTTTACAAAAAACTCTAAAACATAGGGACTGTATATGAAAGTTTTGTTTACATACCGTTGGTTTGTTATATATAGAGAGGGAAACCTAAACCAATTTCAAAACCAAAACCAAAATCAAAATCAAAATCAAAATCAAAGCCAAAAAACTCAGAAAATTCTTTTTCTTTAAAGTTTCTTTCTTGAATATGGATGTGTATGATCTTGTAAAAAATTGCACTAAAAGGTGCACAAAAGATTGAAAATATGGTCTGTAGTTCTAATCAGCCGCTAAATATTCAAACTCAAATTGATGCGCTTATGTCAGAATATAAGATGGTGATCGAATATCTCGATAATGTCAAGACTGCAGATAATGATGATGAGAATCGAAGAAAATTTGTGGGAAGTAGCAAGTGGGTTTCTTCTCCCATCAAAGTTGATAAACACGATCAAGATTCGATGAAGAAGGCGTATCGGGTTGCTGACAGTGAACCCAATCAAGATCCATGTAAAAAGATACTGTTGAAGAAGGTTTCTGACTGTGAACCCAATCAAGATGTGGGTAAAAAGATTATGAGGAAGAAGGGGTTTTGGGCTCTTGACCGTGAACCCGATCAATATTCGGGTAGAAAGATCATAATGAAGAAGGCGTTTGGGGTTGCTGACGGTGAAGCCAATCAAGATTCGTCTAAAAAGATCATAATGAAGAAGGCGTTTGGGGTTGCTGACTGTGAACCCGATCAAGATGTGGGTAAAAAGATTATGAGGAAGAAGGGGTTTTGGGCTCTTGACCGTGAACCCGAACAAGATTCGGGTAATAAGATACTGATGAAGAAGGCGTATGGGGTTGCTGATGGTGAAGCCAATCAAGATTCGTCTAAAAAGATACTGATGAAGAAGGCGTTTGGGGTTGTTGACTGTGAACCCGATCAAGATGTGGGTAAAAAGATTATGAGGAAGAAGGGGTTTTGGGCTCTTGACCGTGAACCCGATCAATATTCGGGTAGAAAGATGGGTTTGGATGGCCAAAAGAGGAAGTCAGTGTTTGAGGCCGGTTCTAGCTCTGCTGGTGTTCTCATGGGTAAAAGGTCGAAAACCGGTATGAAGGAAGTGTCTCTTGAAGTTGAGTTAGAACATAATGAAATGCACAAAGACGGCTACATATGGAAGAGAAAGCATCATTGCCATTCGAAAAAGAAGAAAGGTAAATTATTTCTACCCTTTTCAGAGCTTTCTATTGAATAATTAGGATCACTTGTAAAATTCTTGTCGATTTGAAATCCCCTTTTGTTTCTTTTCTTGATTGTGTTATATGTTAAGATAAGATATAAACAGATATATACTGACTTAATTGTGTTCATTTAGTTGGATGTATATATTGCTGAATTATGTTTTTATTCATTTAAGAATAATTTTTTTTGTTACAGCGTGACCTACACATGTAAAAGTGAAAAAGGCAGTGGTTGTAAAAAGGAACTAATCCTGGATAGGTATCATGGTTCTAAAAAGTGCGGAATCATATACAGAGGGGAGCATACGTGCCATTTCGAACCCGGAGAAGATTCAGAGGACGGGTCTAGAAGAGAAGATGATGATCAAGAGGACCGCACTGAAGATAAAGGTCAGGAGGACCGTATTGAAGCCGATGGTCAGCACTCAGGAGTAGCGTAAAGGATGCAGATAGCTTGATCCATCTGGGTTGTTTGTCTATATGAAATACTCAAGTATATTCCTGTTTCGACTATGTTACATATTACTCAGTAACGTACATTTAAGACCCTGCTGAAAGTTGTATCATTTGCACAAAGTAAATGCGATATAATCACTAGAACTAGAAACTTACATATAAAGTTGTATCATTTGCACAAACTCTAGTCTGATTACCAATCACTTCATGTTGAAAACAAACAACTAATTAAGGTCATATCAATCACTAGTAACTAGAAACTTTGGTGGTGCCACATATAGGGCATGATAGGGACATCGTTTCACACATTGAAGAAACAGGAAAGTGTCTACACGGTAACCACGCCTTAGTCATATGCAACTTCTTGCAGAAACAACATTCCTTTATCGTCTGTGGCATTGCATTAGATTGGCTATGTCCATCACCAACGGCATCCATAAGCTCCATCTTCATTTCCATTCCTTTTTGTTTGCCAGTATTGCTTAACCTCTTCAAATGCTTCCCTGAATCCCTCTGAAAATTAGGCAGACAGTACTTGCATGAATACAAAAAATAAAAAGTAAGTCCCAAAAATGAATTATTTTCTAGCTAAAACTATCCAAGGATGACTGATTAACTAAAGAAGAAAACTTCTTACAAGTTTATCGATGCGGGCCTTCTCCTTTGAAATGAGCAGATTGATATGGCTTATCATGGCGGTGTATTCTGGAGGAGGCTCCATATATGGAGATAACTTTGCAGTCACAGAATAGCGAGTTAGCCACTCATATTTTGGTTGTTCTCCAAGGAGATCTCATTGGTTTCATATTGGCCCGTCTTTCAGACACTGGCGTTTTCCGCTAGGACAATTTTAAGGGTGTGCTTTTGTGCACTCCATAATCAACTTTATAAACGTATTGGTGTTCAAATAGCATCTCAGTCGAAACTTTAAACAAAAAGATTCGTAAGATCATGAATAAGAGAACCAGCGATCAATTTTCTAACATCAAGTAGCGCATTAACAGCAAAAACAAAACAATATACTAGCAAAAGATACAAATACACATCATAACATCAATGTTTATTACTATCATCTCAC
Source organism: Erigeron breviscapus (assembly GCA_034093135.1). Taxonomy (NCBI): domain Eukaryota; kingdom Viridiplantae; phylum Streptophyta; class Magnoliopsida; order Asterales; family Asteraceae; genus Erigeron; species Erigeron breviscapus. Next base: position 94,131,846 of record CM067167.1, read on the forward strand.
ATCGTTTATGATCAATACATCATTTATGCTTAAACTGCTGATAGTATTGCATTTTAGGGAGAGTTTGTATAAGTTTTGGTGCTTACCAAGTTACTGACACCATATAGGTAATGATACAGAGTTTCAGTCTAGAGCCTAGAAGAAGTTATGGCTTTGGGTTCATCAAATGTGATCATCACCTTCCCGATTAATTTCCTGTCGCTGATATCTAAAAATGCAAAATTGGCCTGCCAAACAACATCTAAGATGTGAGGTCACAAATCACATAGCTTCCTGGTAGGTGTTTTCCATGTTATATACAACGTTTTTCTGGAACATATTATCACAGGTAAATCACATAGCTTCCTGCAGTGCATTTGATGTATTTTGGAAACTCTAATATGTATTGTTGGCAACATGTCTAAATGTTTAATGCTTTCTGCAAAGTGTAAACAAGGTCTGGTTCTGGTCTTTCTGCTCTAATACGTAAGACTGTAAGCTTCTGTTCTAGTTCTTATGTGGACTTAATTTGATGTTCATGAATGTATCAAATGTAATATGTAGTTTCTGCTTTCTGACTTAATTTCGTGCTTCTGTTCTAGCTGTAATATGTAGAATGTGGACTAAAATTCTGCATATGTTATTATCCTTGAATTCCCAGCAGTCCATTAGTGTGAATTTCAGGCCCAAGAGATGTATAATCTAAACCCAGCTGATGGTTGATTTAGCCCACTCGGTTCCACCCATGAAAACCGAGCCCGACCCGGTAAAACCCGGGCCCTAACCGACCCGCCCGGGGGGTCAACGGGCCGGACCTCGGTTCCACTTTTCTTGCACTTTCGGTTACTGGGTCAAGCCGGTTCGGGCCGGGTCAGGCCGCTTCTGGACCCGTGCACATCCCTAGGTAAAACCATATTTTTCTATGAAAGTTACACACTATTGATATATTGAAAGTAATCAACCTGCATCAAATACTCATCAGAAAAAGCATCATCAATATCATGCTCTTGCAACTCCTCAAGGTGAGGGTTTTCGAGCCTACTCAAATGATCGGGCCA